>OY720210.1:17669827-18082673 GCA_963082605.1 Rhodophaea formosa | reverse complement strand
CTAATCTTAAACTGAGTGATTGTTCATGAAACACAGATTTTTCAAACCAAATTAATCATATTTGACCGCCACAACGTGGACGATCGTTTACGTGTGTGGCGATGAATAAAACTACCGAACAAAACTAAAAACAAGCAATGTTGATTCGACCGACCCTTTGACACTGACATGACAACTGACCACAGATTAGACAGAGTATGCAACTGACTGAACACCTGACAAGACGTCTACAGATAAAATAGGGATGCGAATGTTAGTTTAACTAAGCACAATCACAATCGACTCGACTAAAATAAAGTCGATTACCATTATAAACATTTGCTTTTATAAACAAACTAGCTGTGCCCGGGGTTTCACTCTCGTTGTATTCTACCCGTGTACTAAACTTCATTGAAGTCCGTCAGTAGATTTTATGTGATTGAGTAATTGACAACAAATACTTAACCGGAAGTGGTATTTTTTACATATGCAATCGAAAGTTCCTTGTATATATATACTACCATATTTCTTGTAATTTTTTAAACCAATATTTTTTTTTAATTTTGAAAAGAGGTCGCAAACGTAGGATTTATAAACAAATATCTGTGCCTTATACCCTGTCATTGTCAATCTGACGTAAAAAAATGACATTGACAGGACTATGATAGTCTGAGTTACCAGGTTTGTGAAATTTTACCCGGGAGTCTGGAATTTTCTAAAGGCCTTGCCTCTCTCAATGTGAATAATAAATATCGTATCCGTTTTCACTGTTTTTAATATAAATGCCGGCCAGTATATTTTTAGCTGTTAACTATGTTCCTAAAATTTTTACTCGTTTCTTTGACGTTCAGAAATACGAAAGTCGAAAACACATCTCTTATTTTTTACAGACTGGACAAAACCTGAGGTCGTATGTTCAAAGCAATAAATAATGGTTTGGAATCAATTTTTGGCTTCGCTATGGCAAATATTTTATGGATCTTTTGGGAATTACATCAGTTTTGTAATTATTGAGCAGCCATGTACATTATAATGTGATGATATACGTGGCGTCCATCCACGTATATCATCACATTATAATGTACGACTTTGCATTACACAAGGCAATGAAAACAGGCTGCTATGCTAATCAATGTCAAAAAAAGTTTGATGGTTTGTTATTGTTTGGTGTTGGTACATATCGTTGGATATTTTTCAAAGTCAAAAGTCAAAGTCAAAGATTTTTATTCAAAATTGGATAATTGTATCTCTTTTTGAACGTCATATTTTTTACTTTATTATTTTTAATTTTTAATATGCAAAATCGAAAAACTACTAGCGTTTCGTAATGGCCACTGGTGAGAAGAATACGCCGAAAGAAACTCAATCCAGACTTGGTCCCTACGTGCCTGAAGGGCTTCGATTACAATATTTTACAAGTATTTATTTATTTCTAATGTTATTTATATTAATTACAATAAATTACAATCAATTATGTTACTGCCACGCATTTTTATCATTTAAATAATCATTAATACAATAATATGCCTTTTTTACTAACTGGTATTTAACAGCAGTTTTAAACTTATGTAAAGGTAGACCCGATATTTCTGCGGGAATTTTATTATAGAAGCGTGCTCCGAGACCCATAAATGAACGCTTAGTTTTCTGCAATCGCAAAGCTGGTGTAGCCAACTTATTTTTATTTCTTGTGTTTCGGTCATGAATGTCACTATTTTTCTCATATAAATGTAAATTATGGTGTACAAACATAATATTCGCAAATATGTACTGAGAAGGTAAGGTTAAAATATTAAAATCTTTAAACAATTCTCTAAGAGATTCTCTAGCACCAAGTTTATATATAGATTTAATAGCTCGTTTCTGCAGGATAAATATTGTGTTCACTTCTGCAGCGTTACCCCATAGTAAAATTCCATAAGACATAACACTATGAAAGTAACTAAAATATACCAAACGCGCGGTTTCAACATCGGTCAGTTGTCTAATTTTCCTGACAGCATAAGCCGCAGAGCTAAGTTTACCTGCTAAGTTTGTAATATGGGCACCCCATTGAAGCCCGGCATCAAGAGTTATTCCAAGAAAAGTTGTTTTATCTATCAAATCTAGTGGTTCATTATCCATTACTATGCGAGTTGGTATTTTGGCAACATTTGGTAAGCAAAATTTAATACACTTAGTTTTCTTAGTATTCAACAAAAGATTGTTCGCTGTGAACCAATCTAACACTTGAGCTAATGTACTATTAACCTCGTCAAAAAATTCAGTTTGTCTATCTATTTTGAACACAAGAGAAGTATCATCGGCAAATAGTACAGCCTTACATGTAGTGACACAGTAAGGCAGATCATTGATGTAAATAAGGAACAACAAAGGCCCTAGGATAGATCCCTGGGGTACGCCCATTTTTACAGATGATCCGGAGGATTGAACCCTGTTTAAACTAACGGTTTGAGTTCGGCTACTTAAATATGATGCAACTAAATTAAGCGATTTACCTTTGATTCCATAGTGCTCCAGCTTGGATAAAAGGGTATTGTGGTCTACGCAATCAAAAGCTTTGGTAAGATCACAAAACACACCAATGGCATTTTGTTTTCCCTCCCAAGCATCATATATGTATTTTAACAGAGCTACACCCGCATCTGTAGTAGACCGATTCTTCGTGAATCCATACTGCTCACCATGGAAGAGACCATTACTGTTAAAAAAAGCTAATAACTGATTAAACATTATCTTTTCAAATATTTTACTGAGCGCTGGCAGAATAGAAATAGGACGGTAATTAGTGGGATCATTCTTATCGCCAGATTTGTATAACGGAATGACTTTGCTTAACTTCATCAAGTCAGGAAAAGTTCCTGTATCTACACACTTATTAAATATAGAAGCTAAATATGGCGCAATTACTTCAATAATACTACTAATGACAGGTACTGAGATATCCCACAAATCTCCAGTCTTCTTATTGTTTAAACTCTTAAATGTATCAATTACTATTTCAGGTGTTACATATTGAAATATTAAATGGTTATTACATTCTGGTATACAACTTGCTAAAAGTCTTTTAGATTCAGCGTGTGATGAACGTAAGGAGGCAGTAATGTTGACGGGAATATTTGTAAAGAAATCTTCAAAATATTGCGCGATATCTTCATTACTATTAAGGAGCTTGTTATTGACTTTTAATTCGATTTTGTTATCACGTTGTTTACTTTTACCGGTTTCTTTGTTAATAATTTTCCAAGTTGTTTTTATCCTATCATGAGAATCTTCAATAGTTTTCCTAGTGTGTAAAGATTTTGCACACAAACATACCTTTTTAAAAACTTTTGAATAATTTTTAACATATTTTATGAATTCAGTATTCCGATTATAAACTTTCATTGCTAATAATTCATATAATTTGTTTCTACTAATGTAAATGCCAGTAGTTGCCCATTCACTAAATTTTTTACGGTTACGTCTAGTACTTTTTTTAATTTTGAATGCACTATTGAATTCCGATTCAATAACACCAAACATTTTATTATATAGGGCATCCGGATCATCTCGCGTTTCTTCAATTAGTGGCATTTTTTCAGCTATTTTTTGCTTAAATACCTTTACTTTACCTTTAGTAATAGATCTAAAGGTAATTTCTGGTAAATCTGCTTCTGAATTATTTATAAGTTTTACAAATTGACCAAAGTGATCGGAGGTTAGATTTTTTGTTATATATTTGTCAACAGCAGTGCAATTGCAGAAAACATTATCTATACATGTAGCAGAATCTCCATCAATTCTAGTTGGTTCTAAGAAAAAATTGACTAAATCAAATGATTTAAACAAATTTAAAAATCTAACACTCTCGGTTGTAGTAACTAACAAATCAACATTAAAGTCGCCACACACTATAATACTTTTGCGGCTACCACATAATTTTCTCAACACATCTTCAATAACTAATTCTAAAGTATTAAAATCTGAATTCGGGGGTCTGTATACACACACTATAATATAATTCCTTAGTTCAATACATGACAGCTCAACATTACAATCTACCGAAAGACAAACAATATCCTTACGTTCTTTACATTTAACGTCACTTCGTGTTAGAATTAAGCTCCCGCCTTTCTCTTTAGTCTTTCTGGTATATGAGCTTGTCAATGAATAATTCTCTATATTTAATTGTTGCTGATGCGACTGCATAAAATGTTCAGTCAAGCAAACTACATGCAAATCTTTACTATTTATAAATAACTCTAATTCTAATAATTTGCTAGTCAGGCCTTGAATATTCTGATGTAAAATATTGAATTCATCGGCCTTGACTGTTGTCTTATTGCTTAGTTTAAATCAGTCAAAGAATTACTAATTACAGGTATATCACAATTTGATATACCTATGTCGGATTCATATTTATTTACAGTTGTACTACTTACAACAGGTGATTGTAAATTAAAAGCTACAACAGTAGCTATTTGTCTTTTATAATTAAAAGGTAGATACATTGTATCATGAGTCAACTTAAATCTACTAATAAACTTATTTATATCTAAATAAAAAATAAAATTGCCATGACTATATGTCATGTTGTACATATGTACATTCAAATGGTAAATTTGCTTGTTTGTACTATTGTCTAAAGATTCAGAGTATGGAAAGGCACCAATCATAAATTTACATTGAGTTTTTTTGTTTAAATCTACTAATTTGTCCAGACTTTTTTTAATGTTCCTTTTTGATACAGAGGAACTGTCACCACATAAAATTAATATTGTACAGTTTTCATCTAGACTGTCATAATTAATAGTGTTTACTAGATCTAAATACGTAGCGCCGGGTATACATGTGTTAAATACAGAACAATCTTTGTGGAGGTGATTAAAAATAATGCTACTAAAATCTTGACCTAACTTATCAGAGTAAATTAATAGTTTGTTACAGTTAATTTTTTTATTTGAACTGTTATCAACCGTACCTATCCTTGATTGAAAGTTACACTTCCTGGTATCATACTCTCTTGACTCAGGAACAAAGTTAGGTGACATAGTAACTGCAGTTTCAGGTGAACTATCGCATTGCTGCTTTTGTAGGAGAGTATCATACCGTTCTTTATTATAATTAGCTTCCTCCGCTAATTTTTGAGCCTCTAAGATATTTTTACTTAAATCTTTTTGTGATAATTCATATTTATTAGATAAATTATTTAAGGACTGTTGCAATTCCGAGATCTGTGACTGTAGTTCAAAAATCTCGGTATAATATACAAGGTGACTGGTAAGAGCTATATATAGCGAAAAGTGGTATGTAAGGTATCATATGGACATGCTAGATAAAATAACATCTTGTAAAAAAAGCGTCACAATACCGAGTTAATTAACATTTCATAATTAGACAAAAATCTTAAGGTACCAACCCTACATCAGCTGTTGTCATTCATCATTACGAAAATCTACAATTTTTACTATCATTTGACCAATGACCTAGAATACCAGGGGCTAAGAAATTACAATTACAAAGACTAAACAACGACCATAACGAATAATCATTGCCTAAGATCCTGTGTCTCTGAGAGATAGATTTTTAATTTAAGTGGTAGTTCAATCACTAAAATTTAAAATCTGTCAATTAGTGATTATCACTAAATGAAATAATTTACTTACGTAAACCATAATCAGCAAACAGCATCGTAATTTTTAAAAATAATTTAACGGCGAATCAAACAAATGGATTTAATTATGCGTGGATTTCTGACAAACTTGCTAGTTGGTTTTGATTTTTATTACATATCAATAACAATAATAATAAAAAAATCCTCATAATGTCACTGGTATTACGGGTAAAGTTAAATCTTCTTACAGAGTAGAAGCCCATCATTAAAAGTAAAAACAGCTGATATCAAATCGTAGGTATGTAAACTCTTGACATAAATTAATGCTTGAATTAACAATAAACAATTAAATTCTATCGACTTAAAATTAAATTTCAAAAGACAAAAAAACATTCATGTAATTTCGAAAGTAGAAACAATTTACCGAGATGCAATGCATTATCTCTTCTGCGAATATTATTCATCTTCATGCACGTAATTTTCTGTCTCGCTCTCTCATTATTCGCTTTATTTTATGATATTTTAGGCTTGGTTCCGTATAAAATTTTTTAAATACCGTTTTTTGCTATCAGATAAATAAGTTTTCTTTAACTGTTACTGGAACGATGAACTAAATGTTAACTTAGCTTTGTAAAACATTATTCGTACATGAATTGAATTAATTAAAATCCTTGAAGTGGCAGTGGGCGAGGCACTAACGCGCAAGACTGACAGCCATTGGGGTAATAAAGTTCTCTCATAACGACCACGTACCGCCAAGCGCAATGTTGGAATCCCACTGACCAGAAAAAGCAGTTATCACGAATTATTATTTTTAGTTTTTCGCTCTTCACATAAAAACATTTTTTTTAATAGGATTTGTTTTGCACTAAAGAGAATACCGATTCATAAATAACAACAGATACCTCAGATACAAAAAAATGCGTAAAGAAGTTGTAAGATTTTTCACATCTTCAAAAGATTTTTGATATCGCAGCTGCTGTCCAAAAACTTCGTTAAACACGACGGTCAGTTAGACTGGAAGTCTTTTGTCTAATTAAATAAATTACTTTATCCACGTCAAACGCACTTGTGGCGGTTTAGAAACTCTGACACCAGGGTATGTGGGGTCGTAAGACCTTACCTAACTTACCTACACGAAATGAAGAAAAAATACTTTAAAAAAGGTTTTTCCTTATTGCATTGCGGAACCATAATTAAGTAGGTACTAGGCATACAGGATAGATGAAAGAGGTCACTTTGATGTCGCCGCTTGCGCTTGTATCGGAACTCGGAAGGAAGTCAGTCGATCGGTAACATTCTTAGCGAAAAGAGTGATTATCTCACGCGTTCGTGTCATCATTACTATCGACTTTTTCGAACATGAACTACTCAAATTCGGAGTATTATGATATGGTTATGTGTGTGGGGTCATGCGACGGCAACCTGGCGGCTGCTCGTCGTTTGTATGAGGATCGCTACGTGTTGGGTAGGCCCGACGCCCGTCAGCTTCCTTCCTACGCGTGCTTCAGGAACCTCGTGAACCGGCTGCACACCACCGGCAGGCTACAACCGAGCCCTGGCGAGGGCCCACCGCGCGGGCGAAGTGACTTGGAAGACCAGATCCTGGACCATTTTTCGGCGGACCCCACGACCAGCACACGTCGCTGTGGAGCAGTATTAGGAGTGTCACAGTGGAAAGTGTGGAAGACACTGAACACTGATGGGCAACACCCTTACCACTACCGGAAGACCCAGGAGCTCCTGACTCGGGATTTTGCCTCGCGTGTTCAGTTCTGCACGTGGTACGATCACGAAGTCACGAGGGACCCGACGGTGGCCATGAACATTCTGTGGACAGACGAGGCGTCTTTCACAAGAAGGGGCCTCTTTAACTGCCACAACGAGCACGTCTGGGCGCACGAGAACCCGAAGGCTTCCCGCGTGGCAAGTTTCCAGCATAGGTGGCGGATTAATGTGTGGGCAGGCATTATTGGAGACAGGCTCATTGGTCCAATTTTTTTGCCGGAATCCCTTAATGCCGAAAATTATTTATTATTTTTAAGAACTGAGCTGGAAGAGATGTTGGAAGATCTTCCAGTAGCAGCCTACAGGAGAATGATTTTCCAACATGACGGCGCTCCCGCTCACTTCGCCCGCGAGTGCCGAGCGTACCTGGACCGGCGGTTCGACGTGTGGATAGGTCGGAGCGGTCCCGTGGCGTGGCCGCCACGATCACCTGATTTAACCCCACTCGATTTCTTCTTGTGGGGTTACATAAAAACAAAAGTGTATGCCGTGGAATGTGAGAGCCCGGAAGAAATGCGTGGGCTGATACTTGCGGCGTTTCAATCTGTCCCGGCGGATATGCTTTTGAACGTCGTAAGCTCAATCCAAAAGAGGGCGCAATTGTGCAGAGATCGTGGTGGAGGACACTTTGAGCCGGAAATTACCTGAATTGTGTACCTAAATCTAAGTGGTGATACATGTCGTGCTCGTGTATGATTCTTAAATTTTCATTTAATCCAGTTTAAAACTCGAGTTCAGTGTTTTTTTTTGAACGCAACAGATTTACAACCTTCGATAGAAGTACATAAGTGTCAAATTTGTGAAACAATGTTGTTGCTAAGTTCCGCAAAGCGTATGCCGCAAAGGAAAGGCGGCTTCTTTGAAAGAGCGGCGCGGCGGCCGGCGCGGTGTCAACAAAGAGGTAGGTGTCTGAATTGTACTAGGCTGGCAGAACATAGCAAGAGTTCGAAATGATCTCAGCTGTGTTTGTGTTTAGAAATAAATTGCTATTATTAGGATGTGTCTACAAAAGTACTAGGAACATATGACATACAAGGGCTTTGCCGCAAGTAACGAAATTTATCAATGAGTCTTTCTTTTCTTTCTAATATTATGCATAATTAGGGGTGTGACCAAAACAAAAAAAATATGTTTTTCTACTTTTGTATGGAAAATATCTTAACAAGATTTTCGTTTCTTTTCACCGCCATATGATTTTCATAACCCTCGGGGTATGGCCTTGTCACGGCTTTATATAGCTTTTACAAGTCGCCTTGTATACGGCTAGCCATATACAGGTCATCTTCACATGATTTTAATTGATTTGACAAAAATAACTTTTCCTTGCTTAACTGTGCTAAAGATTTCCTTATTTTTTGTTTAGATATAGTTTTCCTAGTACGTTTTATTATTCTGTTTATTTTGACATATTTTTTAATTTTATTATGACTATTTAGAATAAAGTACTGAGATTGTGGAGTATTCGCAGGTATTTCTATGACTGGTCCCGAGCCACACTCCATGAGTTCGCTATATAAATGAAGCGTATTGTTACATAATTCAGCCTCTTTTTGATGTTGTATTTCTAATGCAGATTTTTGTGCATCATATAAGCTACGTTCTAACTCATTTATGCGACTTAGGGCCCGTTCATGAACTGTACTGCACTCCTTAGCTTGATTTAAACATTCTTTCAAACTAATATTTTCCTCTAATAATTCTGTACTTCTAATGTGAAGACTGGTACATTCATTTTTTAATTGATTATTTCTATCATTAATTTTCTGAAATTCTTCTTCGGTTTCCTCCCGTTCCTGTAAAAGTTGTGACTTTTCCTCTCGACACGCTTTAAGGTCAAACAGAGCCTGCCTCAGCTTCATGGTTAGGTCTTTAATAGTGGCCTTCCGTGTCATCATAGTGAATGAGGTGGTGTCACCAACTGAAAATTTATTTTAATATGTAAGAAGAGACAATAAATATATTTTTCAGACCGGTAGGACAGTTGTTTCTGTATTAATTAGGTATCTATTTGCTCAGACACAACCCAAAACCAGACAACATAGGATGTAATAAACAAGTTTAGTTAAGTTGGAATACAAGTTATTCAAATTATCCTAAGCATAAAGTTATAAATGAGGCAACAATATTATTATTGAGTATATGATTGATAGTTATTTAAAGCATTTATGAAATTATAAACTATATTCTTGCATTTGTTTTGTAGTCATCAACTCAGCTTTTATAAGCACAGCGAGACCTCAAAAACAGAGCCTGATATAGATATAAGTATAATCTAAGTAAAGTTAATCAGAGTATTTTTGTAGTTCTTATATATCAAAATATGGAAAATAATGGAAAAGTTAAGTTAAAATCTCCTTGTATTGTTTTTTATATGTAGGTATTTATATTTTACAATTTGCCATAAAATAAACAAGAAGGATACGGCAGATTATGCGTTGCACTGTCTGAAATATTGTTTGTTATTTAATATTTATGCATGTAGCCGTAGTTTGAGACCATCAACACCGTTTGCACTAGGAAAACGGAGCGAGAATCGACTGAACTACGTTAGCAAAACAGTTAGTACCTACTACTTAAAAGTGAAATTTATTTTTATGCAGACGGTTTATGTGTCGGGAGATGCACTGCCTGTTAATCATGAGATTATAAAACACTATACTCTCCTGGTTTAATTGAGGATACTCCACAAAATTCCTTTGTTGTTGGTTTGACAACTGAACAAATCCAACCGCCGCGCCGGTCGTCTGGTTTTAAACGTCGATTTATGATATTATTCCACGACTACTTGTTGATTTAATTAACTAGTGACTTATTGTACTTAATCAATTTTAGTTTTATACAAATATTTGCAATAAATACTATTAAAAATTACGGAACAGATGATTTTGACATGTCACCCGGGCAGTGTTGCCAGCCAGTTTCGTTCTCGATAACCTTCTGATAACATTGGCTTGACTTCTGGACACCGATATCTCTTCACGTGCTGACTTGGCTTCTCAAGACACTGGACTCCGAGATCTTTTGACAGACCTTGGATTTTCATACAGACAGGACGTTGATTTTGACCAAGATGCAGTCGTGAACGAAAAGTGATTCAATAAACAGGTAAAATATTAGGAATATAGTTAAGTTAACAGGTAAAAGAAAAAAGCAATATCAAATCATTATTACATCGAAAAACATTCTGGCCGGCATTAACATTGAAAAAAAAAAACAGCGAAAGCAGATACGGATACGACATTTATCATTCATCTTGGGAGATGCCTTTAGGAAATTTCCGGACTCCCGGCTAAAATTTTCCAAATCTGGCAACTCAGACGGTCAAAGTCCTGTCAATGTCATTATTTTACGTCAGATTGACAATGACAGGGAATAAGGCACAGATATTTGTTTATAAGTACTACGTTTGTGCCCATTATTTTCAAAAATTCATAAAAATCTAAATTCTGGTTTAAGAAAAATGATAATAAATATGGTAGTATATACATACAAGGTACTTGCGATTACATGTATAAAAAGTACCACTTCCAGTAAAGTACATGTTGTCAATTAAAAAGAATAACTGTCATGATGTCATCACTTTAGTCAGACTGTTTAGAATTTGGTATAGAATAACATACACAAAATCTGTGTAATTTTGTCAATTTTAAAGGGTTATTACTTTTTACTTGGGTTATTATTAAGGCTACCGCTATTAAAAATCGCTATACGGTTTTAACGTATGACGGCGTTCCTCTCGTCAGAATCTGAATATCGGGAGATGTACCCTTAGTATATACATACGGTGTACGGCTCAATTCGATAATCTCATTTTTCCAAGTCGGTTGAAAAAGAAAAGATACAAATCGAACAGCACACACTATTTTCTACTTTCTGTGAAATTTTGTTATGTTGGTAACGAGTCGTCGACGTCATCGATGGCGGACATATTTCTTCGGACATTTTGACATTTAGCTCCCGGTTAGTCTTATTTCTTGTTGGAATCAATTGTAAATCTTTGTTCAATTCGCCATGGATGAAGAATATGATGCGATTGTCTTGGGCACTGGCCTCAAGGAATGCATTCTAAGTGGAATGCTCTCCGTCTCCGGAAAGAAGGTATTGCACATTGATCGTAATAAGTACTACGGTGGAGAATCTGCGTCAATTACCCCGTTAGAAGAATTGTTCGCAAAGTTCAACGCACCGGCGCCGGACGAAACATACGGTCGAGGTCGTGACTGGAACGTGGATTTGATTCCAAAGTTTTTGATGGCTAATGGCCTTCTTGTAAAACTGCTTATCCATACGGGCGTTACCCGATATCTGGAATTCAAGTCAGTGGAGGGCAGCTATGTCTACAAGGGTGGTAAGATCTCTAAAGTGCCAGTGGACCAGAAAGAAGCGCTAGCATCTGACCTTATGGGTATGTTCGAGAAGCGACGATTCCGTAATTTCCTTATTTACGTTCAAGACTTTCAAGAAGAAGATGCTAAGACCTGGAAGGACTTCGATCCTAGCACGGCCAATATGCAGTCCCTGTATGACAAGTTTGGTCTTGATAGAAATACTCAAGACTTCACTGGTCATGCTTTAGCCCTATATCTGGATGATGGCTACTTGCAGCAGCCAGCCATCCAAACCATTCGCCGCATCAAGCTGTACTCCGACTCGCTCGCGCGGTATGGCAAGTCCCCTTACTTGTACCCTATGTACGGTCTTGGTGAGCTGCCCCAAGGCTTTGCTCGTCTTTCTGCTATCTATGGTGGAACTTACATGTTGGATAAGCCAATTGATGAAATTGTAACTGATGAGTCTGGGAAAGTTGTGGGTGTACGCTCCAAGGATGAGATTGCAAAGTGCAAACAAGTATACTGTGACCCCAGCTATGTCCCTGACCGTGTGCGCAAGAAGGGTCAAGTGATTCGATGCATTTGTTTATTAGATCACCCAATTAACAACACAAAGGATGCTCTGTCTACTCAGATCATCATTCCTCAGAAGCAGGTAGGAAGGAATTCTGACATTTATGTGTCCCTGGTCTCCTACACACACCAGGTGGCTGCTAAAGGCTGGTTCATAGCCATGGTTTCTACTACTGTTGAGACCAATGACCCCGAGTCTGAGATCAAGCCAGGCCTGGACCTGCTGGGCTCCATAAGGCAGAAGTTTGTGTCTGTCATGGATTATTATGAACCCATTGATGATGGCAGCCAGAGCCAGATCTTCATATCGGAGTCTTATGATGCTACAAGTCACTTTGAGACAACATGTTTAGATGTCCTAAAAATTTACAAGCGGGGCACGGATGAGGACTTTGATTTCTCTAAAGTGAAGGTGGAACTTGGGGAGGAAGAACAGTGAGCACTATGCCCCTCTTAATTATATATGTACATTGCTTGTTAATTTTAAACATTACTTACAAACTTACTGTTCTGGCAACAATAATTTTATGTTCATTAGGGATTTCTGGGTAAAGATTTATAAGAGCTTAGATGTATTGGCAGTAGATATAATTGCAAATGTGTAAATGCTCCATCGAGTTTTCTATTTGTTTTGTATTACCAAAAATAAATGTCTTAAAGAATGATCTTTATATAAAGGATTTATCGATCATTTAAGATTTGCTTTTATTATTTTTAAGTATACTGAGCTATTAAAATATGAAAATGATCTGCACAAGTGGTAGGTTCATTTGTATCGAAAGAAATGCATTCCATTTGGTACATTGTTTGATCCTGTAACCATATCATATTTGTAATAAATGTCAAAATTACGAATGCTCACTACATGTATATGTTTGTGTAAGATCAAGAATAAAGTTACAATATAATATGTAAACATTGTTTTATTTTACATCTGTTTCCAGTGCATGTCAATAAATAGTGAGTAATGTTAATGATTGTACATGAAGATAGTATTTCGAGATATCACAATGAATAATAATTTTGATATAACAACTTATAGATTCACAACGTATTTCAGAGAGTACAGATTGTCGTCTCTGCATCCAATAAATATATAGTCACCATAGACAGCAGGCGATGAAAAGGTTTCGTTGGGCAGTTGGTGCTCAGCGACTATGGTGCCGCTGTCGGCGTCTATGGCGCATATCTTGCCGTTGTTGGAAGCAGCCAACAGCAACTTGTCACTTAAGCCGCAAGGCGTGCTATATACCGCCGACGGCAATTCAGTTTTCCAGTTCAGTGTTGGCTGGAAATTCTTGATAAATATACTATACACGTGGCGGTCGTGGCATCCGAATACTATTTGCCATTTTAGTTTGTCGACTTCCCTGATGTAGAGTGACGAAAATATATTTCCTCGGGCTCCTTGATATTTCCAGATCTGGGGAAAAAGAAAAAAAAATGTTAGAAGTTCCTGGTAGCGAGCCATGACTGGTCATTTAATGCAAACTTAATTTATCCCAGAATAAAGGAAAATCCCGAGGAAAGGGTCCAATAAAATTTTTATTACCTAATTAGTGTTAAAATAATATTTAGTAAGTTTAAATTTTATGTAGGAATTTCAATGTAGCTCGCAGACGTGAGTGGAGACATTCCTTCCTTCTGTGATATAAATGCACCATTATACCATATTACATACAACTTACAACAACACCCTTACGGGGTAGAAAGGGTCGACGTCATAAACTCATAGACAGTTTTAACGTGCTGATAGATGGAAAACTAACATGATTATTCCGTCGGGTACCTTCTACGCTTTGCGCGGGAAAAGAAGCAGCTGTTTTTACGTTTCTTTTTTATCCCACAGCAGACCACTGACTCAGAGTGGCAAGTACCAGTCCTGGATTTATACATAGGCCGTATATGTCGCGGCCTATGGGCGGCAGCGTCCTAGGGGCGGTAGATTTCAGAGGAAGGGCACTTGATTTCAGAGAATAAAAGTCAAAGACGTCCACTGGTTTTCTCATGGTTTAGTGGCCTACACTCATAAAAAATATAAATCCGGCATTAGCGAGTACTAAGTCATCGATTCCGAACATCATGCACTGGCCCCGGCTGGTAAACAGGCAGGAGGCTGTACTAGAGCCGCCTCATGCTATGCGCACGGCGAGCACAATTAATATGCAATATAGCAGCATAATAAAGTTTTTATCGGCTCGTATTACCTAGTTATTGCTGTAACAATTTCTTTTTTTTAAACTAACACCATACCATATACTACCATTTTTTATATTTGAAGTACGTGTTACACCTACTAATGTTTTTCCCACGTCGTAAGTACTTTTAGGGGTCGTCTAAGCGCGGATCCAATTCACAAAAAAGGTTATGGGCCGAGTGTCCCCAAGCCTACCACGATTTGGATCGATATTGTCTATCCATTGTCCATTGACTGATTAACTGCCTTTACTCTTATTTCTCTTCTGTCAAATTACAACATGATTAAAACTACAATGAATGCAGAAATTTCTTTAAATCCAAACTCAGGTAAAAAGAACCATGCTCAACCATCCGGCAATATTTTTTGACATCGATTGCGATGCACATGATGTACTCGACACTGCTGCAAAGAACAAGCTCAGCAGCTAGCCGCAAGTGTCGCTGCTGTTGCGCTTACTCAGAAAACTAGCTGTTACCCGCGGTGATATACTTAGCTTATGTCCTTCTCCGTAGTATTATCCATGTGTATGCCAAATTTCAAGAAGATTGGTTCTTTAGATAAAGCGAAAAGAGGTAACAAACGAACAATATAAAACTCACTTTGCATTTATAATATTAAATATAAATAAATATATACGGTACAAATCACACAGATTGAGCTAGCCCCAAAGTAAGTTCTTATGAAAGACTTGTGTTATGGGATACTAACTCAACGATACTATATTTTATAACAATATATAGATAAAGATCCAAGACCCAGGTCAATCTGAAAAAGATCGGATCTAGACCTGACCGGGGATCGAACCCGGGACCATCCGTGTCGCAGGCAGGCGTGATGACCGCTGCGCCACGGAGCTCGTCAAATTATTATATATTACCTAGTTGGAAAGTTGGGATAGGCCTCCACTGGCGTCAATTCATAAATCATCATCATTTCGTGTAGGTGACACGGTCAGTCGACCATGCCGACCCTGGTGTCAGAGTTCTTCGGAACTGCCTCTCGGCCTCTGACGTGATTCCTTTAACGACTACCAGATGGTAGCCGGGACCAACGGCTTAACGTGCCTTCCGAAACACGGAATCATCTTTATTATCAGACAATCAGGTTATTCATGCCTGCAATGTCCTAAGCAAACTGGAAACAACATAACAAAGTATCCTTCCCGTGGGAATCGAACCATGACCCCCGGATCAACAGGCAAACGCCTTAACCACTAGACCAAGGAGGCTGTTTTTAGTTGTGGTAGAGCCACATTCACTCGAAATTCACTTTTGCTAGTAGCATGAATGGGCCGGCTCGTCCGGGGAAATACCACACTCTCACAGAAAATTTACGTATGAGTAGTAGCTATATCGCTGCTATGCTTCGTTCGGTGAGTGAGAGAGCCGGAAGCTCATCTCCTTTCCCCTCTGGGAGGGAAAAATAAAAGGCCGGCAACGCTATTGTCACACCCCGGGTGTTACAGTTGTCCATGGGCAGCGGTGATCACTTACCATCAGGCAGGTGACCCGATTGTTCGTTTGCCGTCCTATGGCAAAACAAAAACTCGCCGTTGACTTCAGCGAACACGACGTACTTGTTCCGGTCGTACAACACCGGGTTGGCCAGCGAGCCGCACCACGCCACGCCGTTGCACGCACGCGCACACGTCCGACTGCGTGCCAGCTAGCTAGCTCAATTTGGGTTGCGCTACTCTGAATTGGCATGGGATGGCATCTGAAGCGACGCGATATTTCAAAACAAGCTATTATAACCTTTATGTCTAAGAGATATTAGATGCATAACGGCGGCTCGAGCTAGTTCTAGCCATCGCGCGCTCGCAGGCGTCTAGTCCGCGCGAGTGCGCGGCAGGCGCCGGCCGGCCCGCCACGTTCAAGTGATTGTGCATCTTATTTCACTAGACAAAGGTTATAATAGTTTGTTTAAAAATGACGCATCGGTTCCGATGCCATCCCATGCCAATTCAGTGTAGCGCGGCCCTTTGCCCATATCCCATATTCCTATATATTTTTTTATGTATACCTTAATTCCTTTTTCGACCGTCCGGCAGTGTATTTCTCCGTTGACTTCAGCGAACACGACGTACTTGTCCCGGTCGTACAGCTTCGGGCTGGCGAACACCGGGCTGCCCAGCGAGCCGCGCCACGCCACGCCGTTGGTGTGCGTGTGCACGCACGCGCACACGCCCGACAGCGTGCCCAGCAAGACGAACTCGTTCTTGGCGACGACCAAGTCTGCCGATATTGCTTGTTCGGCTATCTCGATCACGCCTCTGATTTCGCCCGTCTGGAATAATACAATTTTGTTTTGAAAGTATGTAGGTAGGTAAGTACCTATATATCAGTGCCGAGTAGATTTCTGTGGGCGCCCAATCACACACACTTGGGGTGAAATCGCATCACGTAGCTTGGCGCCCCCAAGAACGCCCTAAAACCAGTACCCTTAGGCGGTCACCCAACCGCGCCTTACCTCAACGCCGCTTCTGGCATACAGTCTATACTTTTTAAACGTGACAGATGATATGGTAAATGAAACTTTTTGAGTATCAATAGAGTAGAAAAGCATTCTTTACGACAGTAGCCGCATTTACGTATTTTTAGTTCCCCATCTAAACTGCTTCAAAATTGCGGTTTTTACGTTTATTTGACGCGGTTAAGCTGAACGCATTTTCGAACACTTTAAATATGCACGACATTGACACGTACTGTATTTAGGTTAATGGTCGTTTAAAGCTATTTAAATAATGCACTAAACACTTTAAAATAAAAATAATAGCCAATTTAGCTTGACATTGAGTAATCTGTTAATAAACTATCTTGATTAAACTGTAGCAACTCGGACTATTGAGCTTTAATGCCTAATGATTCGCGTCACGCGTACGTATAGAACACATCACGCCAATCTGCAAGTTCATGTGTTGTTATCACTTCCAGGCAGTCCTATGACTGTCCGATTTTTAATACACCCACCATCATATCAATACACCGAATTTTCCCATCGTAGGACGCCACATACACGAGGCCCTTGCAGCACACGGCCCTGCTTTTGATCATGGCGCCGACGTTGATCCGCCACTCCTCCTTGCAGTCCTCCAGCGTGAAGCAGACGACGGTGCCGTCGTAGGCGCCCACCACCGCGCGCGCCACCGATATCTCCGGCAGGAAACACAGCACGGACGCCTCCACGCGAGCCTTGATGCTCAGCTGACCCTGCAGGATGCCGGTGATCGCGTCCATGACGATGATTTTGCCGGAATGACTGCCCACTACCACGTACAGATTCCTGAAACATTATAAACATGATGAGACGGGACTATTATGTTAGCTTGGCAAGAAGAAAAAAATTAAGCTTCCTCTTTTCCGAAAGGTCGGGTTACTACTTGTCAGCTAACTGACAAGTGTCCCTTTCAAGGGACACTTGTCAGTTAGCGAAAGGTGTTCTCCTTCAAGGGAAAGTAGCAGTACAAGGTATATAGGAGGCTGGTTGTTAAAACTTTGCCAATTTTCACATAAACATACCTATATATACAAGACTGTCATAATAGCGAACCCTAGACATCAGCTCGACGCACCACGCTGAGGATACAATGGGGGAAATGCTCAAGAAAATGACCATATATTTTGAGATCCAGATATGTACTGCATTTTGGTACTACAGCAATGCAGTTCAGTAGCAATGGGTTAATGCTGTACAATGTACATAGAAAAACCACTTACAATCCAGTCTGGTAAAGCACAGGTGACGCATCAACACATTTCCCCGTGTCGTAAGTCCAGAGAACGACGAATTCTATTGGGTCGTATATACTGTCCAAGTAAGCCTTCTTGTACGACAGGCTCGAGGTTATTTGACTCGTGGTGTCGGACCTGGAACGTTTTCTCCTCCTATGTGCTTTGGTATCGGCCACGCAGATTTCCTTCTCAGCAATTTGCATTATTTCTTCTATAGTCTTTCTTTGAGACATCAGGTACGGAAGAATTAGCTTTCCAAACTTGGGGCACATTTGAGACAGCTTGTTGCACATAGCTACGGCCAGAAACGATGTGCCGCCGATCGCAAAGAAGTCCTTATTTTTGATATCGTCATAAATGAGATTCCCACTCAGCACATTCTGTACTTCTTTCAAAAAGCTCGCTCTCAGAGAGCCTGAAGTCTGCGGCTGTCTTATCATGTTCTCGTAAAGCTGTGATATAATCAGCTTGGATATTTTACCATGGGGGTTAGTGGGCAAGTTGTTGACTCTGATTATTTTGTCTGGCCAGTGTTTATCATCTAGTTTACACTTGAGAAAATCTCCCACTTCTTGACTACTCATAGTTTCTGAGGAAAAGTACACAGCCAATAGTCTAGGTTTAGGAAGCCACACACATGAACATGTTTTTATTCGTGGGCATTGCATGATAGTTGCTTCAATATATTGTAAGTTAATTTTATTACCAAATCTTTTAATGACGTCATCTTTTCTCCCCCTGTAGTAGATTGTGCCATTTTTAATTTCAGCCATGTCTCCAGTGTCAACAAACCTCAATGAATTTTCTTCTCCAACACCGTGAGATGAATTCAAAATGATACATTTTCTTGTTTTGCTAACTGAAATACAATGAGAAAGGTGTTTGTGAGGTTCTTTATTAAAAAACACACTTGAAATGTAGAATTTTTATTTACACTTTACTCACCTAATAATATATTGCCAGTGTTCTTGGCATCTTTGTCTGGTTCCACCACTATCTGTGTCTCTGAAAGGCACTCCCCGAGTGGCACTTCCTTGTCTGACAGTATCCTGTTGAGGTCCAGCTGCGCTGCACATGCCCAGCAAGACATCTCAGTCACTCCATACAACGTAAATATTTTTGTCTTGTTTTCCCAATGTTTCAATTCCTTTAACCGTTTCACACCATTCAGTGGCTCTCCACCCAAAGCTAATACTCTAAGGGTAGAATTTGCACCTAATATTTTGTTTTTGATATCAGCATCAGGAAATTGGAAAAATTTTGAAGGTGTCACTTGCCAAAATGTAATAGAATGTTCTGGATTTTTAGGAAACATTATGTCAGCTTTTTCTGGTGCAATAAGTAGTGATGCTCCATTGATGCAGGATAACAGAATTTCTATCATAGATGGGTCAAATGTAAGTGGTGTTGAAAAATATATAATATCTTGTGATGTGATATTAAATAACTTAGTTAAGTCGTCCACATTGGGTTGAATGCATTGTATGGGTACTTGTATGTGTTTGGGCTGCCCAGTGCTGCCTGAAGTCATGGCTATGAAGGAGTGCTCATTCAGATGATGGCTGCTCGATTCATTATCAAAATTATAAAAACTAATATCTAAATCAAAAACATCTACAGTTTTGTCTGGTTTCCTACTGAACAATTCTGATGAAGTAGTAGCCTCTTTATTGTTCACAGTAATGACGACTTTAAATTTGACTTGTTTGGTGAAATGTTCTATGTCCTGTGTCGGGTCCAAAAACATGAATGTAGTGGAGCATTTGTGGGCCCTGGAATAATAAAAATAATTAATTATGGACTGAAGTAGTTACTGTGGTTGCAAAGAGTTTCAGAATAGGTACATACGCGGCAATAACACAGGGAATAATGACATTTCTCTGGGAGACCAGGCCGATGATGCCCTTGCTGCACTGTAGCTGCTGCAGGTTCTGTGAGATGTACTCGCAGACGCCGTACAGCTCGGAGTACGTATAGGTCTTGTAATGTCCATTGTGGAAGTGCCTCACGGCGATATTGTAGGGACTCTTGGCACAGGTCTGTACGAAAACATCGTAGTAACCTCGCTTCACTTTCATCTGTTTTTCTTTTTTCTACCTCATTGAGAGATTCCGGTGAAAATTTATTAACTACTATTTTTCCTCTATGTATACGGTATACGGCATATTAGGGTTTAATAAATAAAAGATAAATAATGATTTATTGGTTATAGTTCTATTTTGGAACCATTTGTTTCTATATGAAGCTGCCACTGTCACTGCCACTCTAATTGTCAGTGTCACAGTCACATAAATTATTTTTTTAATATTTGTTTTACGGCCCTGGATACGAGTTATTAGAACCTTTCTTAAAAAAATTTTTCATGTCTGTGCTTTCTACATTTATTTCGTCAGTTGGCGATCTATATAATATCAACGAAATGATGGGTAATTAATTTCATTGCTTTCACGGAGATAACTCTTCGCGAATCCACTGGTATAATCATTGACGATGCAGCAAGGCGGACAACCACCAGCCCGCTAAGTAAATCTCACTATAGCCGCACCATGACAGCCTATTTTAGTTATTCCACACATTGCTCTTAAATATGGACATTTACAACACCAAATAACACCAATTTCACATTATAAAATCCACACAAACACCGTGTATTCTGCAAAAATTCCCGCCAAGAACCCCTCACATAACATATGAGAACATTCATTATCATCAAACCTCAAATTATAATCGCGTTCGCATTAAGATAAAAGTTGTAAAAATAATCGACGTGTTCTTACTATAGTGTCCAGTTGCGTTTTAGACGAGTTGCTACCGATTACTACCTGCTTTTGCGATTATTTGATACGCATTATATGGCGCTAAACGATTCTGAAACGCGCAAACAGAATTTCTTCGATTCTGGCACATGAATAAGCTCTCCGACAGTACTCCGTCAGAGCCGTATACGGTTCCCAGTGCGCATGCACACCTTGCCCAGCGGGAAGACCTTCACTTTGTGGCGATCGAGCCTACCACCTTGCTCCCGCAAGGTGGTAGGCTCGTGGGAACTACAAAAAATAATGTGATAAATAAACTTGAAAATTAACTTAGTAACATATAAGTATAACAAGTTGAGTCTAGTTTAGAAGACTTTACATATTCGAATTCCATGTAACTAATAGAAATGTGCTGTATCTATAGGAGAGCAGTTAGTCTTGTCATTCTGAAATACTTACTTTTTAGGGTTCCGTAGTAAACAAGGAACCCTTATAGTTTCGCCATATCTGTCTGACTGACTGTCTGTCTGTCTGTCTATCCATCCGTGGTTTTACTCAGAGACTATAAGTACTAGAAAGCTGAAATTTGGTATGGGTATGTATATAAATCATGTCAAAAAAGTGGTAGAAAAAAATTTGAATTAAATTTTTTTAGGGTAGCTTTCATACAAGTAAAGAGGGAGTAATATTTTTTTTCTATACAAACCCATCGTATTGGGTATTAATAATAAGATAGGTCTTTAAAAAATATTGTGAGGTTGAGAACACTATGTTTCGATTTAGGGATCCGTTTCCGAAATATTTGGTTTTAAAGTGCAAATTTTTGTTAGAGGTAAGTGGTTATATATGGATACGTGAAAAAAATTACAGCAGTAGTATATATAGTGAAGTTGAAAGGAAAACTATCAGAGTTGAGTACTAAGTACAAACTATAGGCAAGTTATAGGCAACCAACTTATAAAATGTACTCGAAAATGTAAAATTTCACACATTTTCATTGTTACATGTTTTTGGTCGTTAAACTGTGATGTACGTGCGAGTGTGAACTTAAAGTTGTCATTCGCAACTACGGTACCCTACACAGCGCGTGGCCCGACACGCACTTGGCCGGTTTTTTTATTTAATTAGGTTAGCATGTATAAATATTGAGATGAAAAAATAAATCATTTATTATTAAGCGTGTGTGTGTCAGCCTTGCTGCATCGTCAATCGAACGTTGAAATCGGCGACTTCTTGAATAGTGTCTTTAGCGGCGGCTTTAATTATTGCGAGTCCTATTTATCTATACATATAATAAAACAGCATTTTGGCTGTAAATTTAGTATTTTTGACTGAAATGGATAGAGGGACACTTAAAAAGAATAGGGTAGACCGAGGCGAATCGGATCACTTTTTCTTTGAGGTGAAGAAAATCATACTAAAGTGTTAAGTATATAATGTATTTTTTATTGATTAAAACGTAAGAAGTATTAATCAGCTATGAAATAAACATTTGAAAACTTAAATCATACATATAAAAAAAGAGAAATATTCTAATCGCTCGAATTTGCGGGGTGAATCGGATCGGTATACAACATGTGAATTTTTTTTAAGTTTCTTATCACTTTAGCTTTATAATCAGTAACAAATGAATATTGAGACCTATTTTAATTATCGGCACATAATTTACATATATATAGATGATGAGATGGAAGAATTTCTTTAATTGTTTTTGCACAGGTACAGGGAGGCTGGGCTTCGTTAGATTGTTGCGAACTTGCGGATGGTACTATATTATCAAGTGGTTTTGTATTTGTGGCTTGGACTTGTACCTTTATTTTGACTGCATTTGTTCTGCACTTGAATTGGTCTTGTGGCTGACCTTTTTGAGAACTTGTAGATTGGACTTGGGGCATTTAACACTCTCTCTGTTTTGCTGATGAACCCTTAATAATTTTGGGTGTAATTCCAAAATTGGGTGACTTGCCAAGTCCAATAGCCGGTCAGCTAACTTTTTTTGCGTTCTCATCTAAAGCTGACTGTCCACCTCGACGCTTCATAATACGCCTGGATAAAGTAACTCTTCTCTGTTAACTTGTGAACGGTACTGCAAAAATCTCAGCAGCCCAACGTAAGGTTCTCTTTATTTTGGACTTTTAGCTAGTAGTCTGTAGCTTTTGAACAATTAATAAATACATATATCTAATGAGATAATTTTAAATATGATATGACGTGAAAAAGTGCCTGCAAAGGCCTATTTTTTGAATAAACGTTTTGATTTTGATTTTATATACAGCCTCTTTAATTTTTTTCTTGAGACCATTCTCCGGCATCTGTCTTACTTTTGTATATGCGAATCATCTACAATGAAATAAGTATAAATCAATAACCTCAAACATATAATAAATGAGTTTAAAAATGTGATCCAATTCGCCCCTGACGATATGATCCGATTAGCCCTAAAATCAAGACTTTTTTTCCATCATGACCTAGCCGGGGATCGAGCCCGGTTCTACCCATGTCGCAGGCTGGCGTGTTAACCACTGTACAACGGAGGCTGACAATTTAATAGCTCGTAAAAAGAGGTTCTATCCATTACCTGAGCCTCTGACTCCGTGGCAGATGCATGTAATAAGAGGGTGTGTATGGAAATATTACGTGAAGCCCCTCGCCATGCCACGGGCATTTGCCTGGCTCGCCACCTTCTAAGGCCACCACTGGTTGTCGTTGAAAAACACCCTTATCGCAATGAAATGATAAACACCAACATTACAGCAAGACGCATTTTTAGGGTTCCGTAGTAAACTAGGAACCCTTATAGTTTCGCCATGTCTGTCTGTCTGTCCGTCTGTCTGTCCGTCTGTCTGTCCGTCTGTCTGTCCGTCGGCGGTTTTACTCAGAGACTTTAAGTACTCGTACTAGAAAGCTGTAATTTGGTATAGATATGTAATCATGGCAAAAAAGTGGTTGAAAAAAATCTTGAAAAAATATTTTTTTAGCGTAGTAGTACACAAGTAAACAGGGAGTAATATTTTTTTTCTATACAAACCCATCGTGTGGGGTATCGTTAAAAAGGTCTTTAAAAAATATTGCAAGGTTGAGAACATCATTTTTCAATTTAGGGATCCGTTTCCGAAATATTTGGTTAGTGCAAATTTTTGTTAGAGGTAAATGTCCCCCCCCATCTATTTGCTAAACGGTTATATATGGATACGTGAAAAAAATACAGCAGTAGTATATATACTGAAGTTGAAAGTAAAACTATCAGAGCTGAGTACTAAGTACAAACTAAAAATTTATAGGCAACCAATTATTATACTTATGTACTCGAAAATGTAAAATTTCATACAATTTTCATTGTTAGATGTTTTTGGTCGGTACACTGTGAGGAGCGAGTGTGAACAGTGCAAACTCAAAGTTGTCGTTCGCAACTACGGAACGCAACACTGCGCGTGGCCCGACACGCACTTGGCCGGTTTTTTTAAATATAGGATGACTAGCTGATGCCCGCAATTTCGTTCGCGTGGACTATATGACTCTGGCGTATTAATTTAACTTAATACGAACTAAACATACATAAGAAAATACTTGTAGCAGTGTTATAAAATGGTAGGGCATTGCATTGGCTGCTGCCAAATACTGGAGGGATAAAATATAGGATTCTTTTATACTTTTTGAGCCACCGACACGATAAGAAGAAGACTATATACTCGTAGCTAGCTCCAAGTGAGCTTGCGCTACTTCACCAAACTTTGAGGTATGAGCAGAGCGCTTTCAACAAATCGCACATTATCTCCAAAGGGCCTTCGGGAGGGACGGACCTCGACGTGTTGCCTGTGTGTTCAAGGCTTGGAGAGACAGCAAACTCTCATGTTTTGCCGTATGGGCTGAAAACGACTTGGCCAAAAGGGGGACCGCTGGGCGGTCACTAGTAATATGAGCTAATCGTACTCTACGCACTCTATCCCAGAGGAGAGTGTGACTCTGTAAAATTGTCGATTTAAAATTTAACATGGTACTTAGTGTATCAGATGTTCTAAATCTTCGATTTTTTTACCTTTACAAAAAATACTAAACAACTTTTGCTTTAGCGCCATTTTTATATTTCCTATAGTTTACCTGAACCATTATGGTTCTGCGTCAGGTGTTCCTAATCTTCAAATTAAATACCTCAACAAAAATGCTCATCAGGCTTAACAAATTTTGCTAAGGCTCCACTTTTATATTTCTTTTATAGTTCAGCTGGATCATAACGATGCTGCATCAGGAGTTCCATTTTTCAAAATCATATCTACCTTATATGTATTGCCCCGGCTTAATAGTTATATAGCAAAAAAAGTTTCATTCGAATCCGTCCAATATTGCCGGAGATAAACGTGATCATACATACAGACAGACAGACAGACAGACAGACAGACAGACAGACAGACAAGAAACTCTAAAAAATTTTTTTTGCTTTCTATTATTCTTTTTAAGTGTCCCTCTATCCGTTTTTGTCAAAAATACTAAATGTACAGACAAAATATTTTTACTGTTTCATTATATGTATAGATTACACCGATATAAAGAACATTTCCTCGCCAAATCCCTACTAGAGCGTGCCTAAAATAGGTTTTTGAATTAACTTATCCCAACTAATATTATAAATGCGAAAGTGAGTTTGTTTGTTTATTTGTTTGTTTGTTACGCTTTCACGCCGTATCTACTGAACCGATCATCTAGAAATTTTGCATACACATAGGTTAGGGTACCGTGAAGGAGATAGGCTATATATTACGCGGGCGAAGCCGCGGGTAACAGCTAGTAATATTATAAAACGACGTTAAAGAAGGCGCCGAAGTCGCCAAGTGCCGCAAATTACATATTTGTGCCGTTCGGTGTGGAGACATTTTGACCATGGGGTTCTAATGCTAGAGCTTAAGAGTCCCACGTAAAGCCGCAATCCCATACAAACGTAGTTTCGTTTTAGTTTTACAACAGTTAAGCCAATCTCAACCAAATTTCGTACATACGACCGGATAAGGCATATTGATGTTTATAATCAGATTTCAATTTTAAAAACAATACTTATACAAAATTACAGCGAGTACAAGTTTTCGATACAAAACTTCAACTCGCTGTAATTTTGTGTAGGTATTGTTTTTAAAAAATCTTAAAGCTAAAGGATTGCTGTCGCTCGTGAGAAGATGGCTGGTTGATTTTTCGCGCAAAGGATAAGTTAGTAAGAGATGCTATCCAGCGTGGGAATTCAGCCAGCTTTCTTTTCAATATGGCACATGGCCATGAATTTTTTGACTTATAAGTTTCGTTAATCGTAGATTAGTTTTTTATAGATAGTTTTTTATTTACTCGTATTTATCACAGGTACCACATTTGTTTTCTAAATAATCTTATACCAATTCTCGATAGGTGCTGGATATCGAGTGTATAGGTTTGTCTGTCTGTTCGCGATAAATTAATAATCGGCTAAGTGCGAGTCGGAGTCCCACACGAAGGATTCCGTATATACAACTATCGAGTAAAAAACTCACGTTTGTTGTTTGGAGGCCCCCTTAAATATTTATTTTATTTTGTCGTTATAGCGGCAACACAGAATATTACATCATTTGTGACTATTTCAACTTTGTAGCTATCACGGTTCATAAGATGCAGCTTGGTGACAGACAGACGGACGGACAGATTACTGCACTGTTGAGTTTTCACCTGAAGATTCATGCATGAGGCCCAGCCTTGGTCCCAAAGAAAAGTTGTTCATATTGATGGGCTTAGTGAAGAAGAAGAAGACTATGGCTTAGTCCAGTTACCAGTTGTCAACAGTAATATATTTTTATATATTACGGGAATTTCATTTTTACTGTTAACAACTGGTTACGAAAAAAATTTACCCTCCTTCGGGGTAGGTCAGTCGGGTAAAAACCCACCCAGAAGGAGGGTAATGTTTTCCCCACGTATGTATGTATGTCTGTTGCATTGTTGCCTCTTGTAGGTAGCCTAAACAGCGTAACGAAGTTTGAGTTATCTTTAGATTCGTATTCTTCTCGGAGTGTAATACTCTAAAGACATCAGCAGAAAATTATTATGGTATATAGTAATTAATATAAAAACTTTTTGAGAAAATAATTAAATCACCGAAATAAACTTAAAAGCAAAAAATCAATCATCCTCTCTTTTTGTACCCTTAGAGTTGGATTTTCCGAATTTTGGGACCAACTTCAAGGTATGTATGGGTACCTGTGGCGGAAAAAAGAATTATGAAAATCGGACTTCTCTGTAAAATGTAGTGCGTGGTCGTACATAAAAAAAATTAATACACGTCGACTTGAAAGCCTCGTTCGTTTTTTAGTCGGATTGAAAATTCGTTTATATTATGATTCTGAATACCTGGCAATATGTTAATGATGAAATGAGAATCCCTACAATATACATACTTAAGGAAAAAATGGTAAAAAAATAATTATTTGGACTTCCCATTGAAATTCGATCAGCTGATTTAGAGCTGATAGGGGATTTGTAAAAGCAAAATTTTTTTTTAAATTTTTATTTGCTTAATCGAAATCTAAATCAGATCTTTTTATTCTCTTAGTTAAGTTTGAAAAATAATGGTGTTAAAGTTAATATTTAATGCGTGTAGCCATTTGTTTCGGGTGATTGGACTAATGTGCCAACTGTGCCGTTGTAAATCTCCAGTTGGCACCACCCTTTATTATGTTTCAGCGTCGTTCCAGCGGACATTCCAGACAACTTGAATTATTCCACCAAAAGGAGTTCCAGTAGGCTTTGCTACGATCCGAGCTGCGATGTGTTTTATCGTATTTGTAAGTTTAACTATTATGTATTATACAATTTCTTTATAGTTATGCAGATAAGTTACATACTTAAGTACATAAATGAATAAAAAACAAGCTTATCGTTTGTATGAATGGTGATATTTATTTTGCATTTTAAATTCAGTTCAACTTTTTATTATTAATGACGATTAAATACGTACCTACTTAATTTAATTATTTGATAAGGATACGCATACGTATTTTCCTAATAAATGCAACTAGTTCTTTATAGGAATAAGCTAGCTGTAGAAACGTTTTGGCAATGTAAAATTTATAAATTGTTTAGCATTTATGTAACATTGAAGCCTGTTTGTTTCTCGTAATAAATAAAATGAATAATAAAAAAATATATACTAATATTTTAAAGAGGAAAGATTTGATTGTTTATTTGTTTGCATTGAATAGGCTCCGAAACTACTGGAGCGATTTTCAATATTATTTCGCCTATAGGAAGCTAATTTATCTACAAGTGACACCTAACTATATAATATTATAAATGCGAAAGTGAGTTTGTTTGTTAATATAATTGTTTGTTACGCTTTCACGCCCTATCTACTGAACCGATCATTACGAAATTTTGCATACACATAGGTTAGGGTACTGAAAAGGACATAGTCATACGTATTTTAATAATAGGCTATATATATCGCGGGCAAAGCCGCGGGTAACAGCTAGTAGGTTATAAATTACGCGGACGAAGTCGCGGGGAAATTGCTAGTAATTAACAATAGGAATCATCTTTTACTTGTAACAACTCACTTAATATGATTAAATACACATTTGAAAATAATTAAATATAATTAAAATAAAAAGCTAAAATTGGAGTGATCAATAAAAAGATTTAAAAAAAAATATGATTACGAAAAAACGAAAATAGCAAACAGTATTTAGTATGAATTAATTATAATAGAGATGCAGCCATATTCAGAACATCCAGATCGGGCACCAGGTGCGTGGCAGAACAAAACGCAGGCGATGCGGCTGTACTGACCTAAAACGTGTTCGGCAAATGAACAGGCCCAATCAATTAGGGGCGGTCAGCGATCCGCCGGAAAAGAGGGCAGCGCGCGCGCTCTCCGAGGAAAGTCGGAAAATGGCGGGGCGCGGGGAGAGGGTGAGGGGGTGAGGGTGCGTCGAGAGCGAGCGGGCATCGATCGCGCGGGGAGGCTCAGTCCGCCGGGGCGGCCGGCATGAGCGCGCGTGTGATGCGCTGCCGCTGAGATGGCCGGCGCTCGGGCGCTCGTGGTCGCCTGCTGCTGCTGGTGGTGGCTGACGACCGCAGCCGGTAAGTACTGCCCTATACTCCAAATCCCCGTAAAACCGAGTTTCCGCTCCGATCAGCTGATCGCGGCGGCCGTCTCGCCGACACTTGACTTTCCACGATTTCCCGGTCATCATAAACGATTTTCGCAGCTTTTTCAAGAAGTCTCCACGTTTGCGTGTGCACTTTTGTATTTAATTACTCCCCTCGTTTGCGTCAAGTTATAACTTCGAGGGTTGAAAGTTTTATTGTATTATTGGTACCGGTTTTTACCTCGTGTTTGTAATTTTTGGCCGAGTTGCATTTATTGAAGCTTTTAAAAATGATGAAATATTTTAGTTGAAGTACGTTATCATGTAAGATAGTAGCTTACTGGTGTAGGGGTGAGTATCGTGACGTTTGTGCCGCATGCAGTGTCGCCGGGGTCGTCGCGAGCCGGCACTGCCGTCCTTGCTCGGCCACTAGTTAAACAAACCGATATTACGTAATACGAATAATACGACGGCTAAAAGTGACACATCTGCGTAAATATTGATCATAATCACGCCACTGTCGGCTCGAGGAAGTGGGATTACTGCAGCGTGCATCGCAACACCTGCCCACGAAGGACGAACGTAATCTATCGGGCGATAATTGTTGAACATACAGACCATTCAAACACTATCTCGTTATTCCAGACATATAAAGCACACTTAGTAATTACGACATTCTAAAAATTAAAGTAATTTATCGAACACTTAAACGTCAGACATTGGAAAAAAAAATGGCAAAATTATAGACAGGGTCATATACATCTTCTCAAAAGTAAAAAATAAGCGAAGAAAAATATTATAAAAGATGTCACGTGTACACAAAGTTAATACAAACACAAAATATTTTGAGGTCAGAAATTTCTATCAAAAGACTTCAACGCGTATGTTTGAAATTGAGACCCAATGCAAAGTTACTACTTTTCCTAAAATAAAAATATTCCCTATTCATAGCAGTATTATTGTATCTAAAAAATAAGTTTATCGATATAAAATATACATAATTATTCCATACTAGCAATTTTCCACGAGTTGTACGCGTAAATTATAGTGTTATCATATATGTCATCCGCAGATAAATATAAGCTTCCTATAGGTTAAAGAATTTTGAAAATCGGTCCATTTGTTTCGGAGCCTATTCACTTCAAACAAACAAACAATCAAATTTTCCCTCTTTATAATATTAGTATAAATAACTTAAATGTATTTTTAACCGACTTCAAAAAGGGAGATTATAAATTCGACTTTCGACCCGTATGTCTGTCATATTGTTAGAATTACCTCGGTTTTGAATATGTTAGTCTATTCTATAGGTTAGTCCAGCTTCTAAATACGTGTACCAAATTGTATACCTAAGTCTATGTATGTATTTTGTATGTTTGTCGTATCTCAAAAACTATAATTTGGATTAATTTTTTTTGCCTTAGATATTTTCTAAATTAATGAACAGTAAACATGTTAATAACGATTGGTTCAGTAGTTTTTGAGGTAGAGAGGTCAGAAGCTAAAGTTTCTGTTACCTATAGTAGTTTTATAAGAAATACTAATAATTTTTAAACTTCTTAGATAAATAGAGAAAATGGGCTCCTGACGACTCCGAAACTATAGTCGGCAATCCCGACAAATAGCACGTCAGTTACCCGTTGTTATATAGTAAGATTATCTAAGTATTATACTTAGAAAATGTTTGCAAGACAAACATTTTTAAGATAGCGCAACGCGACGTAAGTCGCAGTGATAGTATTTAAAAATACAATAAGAATGAATGCATTCGCCGGTGCATAGATATTAATTGAAACTTATGTTTAACTATGAACGTATATACCTAACCTATAGGTGGTTTACGAGACATATATTACTGTTCATTTTTAAACTTTCGCAATTTAAACACATTTTCTCTGCGACTACGATGTATGTAACAAATAAATAAAAACCAGCCAAGTGCGTGTCGGGCCACGCGCTGTGTAGGGTTCCGTAGTTGCGAATGACAACTTTGAGTTCACACTGTTCACACTCTCACATCACAGTTTAACGACCAAAAACACGTAACAATGAAAATGTATGAAATTTTACATTTTCGAGTACATTGTATAAGTTGGTTGCCTATAACTTTTTAGTTTGTACTTAGAACTTAGCTCTGATAGTTTTTCTTTCAATTTCAGTATATATACTACTGCTGTAATTTTTTTCACGTATCTATATATAACCGTTTAGTAGATAGAGGGCGGGGACACTTACCTCTAACAAAAATTTGCACCAAATATTTCGGAAACGGATCCCTAAATCGAAAAATGATGTTCTCAACCTCACAATATTTTTTAAAGACCTATCTAACAATATCCAACACGATGGGTTTGTATAGAAAAAAAAAATAGTACTCCCTCTTTACTTGTACCACTTTTTTGACATGGTTACATACATACCCATACCAAATTTCAGCCTTCTGGTACTTATAGTCTCTGAGTAAAACTGCGGACGGACAGACAGACAGACAGACAGGCAGACATGGCGAAACTATAAGGGTTCCTAGTTTACTATGGAACCCTAAAAAGATTCCTGCTGGGTCCTGTTTATACATATACATCACAAGTCAAGTAAATAAATACTTCTAATAAAACTAGCGGCTCTATCAGCTTTGGACCTCGCCAGTCTTATCACTGTTCCGAAAATCATCAAAATGAGGAGGAGAGTAGCCAGACTGAATATATGTAAGAATTTTTGGGCAAGTCAAAGCAGAAAGGCTTCGCTCGCGCTTCACGCTCGCTTGGTCAACTGCACATCTTTATTTTTACTTGTGCTATGAAAAGAGTTCTCAAATATAGGAATATCCGTGAAAAAATTACCTTGCCCAAGGGTACAACAATGAGGGTTACAAAGTCACAGTTATACAAGTCGGCGTAAAAAAGAACATACAAACAAATGACGTCACTTCGTTAGCATTTTGTGTGGGTAATGATAGAACTTTGTTAAGTAGCTACCTATGTTAAATATAAACTTTATGGAAATGGCTTCACAAAAAGAGTTGTATGTTGTGGCTAAATACATTTTATTGAAAAAGTTATGGAAATTCCCCATTATTAAAAACTACTTATAATTAAGGATCTGTGGTATAATACTATTATGGTGCAAATATCGAAATATGATAAAAATATTCTTCTATACAAGTTGTGAGAGCAGTCAGCCCGAGTTTAAATTAAAGCATTTTTTTTCGCATTATAAGTACATACCTAATCTTCTCTAACAAAACTTGTTTCATATCTAATACTAGATCTACCACTAAAATTGTTTCAGAAAAGATTCAAGATCAACCCAATATTTAAAATATATTTCTTTGAACAGTTATTAATTGTTATTTTTGTTTTCACGATTATAAAGTGTTGAGGTCAGAAATGCTGCTTCCAAAGTGGAGTGCAGAAGAAGTGGCAAGAATTTATACATATACTATTACATAGCAAATTATAATTTTATGTTCCATTATGTAGTTTTTTAACCCAGAAACGTCAACCCTTCCAATACGCGGAATGGCTGCAAATTTATCAAAGTAGAGCATCGGCAGTGGAAATGCTATCATTTCCTTGGTACATTTATCAATCTGAGCGACGCTGCCGCGGTGGATTCCGAGCTACTCTCAATTTAACATTATTTTCTCATTTATTTGGCGAAATATAATATAATATATAAGTTTTGCCTATATATATATATAATATAAGTTTTGCCTATGATCGTTTCGTTTTAGCAAACACTTTAGTCTTATAAACCTGTCATATATAGCTTCGTTATATAATGAATATCGTAATGTTCTAATTTTATCTGAATTTTTTGGAACTTAATTTATAAACATGTTCGTATTGTTTTTTAGGGTTCCGTAGTAAACAAGGAACCCTTATAGTTTCGCCATGTCTGTCTGTCTGTCTGTCTGTCCGTCCGCGGTTTTACGCAGAGACTATAAGTACTAGAAAGCTGTAATTTGGTATGGGTATTTATATTAATCATGGCAAAAAAGTGGTAGAATAAAATCTTGAAAAAAATTTTTTTTAGGGTAGCTCCCATACAAGTAAAGTGGGGGAGTAATTTTTTTTCTCTATTTACCCATTGTGCGGGGTATCGTTAAATAGGTCTTTCAAAAATATTGTGAGGTTGAGAACACCATTTTTCGATTTAGGGATCCGTTTCCGAAATATTTGGTTTTAGTGAGCGAATTTTTGTTAGAGGTAAGTGTCCCCCCCTCTATTTGCTAAACGGTTATATATAGACACGTGAAAAAAATTACAGCAGTAGTATATATACTGAAGTTGAAAGAAAAACTATCAGAGCTGAATACTAAGTTCAAACTAAAAAGTTATAGGCAACCACCTTATAAACTGTAAAATTTCATACTATTTTCATTGTTAGATGTTTTTGGTCGATAAACTGTAAGGTGCGAGTGTGAACTCAAAGTTGTCATTCCCAACTACGGAACCCTACACTGCGCGTGGCCCAACACGCACTTGGCCGGTTTTTTAAGATCTCTTGCAAAGGCTTTAAGTCTGAGATCCGCCCGCCTTACGTAAGCTGCGAGAGTAGAGAATGAATTTTTATCGCCTCTCCGCCCGCGCCGGCTCCAATTTTTATATTCTATCGCCTGCCTTATCTGAATATCGACTGCTTCGCCGAATTTATTAGTCGGGTGAACGGAAATTATGTCTCTTTTTATCTTATTACGAATTTCATCATAATAATACCTTACCTTATTGGCTAAATTCTAATAACCAAAACTTGCTCGTATTTGGAAAGAATAGAGAAAAAGAAATATACAGCTACTTATATTCACCTCACACAAGCATTTCTGGTGGTATGTTCTTTGGAGTAAGCTGTTAAACTTGCGACGACATGACAAGGGTTGAGAGAAATAATCATAACTGAAAACCGTGTAACCTACAACTCCTCATTGGCCGGCTCTTCTCGTTGGCCATCGATGGGTGAAAAAGGAGCCATCCCTCTCGAAAATTTATTTGAAAAATTATTAAAACATAGTAAAGACCAGTGAATATTGTATTTGGCTGGTCTGCCGGCGATAATCATTACCAATGGTAATTGACAATGATCTAGTTTTAGTTTAATTAGCCATAATCGCTGGCTTTTTAGCCTGTATAATTATTATTTGAAGATTAAACAATACGTTACAAATAATGTACTACAACTAAGATATAAACCTAAATATTATAAACTTAAATCGTCAATAATATACAAATGTCCAGCAAATTGTTACGACATGGAAGGGTGCCGAGTTGAAAATACCAAATTCGTTAACATTTATTATTGAGGGAAATTGTCAGCCCTCTGGTCACCCGAATTTTCGTCATTCGATTTTTTATTATTTGTTCTCACGAGCTAAATAAAAGAGAGTCAATAAATAGTTTCTACTCAGTCAGCAATAATCTTCCTATCTTATCAGATAAATCTGTTTGTTTAGAGTAATCTGATAATAGTGGAATTATACAGACTCACCGGAGCAAATCTGATGCAAATATTATCTCATATTTAATGGGTACGTATATTTTGTGCACTCAATGTAATAGATCTATGGGTGCTTAGTTATGGTGTCGAAAAATACTCGGCCTTGGTTTATTTTATGCAATGGTTGTTCAAATCAACATTCAAAACCGATGCCCGTTTGCCGTTGCTGTGTATCCAGCAAACGGGCATAGGTTTTTTGAATGCTTAAATGAACTCTATCACAAATTTATCAACAAGGTAGAGCTATGATATGGCTTTCACTGTACTTCTCCATATCTTATTTGAGTTTCACTTTGATGCTTCGAACCAAATTGGAGGCAAAATTGATATGAAATAACTACTTGTATACCAGAATTATCCAGGATATTTTATTGAGAAGTAAGCGATATCATATAATGATGAAAAATAGCTTACACAGCAGAGGCGGTATTTTTTCCAGTCAAACCTTTTCCTGGAACGGCGAGCGTGAGAACGGCGTTCGGAAACGCAGAATAAATACCATAACCCCGTATCGAAGTGTTGACCCTCCGCTCTGGAGATGCACCGGCTCCGAGAGCGGACATTGCTTAATACGTACATACATACATACTATCACGTCTTTTCCCCTTGCGGGGTAGACAGAGCCCAGGTATGTAAAACCGTAAGACTACGTTTAGCATGTTGGTGGGCTTTTAGGTCAGAACGGAATCCAAATAGTGATGGGTTGCTAGCCCCATCCTCAATTGACATGATTCCTAACACCCATTCCCTCGATTGGCTTTAACGATCAGCGCGGAAAGAGAAGCAGCTGGTACATTCTACGTTTTTCTTTTCTCCCAGACCAGCATGGAAAAGACTGCTCAATGATTTTGGTTAGATGCCTTTTGAAACTGAGATGCGCTTGAAAACATTATGTATAGCGAGGAATAATTTTTTTTCAGAGTAGCAATGTTACCACGAGTTCGTCCGCGTAATTTATAGATTATGTTACCCGCACATAAATAAGCCTTCTCTATGTGAAAAAATTTTGAAAATTGATCCAGCTTAGCTTCGTAGCCGATTCAATGCAAACAAACAGACAATTTAATCTTTTCTCTTTATAATATTATCGATAAAGACTAAAGAGTGTATTTTAGATAAAAAAAAATATTTTATACTAAATAGGTATTTCATTTCATCTCAGAGAGTCGTGCCAGTATTAAAAAAATTAAACCTAGTTTATTAAATAATTTCTCGGTTTCCTTTTAGTAAATTTAACCGTTTACAGTTTTTACTCTTTTTATGAAATTGTTACAAGAACACATGTTATTTTCCCCTTCCTTTATATTTTTAAACAAATGGTTAAAATATAATGCTTTATATCGTATCTTAACATTTATATATTTTTTAGAAAGGTAGGGGCCAAAAAGCATTTCAGTTTTTACTAAGATATTTACCTACGCAATTAAATGGTCATAAAAGTAAAATTAACAGTTTCTATTTAGCAAAATAAAAAGAAATAACCATAATCGATTAGGAGGCCTCGGCCGTAAATATGGAAACGTTGTATTTTTTATTGCGGCGATAAAGCCTAAAGAGTGTATTTTTGAAGCAGAGGGAGTCATAGCGTTTGCGCATATATTACATACAGCGATTGATTGATCAGGAGGGAAAAAATAAACAAAATCTTGTACGTAAATTAATATATTTTGGTTATTTATTCGAAAGCTGAGTTTACTGTACTTTAAGGTTGATTACATTTTCTTTTAGTCAAGAATTTTGCTATTTAGCGATAGAATTTAGCTTGTATTCTTGCCAATGTCAAGAAGCGAAATCATGTATTATTTTACTTTGATTCTGACGAGCTCCGTGGCGCAGTGGTTACCAGACTGCGACACGGTGGCCCGGGTTCGATCCCCGGTCAGGTCATGATGTATAATTATATTTTCAGATTGACCTGGGTATTGGATGTTAATCTATATAAATATTTATTATAAAATATAGTATCGTTGAAATAGTATCCGACACAAGTTCACAACTTACTGTGGGGCTAGCTCAATTTGTGTGATATGTCCGTGTATATTTATATTTATTTATTCTGTTTGAATTTTGTAAACTAAAAGTATCAGTATAAAACCAATATGTTATGTATTTCGTGGCGTCATTGCTGAGAAGGAAAAGGATAGAGTCTGAAAAGCATAAAAGACTTTGATTATCGCGGCGAGGACAAAATGCGTATAAGCTGCAGATTACATGAATTCACCACCCCCTTACCCATTCATATCATCTAGCCCTGCCGAGGTAATGAGGTTAATACGGGTTTAAGAATATGTATTATTAATTCACTACATTTGCAAGGATTCTCTAGGTTTATCTGGAGGGTAATTTTTTTTTTTGTGGAAATGTTATCTTTGAGTTCATCGGCCGCAGTTTCTGCTTTAATTACTAAGCTGGAGGTGAGAACGGTTTGATTTATTACTTCTACGTAATACCATATTTCACGCCTAGTAACGCCAACTTCTGTAATAATACCGAATATTATTGCGCGCTATAACTATTGTTATTAGACCAAGTTTATGAAACCGCCGTGAGGAATTCACTTCATTGTAATAGTTAGCATACCATAGTGTTAGTAATGGGAAAACATTTGGGAACAATTTGAATAGGTAATGGCTTAATGTTATGAAATATACTTATATTTCATTAGCTGCCTAGATTAAGAGTTCCAAACTGAATTTATTCTAAGACGGGTAAATAAATAAACATTTTGACAAAATGATACAAATGAGAAAAATCACTCGTACTTACTGATCATGAATGACGTGACGGCCTCCGTGGCGCAGTGGTTAACACGCCAGCCTGCGCCACGAGCCGTCCCGGTTTCGATATCCAGCCAGATTATGATGAAAAATGATCTTTTTCAAATTAGCCTAGGTATTGATATTTTTCTATAAAAGTATATATTACAAAATAAAGTATCCTTGAGTTGGTATCCTACGACACAACTTGATGTGGGGCTAGCTCAAGTTTTTGAGATTTAATCTCCAACATACGTATGTCTGTAGAAGATACATAACTAATTGCATCATATGTTATACGAGTATAACTCATTGCAGTTCTTGCATTGAGTTCTAGTATCTATTTTAATCCCATCGCGTAATGAATTTTTTCTTATTGTATAGCCTAAGTTTTTCAATTTCAAAGTAAAGAACATTTATTAAAAACTTTTCTACTCACAAAACCAAAGTAAATTAACTTAGGAATGTAACATGACATGACACGACTTGCATAACAAAATAACACGAATGAAGATAACAGAAAATAAAAACTTGCATGACGAAAATGTCAGCTGTAGAAAGTAAAAACCAAGAAGTTCATCGTCCCAAGCTTTATCGGAGTAAAAGAAAAAGAAGCTCGCGTGCCGCCCGCCCTAACCGCCGCGGGACCGAGGGCGGGCGAGCGACGTACTCGCAACCATTTTACTTTACCCCAGCTGTATTTCAACATTACCCGCAAATAAATTGCTATTGAATCATTCATCACATGGTTGTGACAGTTTACAAGGTACATTTGACTGGCATTCTGTAAAAAATAATAATATAGGTTTACTTATTAGACCAATTATTCAAAATTTGATGCAATTAACAGTGAACAAGCCTATGTTTACAATCCTAACTAATATTGTAAATGCGAAAGAGAGTGTGTTTGTTTGTTAGCTTTCACGCCTTATCTAAGAACCGATCATTATGAAATTTTGCATAATCATAGGTGAGGGTACTGAGAAGCATATAAGCAATATATAACGAGGGCGAAGCTGCGGCTAACAGCTAGTTAATAATTTTTTGAATAACTTGGGTACCCACTCAGCATTGATTAATCAAATATTCAATCAATTAATCTCAATATAATGTACGTACGTCCCTATATAGCTTGGTAAAATTATCAATGGTTTGAGAATTATAAGCCCCTCAACATTTCCATACAAATTAGTTAATAATGAGATTATTTTATTTAATGCTTAGTTTTACTCCAAAATAATCAAATATTGCCACAATTCATTATTTCCGTTTGTATGGAGACATGCGCGTCCAGGGCCCTCTAAATGTTTATTACTTCAGAGCAGTAACGTAAGTGCAATAACACAGAGCCATAAATAAAAAAAATGCTCTTTGATAACAAAAGGCTTTGTTTAGACAAAAAATAAACTATACATTCGGGATGCCCTACGTTGCACAAATTGCCCCTCCCATACACAACCCGACTCTAATAGATATTTGGTGCAAACAACAGATATTTGTATGTTGACTCGGAAAGTGAGCCCGTTATGATAGGGGTGATATTTGAAAATTGCTGCGTGGCTCTATTCTCATCATGCCGTTATTTTCTTACTCAATATTATGTGTTCACAACGTGTAGTTTGCGGCTAAACTAAAGTGATTTAGTAAACAAGAAACTTTAGTTTTTAGGGCATTGGATAGGAGTACTTTAAAGCCTTTCTTCATTTATTTCGCCTATTGTAGAGTTATTACTGATTGTCAACGAAATAATGGTGTTATTAATTTCGTTAATTTGACGGAGTCCTTGGCGACAGTTATTCGCGAATCCACTGGTTTCTGTCGCAGTAAGGCACAGTCTATTTTAGTTGTTCTACACATGATTCATAAACATGGGCATTTCTTATTATAATATTAACAGGACTTAGCACGAACTTTTTTACTTATTTATTTTCGACGGTATAATGGAGTTACATACATCGTGGTTATTGTGTTGTCGACCACGATGCTTATGTGTTTGAAACGCGAAAATTTAAAAAAGAATGGGCATCTGTAACACCAAATTACGAGGATTTCACAATGTTAAGTCCACTGGAATCAATTTTTGATATACGATTTTAAGTTTTCATAGTCATAATCACCGTTATTATCGCTACGGGACTTATCGCGATGTCTGGTATTTCGACAACGCAGCTGCTATCTTCACAGATCAAATGAAGAGCTGCGGTGGATGTTAAGAGAAACCACGAGGGAAACCGTATCGGTCTTCCCACTTTCTAAATCTTTATTTGCACAAGTTTTTACATAGGTACAACAATGAAATGAACGGTATGCATCACGCTTGCATAACTACCCCACTATTACAAGGGTGGTATTTAATTTAACTTATTTCACAATGATGTTGAAAATCAATTAGTATGTAGGAATAGTAGCCATACAATATTTTCTTTTTATATCTAAATTCTTAATTTTAATAAGAGTTATAAATATTTATTTTAATTCATTTTAATGGACCAACTAAGTCGATAACATAACAGTCATAAAAAGGGAAGTCAAAAAGATCTATGAAGACACAGAAACCGACACAGAAGAATCTACATCAATCTTGAAACAATTTTATTCGTTAACAGCTAGCAGTAAAAAAGAAGCAAATACAGTAACCGCAAGCGCCCTAGGACAAGGATTCCAGGATTAATGAACAGGGCTGAAAATGAACTTCTAGAATAACATCGTCGTGAAACAAGAAAGAAGCCACAGAGAAAACTTCACGAATGCAGTCATCTTTCCCTCTCTTTTATATATTACACACCAAGTATAGTATCTATCTTCCCCGTACTGATTTGATGCAAGTATTCGGTTGGTTCTAACTTCCTTTCTGTCCTCATCCTGACTGCACCGCCCTACACACCCAATCCTATCTACGTGTCCAACTGGTTTCTCGAGCCGGGATCCGTGATCCAACGGGGAGGGTGGTAGCTGTGCTAGGAGGAACCGCATCTGCTCATGTCCACAAGCGCAGTTACGAACTCTCCTTGGTGGACGCCTATCCTACGCTCTTGCAGCTTAAACACTGGCTGGGCGGACACAGAACAGAACAGAACAGAGTTATAAATATTTATTTTAAAAAGTAGGTGCCTGAAACTATCTCTGAAATTAAAACATTAGGTATTTGATGAACAATGTTTATTTAATTACAGCTTTCATTGTTAGCCGTTGCTAGAGTATATAATGAATATACATATATAAAATTATTTCATTCCAGACAAATATGTTTCTTTCAATGAAACGGAAACCCTAAACTAAGTGGAGTAATTGTACTTGAAAGCATACTTCTGATTTTGTAGGAAAACATTCAATCAAAGTAAAGAAAACAAAGCGAAAGTTTCTTCAACGAAGTCATTATTTAGACATGATTAACGATTCCGTGAGTGGCGCGGGATGCGAAACTTTCTAGAAGATTCCAGACGCGCAAACGAACGAAACTCGCAACTGAACGAAGTTGGGGTCTCCTTGAAACTCGTAATTGCCGACCTAACATCGTTCTTATAAGACACCTCAGCATTTATTAATGGCATCGTAACCCAGTTACGAAATACGGAAGTTTTACGGTAGTTTCTACGTCATAAGTTATTATTGACGATTTTATTTTATACGTGTCACGCAACAACGTTTACAGCAATCAATCAACAAAATTGTTTAATGGAAAAATAAACATGGTACGTTCGGCGTTCACTCCATACACAATAGCTTTTGTATATTTTCGACTATTTGCGTCGCTACAATGCAACGCCTACATCGTAGCTCTTGCTACGAATTCGCTACGACTAATACTTAACGCCAATTTACAAACGTGATTTACAGTTTGAACAAGTTCACTTGACAGGTCATTAAAAAGTTTTTATAATAACTTTATCCTACGAATGCGCTTAGTCCTATAGTTGAGACGTCAAAGCCTAAAAAATAAATGAACTCTAGTTATGATATTTCATTTCAAATATAAATTTTGAAGAGATTTTTTTTTCATTCTTATCCTGCGTGATAGAGACAGATAATTCTTACGCGTTACAAAAATAATAATAAAAATCGGGCTAAGTTTGCGTTATTCAAGAAAATAACCTCGACGACACGAGTAGGCATTACCCTGGCATTGACACTGATTAGTTAGGTTATCCTGCTTATAAATTATACAGCCGCGGCGCGCTCCGGCCATTTCCATGAAAACCCACTTTGTTGCCATTTGATTTGCGTATATCTGAAGGAGTATTATTTACAGGTGACATATTCTATTTGCTTCTTTACGACAGTACATTCATGGAATTAGATATAAATAATGCATTACAGTGCTACAACTACGTCAATGAAGCATTATTATACGCATTTTGTTGTAGTCAAAGTATTATATTATGAGAATGGTTTAAAGTTATAGTATTACCTACATCGTTTTCGATGACAACAATCATACACTTTTAACTAGTTCGAGCGTATTCCCGGATCTATCCTCAGCTGTGGTCTTGGAACAGGAGCCTTGGAACAGGAGCCCGGGGACCGGTAATATTTGCGGAGTCCGCCAGCATTCAAGCTGTATCATGATTGAACATTAGGTAGTTATTTCACTTACCTTAGTTATTTTCTTTGGGTAACTGCAGACAAATACCCGTGCTGCGAATCGAACATAGAGTTTTTTGTGTAGCAGGATGATGTGTTAACCACTACTCTATAGAGACAATATCATTCGTGTTTTCACACACTTGCAGCAATAAAAATAGCTCGTTCCAAATACATGCACTGCACTTGCATATTTTAGTAGCTGTTTGAGGGCTAACATACGTAAGTTAAGTGTGGTAGACGTGAATGTTTAAGCGGTTCGCCACGTAGCGAGCGGGTGTGGCGAGTAAAGGCGACCTAATTGTGGCGTCTGGCTGTCCATAATTTACAAGGGCTTACGTGTGTATAGAGTAAGTATAGTATTAAAGTATATTAATTGTTATCTTGTTTCTTACATAGTTTGGTGCAGCATACATAGACCTGTCGTTAAAATGAGCTTGATTTACGTATTGGTTATTTATGAGGTTTAGTATTACTATATATGTTCTAAGTTTGTGCTAATACCTAGAAGACCAAATTAGGTGTAGGTAGAAGGAAGGAGGCGAGGGAATATAAATATTCTACTAGACAAGATAACTTTAGTTCTCCAAAGAATCAGTAACTTATTGGTCCGATGAGATAATTGTATGTATAAGTAAATCTCGTTAGACGTATAAGTTTAGGTCGCGCACGATCACTGTCACGCAGCACTCTTCGAGTTGCGTCTACATGCTTATGTGAGTGAGGTGTAGTGACACGGGCGTAACCAGGTTTTAGATCGGGGAGGGTTCAAGAAAATAAAATGACCAAAAGTGCATGAAATAGCTGTAATATTCCCGAGAGCCAAGCCTACAGTCAGAATGCGATCGGATAATTGACTTCTTCTTCTTTGACTGCCACTCCATTACTGGAGGTTGGCTGTCAGCTTCCCGAACTCTTCTCTATCCATCGCCAGGCGAAACAGTTGCTCAACTCTGGCGATTCCGGTCCACTCCCTTATGTTTCTCAGGCATGATTTTTTACGTCTTGTAACGCGTCTTTTGCCTTAAATTTTGCCCATTATAATTAGTTGAAGCAGCTGATACCGGTCATGACGTAAAACTTGTCCCAAATATTCTGGAAGGCTTCGAGACGCCGTCTGACGTCTTTTTTGATGGTCCATGCTTCGCTCCCATAGAGGAAATAATTGACGGCGGCAGGCAAATCCCAAAGACATATTAGTGTAAAATGAGTAAAAAGTTACGGTACCCTCTTTTCCTTATTTTATTACTTTTAAAATGTTAATAGCCTAACCTTCGGGAAATTTAAACCCCCATAACTTTCCCCTGACTACGTCCGTGTGAAGTGTAATGCTAGGTTTAGGTAATGTGTAACTAGGTGTAATTGTGTGTATGAGGCATGGTGGCGGTGGCCGGCTGATCGATAACTTTGGGACGGTGTCGTGACGTCGCCGGGCAACGCCGGGCACCGTGGGGTCGCAGCCACGGTCCCACGACACCAATCACAATTCATTACGAGAATGTATTTTAATGGTTTTCGATGCAATTCATTTTAGGCGATAATTTTTAGTGACGATGTGACGAAGAACTCCAAAAAACTTTTATGTTTAAGTTCTGTGGGTGTTCAAACAATATACTTAAGTAGCTCGAATCTTGTGACTTGGTTTTTTTAATAAAATACGAGTAGTGACGTGATAAAGGATGTCACATCAGGATAGTTTTAATTTTTTCTACTTTCTTACAGGAATTATATTTTATAGGTAGGATCACTATTAAAGTTAGGTCCCTAAGTGAAATAACCGTGGCCCAGTGACATGCTAGTTTGGGAGACTCCCCAGGTCATGGTGGAAAACTGTATTTTCAGATGCTTTGGGTCTTAGATGTTCATCTATAAAAGATCTGTTTTAAAATATTGTATCGTTGAGTTAATATCCTACGACATAAGCTCACAACTTACGGTGGTGGATACTAGCTTAATTTGTGTGATTTCTCCCTAAACATATATTTATTAATTTACCCATTTACGATTACCCATTACATTTTCGTAGTTCACTATAATATAGCCTATTAATATAAAGAAGAAAGAATTGCATGTTTGTCAGTTTCTGTGTTTGTTTGTAATGGCAATGGCAACCCAAGGTATCAAAAATTGGCCTATTCCTATAAATCAGTCGTATTCATATAATATCCTCTCGTCCATCTCGGCGTTTTTCCGGTTGCAACCTCACGCGGACGAAGTCACGGAAAGGAAAGAAGGCAGTAGGCATACTGTCAAAAATAGGATAACGTATTTAATTCAGGTGTATTTTCATTTAAGACTTTATTTCTTGGCCGTGAAACGAGGTCAGACTAGACTCCGCTAGCACTGCAATGCGCCCCTGCAGCCTGACTGCATTTGCCACTTTATCTCTTGCACGATAAGATCGGATTTGCTTTGGCTAGCCCAGATAATCTGCAGTGGTCGGCCACTGATCTGTCGGACATGTCTCTTTGATACAAAGCTTACAAAAAGCTGCGCTCGTTGACACTCGTCATCCACGTCGTTTCTGCAGCGTTCAAAGCGCCTGCCTTTGATAGGAAAAGGGGAAATGTTTCCCCTACAGTTTTTAACAAGAAAGTCATTATTGAAAGTAACTGGTAGAAAAGAATTTAGATATAGAAAATAGATCTATAAGTTCCTCAACTAAACTATAACAGGACTCTAATTTTGGGAATATAAAAATCAACAATAACTAAAAAATAACAGAAAATAAAGACGTTACTTGATACATCATTATTAAAAGCAAAGATACCTAGTATACTTAAACAGCTTTTTTTCTAGTGATTACTACTAAAATACAGATGACCAACTTTCGAATTACGACGAACTTACGACTTAATCCTGTTATATTAGGTCGGGGAAAAAGTAATTTCGTATTTTGATGACAAAAAGTTGTTATAAAATATTTTCAGTTAGGTTGGGTTCTTTGATTATTTATGGTTGGGTTGTATGAACCTGGCTAGATTTGATGCCATTAGCAAGGTACGATTTTTAAGAATTATATAGAAAGGCACAAATCATTATTCGCCATTTTGACGGCGGTATTATTGTCTGTTAAATATGTATCAATTTAACGACAAAAGTTGTGAATTTTTAAAAGTTTATTTGAATAAAAAAAGCAAATAATTGTAAAGGCCAAAAATTGCATTTAAGTATTTATGGACTACTATACTCGCAGTAAGAATAACACGAAGTTGATTCAAGCGTTTTCTGTCTGATAATTTTCTTATCAAAGTTACAGTTTCTTTGAAAGAGAAAAAACTTTTCCCCCGACCCAATATAAATTGTTATTGACGTCATTTCTAGTTTCGCTAACACATTTGTCATGCTAATAAGGCGGCCGGGGAATACCGTATCCCGGCCTTGAACACAGAGTCCGTTTGCTATCCCGCTGTCACACTGAACCGTTACCCATTCGTTTTCGATAATCTGACACTTCCTTTTGCATATTATCCATAGATGGGTTAAAAAAAATGAGTACCTACGTAGTTATGGGTTTTTTGATAAGAAAAAACAGTCAATATATGCTAGTAGTACTTCAGTATCTTTCGTGATGTCATAGACCTGTTTAATTAGGTGAAATCATTATTTTATGTCAATTAAGAATATAATAATTGTAAGTAGGCACGTAGATTTATCCTGTGCGATAAAACGTTAAAAATTTAATGAGCTGGTGATAATATTGGTCCAAACGCACTGATATGGAATTTCTAATGTGATGAGTGTGGTGTGGAATGCAAATGTGTAATACGCGAATGACTTATATCCAAGAGGATCACACTTTAAATGGCCTATGTCTTTAGTGTATGCATTTTGAATGGTTAACTAGACTTCGATACAACATGAGTATTGCTGTAAATTTAAATTTAGCGATTTGTTTGATAAATGCTCTAATTTAAAGTAATAGGTATCATTATGTTAAAAGTTTATTAAACGACCCCCTTTTATAAGCTTTTATAAAAATGATCTACTTTATCGTCTTAGAATAAAGTACCTATTTAATAATGAAAATATCGTCATTGAGTATTGTCTAGGGATCTATAAACATGAGATTTTTTCCAATATTCTCAAGAGTATAAGAAGAAACAATAACTTCTTTCATACTCAAACAAAAAAAAATCTTGTTCAACTGTTGTCTTGATAAGTTCAATAACCATCTTACTGGTTAATTAAAGATCAGCGATATCTACTACACTAACTTTTTCTTGCTCTAAAGGGTTAATTATCGGTATATTCTATAAACTGTTCGGTTTTGGGTTTCTATTAATTTCAGTTCGGTTCTTATTCTGACTAACGTTAATGAACCATTTAAATAAAAGAGGCGTTCCAATACCACCCAATAAAATACTTTCGGAATTGATTCAACAAAATTATGAGCATCGATATCGGAGGGTGGACTCGGCGGGGACAGAGCGACAGGTTGTGGTCTCCCCTCGCGACAGTCGCGCGACGGAGCGACACGTTGGCAACTTGCGCTGCTGTTTATTCAATAGCCATATTGAAACCGTGTCTGACGGCCAATAAATCGTGCGCGGATTACTGCCGTCTCACGATTCAATCTGCCGATGGGGTGGCCAAATTTATTTAAATGTATTATGTAACCTTTGGTATGGACCGACGGATTCACTCGTTCCGACGCGACGGCATGAATAATTTTCGTGGCATAAAGAACTGAGATAAATTTATCTTAGCAATATTTTTTTCTTTTGATTTTAATTCATTTTTCAACAAACCAATGGCTTATCCCCCGCAGCAAAACCAACCAAGTCCGTGTCGGGGCACGCACATGGTCGTGTTCCGTATTTTCACTACATCGATAACTCAACCTCAATAAAGTCAACTACAACTTTATGTTCCACTAGTTAACCCTACGTGGCTGTGATAATTTTCTCTTAAATTTTTCACGTCTCGATGAACAACCGTTTAGCTTGCGGAGGGAGTGGAAGGCTAATTTGACTTCAACAAAAAATTTTCTCTTGACGCTTAATATTTCTCAAACAGATCCCTGAATTGAAAAATAGTGTTCCGATAACTTAGCATTTAGATAAATGCTTTAAATTCAACACCAACAATATTTTTGGAAGACCTATCAAACAACCCAAGATGGAATTTACTAGTTTATTTCACCACTTTCTTGGCGTGATAAATGTATATGTACCCACCCATCTCTAAGCTAAACCGCGGTCATAAGGCCGACAGGCAGACAGATGGACATGAAAAATATAAGGCTTTTTTGCATACTACGGAATCCCAAAAAGGTGTAAAGCCTCAGCCGTAAGCAAACATGTAGTGCAGCCAATGGAGCGCTCGTCGTTTGTCCGGCGGTTGTAAACGTGTTGTACACACACGTGCTCTCGTATCGCCGCATTATCGCTGTTTGCTCAGGATCGGCCTAGCGCCGGCCCACGGCCATTGTCAAGTTCAAAGTGTCATAGGCACTCCTTCACTCTGTTAGTGTCTTTATACTTTTATAAAGGTAGATACGATTAATTTATCCCTGACTAGATTTTACCCGCGGCATCGCTCGCGTATAATTTTGCCATATAAATTTGCCGAGTGGTACCCTATGTACTTTTCAGTACCCTAACCTACGTGTATGGCAAATTTCAAGAAAATTGGTTGTGTAGAAAAAGCGTGAAGATGTAACAAATAAACAATTACTTATACAAACTCACTTTCGCATTGTTAATATAAGGACTAGTTACATAGGATTAGGATTGGGCTATTCAGCACATAAATATGGACTTTTTCTATGAGACCAATGCAGAGATAGTCATTATCATCATTTATACCTACATCAAGAAATAACATCATAGCACACTGCAGCTCTGTGCTAAAATAATAACTTGTGTCACAGGTGCCCCACTCTTTACAGATGTCACAGTAGTAAAACATTGATAATCTCACAAAATCTCGAAGATCCTAATAGTTTTTCGATATTCTCATTAAAAAATAATTAGTCAAACGAGAACACTTTTGTTTGAAAAGGATAATGTTTTTTACTTAGATTATATAAAACCTAGATAGACTCTTTCCGTCTTATTATAAAACGAGGACTAACTTTGGTACCTGGTTTAAACCAATATCCAACCAAAATAAATTGACAGTGACACTTACTAAATGTCAAATTACTAAATGTTGACTTATTTTGGCCGGATAATGGTTAAAACCAGGTACTAAAGCTAGTCCTTGTTTTATAATAAGACAGTTTTAGCCTAAAAGCGTAGAAAAAACTAGTGTCCAACCCATAGTCAGTCGCGCACACACACAGCTACAAATTAGACGAATTTTGAGGGCACAAATTGACAGGACGCGTGTGATAACACAAAGCTGTCACGCACACAAGCATTGAAAAATTTGAAATAAAGGCATGACGGTGTCTAGAGAGTATATAGTCAAAGGTTTTATACCATATCTCAACATTAGTTATGTTCCATGAAATAGTTGCACATATCGATGGACAAATTCACCCTTTCAAGGACAGTCGAGCGCAAAAAGAGCACTGATTAATAATAATTTTTAACTTGATGTGAATCAGCAGGCAGATGTAGCAAATTTTAGGTTTTAGACTTTACTCGTTTTAAATTTAACCCATGCCAATAGGAATAAGAAGGTAACGAAATAGTTGCCAACCGGAAAATGACTTGTACACTAGCGGAAAAACATAAAAAATAGATCTTTGGTAAGTACAACTTGAAAGTGAATTATGAATAATTTGTGACAGTTATAAATTACAAAACGGGAGTTACCCCTATTTGTAAAACTTCAGCGCACCTGCTTAGCGAAGATCAAGATCATTTAGGATATAGTTCTATTGAAACGATCTTCACCTGACGTAAAATATTTGAATAAATGTTTTATCTGGAGCACATGTATGTATTAACATAAATGTATGTAGAGCCAGGTAGGTATGTTGACGATATTCTAATACGTGCTTAGGCGCCGGATGTTGTTTGCAAGTCGGGACAGGCAAAGGGTAAGCGAAGGACGAAGCGATATTAGAATTTCAAACAGAAAATTAGAATTCTTATAAAAAATAGGTATTTATGACTGAAACCGCCGATGTTTCATTGAATACTTCTAGGAAACGTAAGTAAATAAATATATACGGACAAATCACACAGATTGAGCTAGCCCCAAAGTAAGTTCGAGACTTGTGTTATGGGATACTAACTCAACGATACTATATTTTATAATAGATACTTATATAGATAAACATCCAAGACCCAGGTCAATCTGAAAAAGATCATTTTCCATCTTGACCTGACCGGGGATCGAACCCGGGACCATCCGTGTCGCAGGCGTGTTGACCGCTGCGCCACGGAGCTCGTCAAGCCAACTTTTCTAGTTATATTTTATAGACGTTATGCTAATAAACAAAACTCATTAAAATGTTTAATATAGGTGAAGTAAGTAGTAGCGGTTTAATTTCTTTAACATCAACTTTTTTATGTATGTATTTAATTTTTGTAGTGTTGCTGTGTGAAACGGTCGACACATACTATATATAGTTAAACATGTACGTTAGCCTGATAATATGAACAACTTTTTCTGATGGAACCAATCATGGCATTTCGAATTTTGTTATTAATACAAAGGTACTAACTTACTTAACTAACTACAAGGCTAACTTCAATATTGTTTTCCGTTAATCTACAATTCTGAGTTCGAGTCATGGCATAAGGCACACAGTTTGGTATAAGTAGCTTCCAGGACTTGGCAAGTGGCACGGTAGGGCACGCAGCGGCGGCGGGGGCGCAGGCAGCGGCGCGTAGCGACCACCTGTCGCCAGCGCCACCACCGGTCGCTCCCCTGCGCAGGCGCTCATTAACCGACGCAATATTCCAAAATCTTGCATACGTAATGCACTACATAAGCTTAAAAGATTTTTGTTATAATATTAATATTTTCACTTGGAAACATTAATCTCTCACTCAGATGAGAAAAAGAGAAAATAAATCTTATGGGTAATGTCTAGGAGAAATATCTCGAAAACCGAAACAAATTTTGAAATTACAGCTTTAAGTCTCCTTTTTTCTAACGATACAAAAAGTTATATTTCAATCGGTTCCAAGTATTTATTTTCGCGGTATTTCTGCTTTAGAAATATAGATTTATAGTGTTCCAAAATAATCAGACAACATTTCCACTATTTTCCACAACATTTTGGCTCTTTGTAAACTTAATCTATAAGTTGATTTAAAACATTCTTGCTGAATAAAATATTGAAGAGGCAATAAGTATTTTTATAAATACCAACTTGAACAATACCAAAAACATATATACATAGATACGTATTATCACGTCTTTATCCTTTGCGGGTAGACAGAGCCTAAGGTCATAAAACCTAAAGGCCACTTTTAGCGTGGTAGTGGGCGTTAAGGTGAAAAGCGGAATCAAAATAGTGATGGGTTGCTAACCAGATCGCCTATTGACCTGATTCCTTAGCCCAATCCCTAGACCGGCTTTACGGTCTGCGTGGGAAGAAAAGCAGCTGGTATATTCTATGTCTTTCTTTTTCTCCCAAACCAACATGGAAGAGATACCGAAAACATTATTTTGTTCAACATTTTATAGCAAGTTATTTGAAGGCACATAAATGGCCGGAAAGTAAGAACAAAGGAATAAAGCAGTGCCTAAACGGCGAGGCAGCGCCTTGTTTTAATTAAACTGAGATTAGGCCCATCTTAATGAAATTAGCGTCGGGGTATTATGGAGAGAATGGCAAATGGACCTCCCGCAGATTGCTGGGGCGGTAAGCGCATGATTACATTTTATATTTGTGCTGTTATTGCTTACGCTATGAGAACTTGTATTGAAATTAATCAGAACGTAATAGATTAACAAATATCTCATGTCCATAGGCTACGCAACCACTTTCAATCGAGTGAGCGGCATGCCTGTTTGCCCACTTAGTTGTATTAAAAAAAGTGTATCAATTTAATATAATGATAAATGAGTTGGTTTCGAAATATCTCAGGCGAGAATGTTTTAACTGAGAACATGCTTTGATGATAGAGACATCAATTGTTTTGCAGTGCTCGCCCAATAATCACATTTACAGCAAATTCTTGATACCTTGGATAGTAATAATGCTATTCTCGTACGGGTCCGTAATAATTTTGGAAAAGAAAGCCTAAGTTAGTCACTGATAAGGTTAAAAACTTAAATAAAAAATATTTCCTCAATAGGAAGTTCTATTAGGGAAATATTATTTAAATTTGTCCAGCAGTTTTTGAGTATAAACAAACGCAAAATATTTTCTCGTCATAATATTAGTCTAGGTATGCTTATGTATTGTTTTGTGACGGACCTTTACCTAGGTATAGGTAGTCCAGCATAAAAACCATCAAACTTATTGTGTCAGTATTCAAAAAAAGTTAAAATGTTTGAAAGTAAAACCTTTTAATGTTATTAGTATTATGCAATAGATCGCGTGATCAGCGAGAATTTTTGAAGCGCAGCCATATTGTCGGTGTCAAGTTCAGCTCGATCAGCATAAACCTGGAAGACAATGAATGACGACTACCACCAGTACCAGAGATCGCCACTGACGCAACATCGCCTCATGTTTTCTTGGTACTGACAGTAGATCGACAGCACATCATATTGACGAAGGCATGTGGTCCCAACGCCTTAATTGTACGATTTGTTCTCAGATACTCGTATAGATGGCGCTACTCATTGCTACACAACATTGTATCTACCGTATTATGAGAATATAAAAACATGTTTCACAAAATATATCTTATTAAAAATCAAAACAATATTTTAGGCATAATATTTTAAAATGACACCGTATATTTAGTAAGTTAAAGGTTAACGCAGATTACCGCCATCTTATCGAGTAGCAAGCAACTCTCCTGCGCCATACATTCGCCTGCTTTTCAACATTTTTGTATGGGGTGGGCAGTCTATTACGTTAGTATTATATTGTCTTTGATGAAGGGGATACATGAGGCCAGTGCTGCTTCCATTTGAAATTATTCATTGAAAAAAAAAAACAAGAAATAATTTGAAATTTTGTTCGTTGAGGCCAATCCTTCAAAAACCTTGAACCCTTAAAACTACTTTATGTTATTAACAAATTTTTACAGTTTACAGTGTGGACGTGAACTTTTATTTGCGTTTTGGCCAAAAGTCGCTGTTTTTGACGAAAACGCTAAGAAAAGCTTCAATTTCGCACTTTTAATTGTGAACTAGTTCATAAAGTAGTTTGAAGAGTCATCTCGTACCTCGTAGAATAAAACTTCAAATGATTTCTCAGCTTTCTTTCAAATGGGGGCAGTACTGGACTCATGTAGTCTACTACAATCTATATCGATAAGATTCGTGATTTTATGGATGCCATAAAAAGTTTGACTTTAAGGTCCAAGTTTTTAATAGAAAGTCGTTATAAGATTTTTACGAAGCAAGTTGTTGAAGCAGGATCTGCCAGTTACGCACTTGTATTATAAAACAAATATTAAGAATAGACAAAGGGCTCATGAGTGAAATTTTTTTTTCATGATAAGATTAAGATTTAAGAATCCCAGTCGGTCTTGTTCATCAATTTCAACCGCGATACAGCTACAGTAGATAGCTGTAATGTGGCTATTTTTATAAATACTGCGGAAATCTCCATTCGATTATGCGACATAATAAGTGCGCTTTTTTTTTAATTTGTACACCAGTTATTTTTATGAAGTACTCTTTTTTAATAGATAATTTTTCAGATATAAAAATCCAACTGAACTACTAAACCGATTTTGATAAAATTTCATATAGGACCAATTGAAAAGTACATCATTTTGAAATAAAAAAATAAGGCAGCTTGAAAAGTCTGACACCAGTGTTGGCCACTTGCACATACGAAAAACAAACAAACAAAATAAAAAAATAAACTCTATAAACATTTCACTCATTTTTTTGTTCAATCGTTTAAAAATTATCTAGCAAAATTAATCTTTTGCTATTCGCTTGGGGAAACACAATACCAGCCTTTACGTTCATTCGTTTATATTTAAAGAAGGTCAAGGATAGAGCAGAACTTCCGAAACTTAATAAAAGAAGCTATTTAGGTTTTGTACGGTGAAATATTACCTCAGTGACGTCTCTGGGCTGAGAAGCATAAAAAAGTGTAATGGAAGCCGACACGGGCCGGCGGCACGCGCGGCGCACATATGTCACGTCACCGCACAGAGCAAGAAATGTGGTCGTCGTTCGCGCGCTACTAGAAACATTTTGTCAACACATTTCAAACGAAACAAGCGTGTCAGGGGGCGGTACCGTTTATAGCCCAGTCAATTACATCAAAAATTGCAAACGCGCATGTATCGGCGATTTTCTATATATTGTAGAGACCACTTAGAATAGTCTACACCCAAGTTTGCAACTTTCTTAACCCTGTGCTACACCTGGGGGGCCCGAAAGTATGGGACTTTTTTCAGTTTTTACAAAAAACCTACATGAAGGATGCCTTTTTCAGGTATTTTTGTGGTATGCTTTTATGAAATACACTAAATTATCTACTTGTGATAATTTAATCACTTATAATGTAAAAAATAAAGAGTTAACTAAAACTACTACATATTTACAAATAAAACTGGCCTGGCAGCTCGTTGCCCCGTGGTAGCGTGCCCAGAAGGCTGGCAGCATTGCCACGCTGTATGGCAATGCTAATCTTTTGGCCAAAATATAAGCCAGCCCTCGGGTCACGAGACACATCTATTAATTTTTTGGCGATGGCATTGAATAATTTATGTGCCGAGGGTCGACACGGCCCTAGAGTTTCAACTCCAAACGGTATATATATCACTTATTGGTTACATCAAAATTTAGTCTATTGTAATTATGTACCATCATTATCGTCAGGTCTATTTTAGTCTGTACTGCAGGTGCACTACCCTCTATGTACTAACAATGCTGACTGTACTAAATAAAGATTTGGGCTATACAGACGGGATGCACAGAGAGGTTTCTTGATATTTATAAGCTTTGTTTAACTTGTGTTTCCTAAGTCGCTTTTTACAACATCCACGGTAAGACTTAGAGTGGTCCTATTCTACTCTGCCGGAACCACATGGCAAATTATAATACCATATCACAGCATATTGGAGCATTTCTGGGGTTTTTTTGAGCATGGAGTGCCAGTCCAGGTTTGGGACTTTTGCCTATTCTAGGAGGGGGCGTGCGAGCGACATTCTTTGCTCTGTGCTTCACCGGCCTTTTTGCCGCGCCGCTCATGTTTTACTGGAATTAACGTTATTAGTTTTCGATTACACTTTTTATCGCCGGTTCCGTACAGCCACGAATTCGGTTCATTTGCGCTAATAATGGATGAGTCGTGTAAACGATCTGCCGCCACGCCGCGCTAATTTCAATTTAAATTTCACCGGTATTGTTTTCCCTAAGGGTGCTATTGCAGCACGAAATGGGCCATTATACCTATATTTGGCTTTTTGCTGCCTTTTTAACTATTTCGCGATTCCATAGCAAGTAGGTTTATCATACTTCCATAAAAAGTTTACAATGTTGTTCTTTTTCAGATGGTATACGGTTTGTCTTTAATTGTTTTTATTTTATATTTAATTGTACTAGACTGCTACGTTTTAAAGGATAAAAAAAACCGCCGAGACTTATTTATTTAATGTTAGATTTTTTTCCAAATTTATATAGGACTACCATTAGGGTATACCTATCCTTTCCAATAAAAAAAATATCAAAATCGGACTACTCTGTAAAAAGTTTTGCCTGGTCATACATTATGCGGTGATAAATAAAAAAATATGTACGCGTAGTCGACGCGTACATACTTTTTTTATTACCTCTGTTTTTTCGTCAGTTGAAAAAAGTCTTTAGTCGTTGTAACAATTTTATATTAAGTATTTCATTACGTGTGTTTACAAGTACACGGTAAGTCTTCAAGTGTCAATCAGCTATCATTATGGTCACCATATGGTCAATTTGATGGCGGGTTTTCACGTGCCGCTCCCGTTACGAAGGTCTTCAGTTAATTGTTATTTCCCCTCGACACTTCGAAGTTTAAAGGTAACAAGATAGGCCATTTTACAGGGCATCGAGTTTCTATACCGTTGATAGGTATTTGCCCACAGTTCCAAGTGCGCAAACGTAAGTGTATGGAAGTAAAAGCAAATATTTTGCATGTACAAAGTGTAAGGTTAGATATCGTTGTTGACCTAAGTACTTACAGTAAGAATCCTTATATGAAATGACTTTGGAGAGCTGATGTTGTTATTATTTTATTTCGACGTTAAGATCTGAAATAGAAAAATTATGTGCAAAGATATTACAAGTACATTGATGATTGCTTATTGAGTAGCAATCTTAAAATGCTGGAAAATAAAAAAAAAATAATCGGTGCTTAAATTGACACAGGATATTGCTGCTAAAATTATATGATTTTTAGGGTTCCGTACCCACATATTAGGGAGAGAATGTCCTTCCGTATACAAAGGGTAAAAGTGGGACCTTATCCACGAGACTCCACTGTCCGTCTGTCTGTCTGCTAGACAGTTGAAATTTTCACAAATGATGTACCTATTTCTATTGCCGCTTTAACAAAAAATACTAAAAACAGAATAAAACAAATATTTAAGGTTCTCTCATTTAAGGGCTCCCGAACCAACGTGTTTTCTTTTTTAAATTTTTCTCAATAGTCTAATGTTGTTTAGATAATTTTACGAAGCCCGAAAGCTTTAATTAAGGAATTTCATCTTCGTCACCTAATACCTTTACTAAAGATGGCATTGAAAGGAAATACTCTCGTAATTTGCGCAAAGGATTCCCGAAATAGACCCGAAGGCCTGATCCCAATAATGTCGTAATCTTGTTTACAAACTTGTAATTAATGGCGGGTTGCGGACAGCTGACGCCTCACCGATGTTCCGCCCGCGTGCTCTCCGATACCTTAATGAATCGTAATTACCAGCTTGATGAATTATCTTGCTAATTACTACACCTTTGCTAAAAGGGCTTTAGAAAATGGCTAATTATGTTACGGCGAATATTATATGAGCTCTTTGGGTAAGGTAATCTTTACAAGCATAACATTGATTGACTGGCGGAGAGACCACACAGCCAAGCCAGATATAGACATTTTGAAAAAAAGACTGATTATGTTGAGTTTGGTCAATCATTTATACTTTGATCTACTCGTTTTAAAGAACAAGAATAGGAAGTTGCTGGATTTGAGAACAGCGTGAAGGTATAGGGATACTATTCACTTGGATGAATGAGGGAAAAAGCAAGTATGGTAGCTATCGTACCCCAATGCCATAATTACAACCACCGGGCAGGCAGTTGAGGATGACACCCCTTACCATTTTTGGGCAAAGGATTCTCTCAAACATACACACACACAACATATAGCCACGTATAATACGTATAGCTAATTTACGACCCGATAGAAGCAAATACATACATATTATGTGGATTAAACGTAAGGCCATTTTCCGTTTTCAGCAAGCCTGAATGTCTAGGAAGCCGCCGGCGCGCCATTTACAATCCATCAAGTAGTCGCTGGCCAGAGAGCCACTATCAGTTACAGCCTGGACGCCGTAAAATGTATTCTCCACGCGATCGTAAACACATCTCCTCCCACGTCGTCCAGCTTTAATAGCTGCGATTGGATTCCACTCCAGACGATAAAATATACTTACTACTATAGTTGGCAAGGGGTGGAAGCGCTCTTAATTTGAACTACTTTTACTACGACAAAGAATATATGCACTTGACTATGAGAAGTTAGAAAAGGTGAGGCGCGAGGTCGACTCGCCCATCGCCATCGCCCATGGTTCCGTATGCAAGCTTAGATTATTTAAAATTTCACTATGATTTTGCCCCGGCAAAATTACTTTATTTTTCAGTGTTTTTTGAATGACTTAGTTGTATTTGCGGTATGAAGGTGTGCCTTATAACAAAAATACTCACTGTATCTCGTTAAAACCAAATTTCGTTGAAAGTTTTCATTTCGATCTACAGAATATTATTCGCATTCGAGGCGATGCCAGCGCTGTGACAGTGTCCTTTAATCGTTTTGGAATAAAGTGGCTTGACATACGAACATGCATGACGAACCTATAAGGGTTTCGTCTTTTGTGATTCGGCTACGGAACCCCAAAAAAAGACATTTACTATCGGCTTCTTTTTTAAAATCCATCTTCTATGATAGATAACCCTTTATCGAAACTCTAATTGGTGAAGTACACGCTACACTTACCTGTTCTCAGCTTTCTTCTTTAGTTCTTAATACGACTTGATAGAGTTTTCGCCCTAAGTTGGACATTAAAACTTTTCTTTGGTTTTTCTAGACAGTTTCTTCTTTTTATCTTTGCAAGTATTAAAAAAGGCATGTCATATCAAGTGACCAATCATTCTACCCCTACGTAGTACATATATTTCCATGGTCTCCCTTCCTATTTCAATCTTATTTCATTGGTGGGTTTTGTTTTCGCTGTCATTATTTTTTGCTAGTATAATATTGTATATAAATAGGCAGTCGATATCCAATTTCATTTATAATACGTACGCATAATGAAGGTGATTATTGCAACAAACAGGAAAAATTGAATTGAATTTTGTTTGCATACCCCTTCGCTCCAGAGGCTTCGAAGCATTGTGCTCTCAAATGCATCCTCAGAAATGCACTACATTTCTGAGGATGCATTTGAGAGCACACTCTCATGAGAGAATAGGCAGGTTTTATACTTATTTGGTTCGTATAGTAATGAGCTGATAACCTATGTTACTATTATTCCTGTACAGTACTGGGGAAATTTACTTTTATAGGTATACCAGTAGGTACATAATATTAACTATACAGGAAATTTCAACTCTTTTACAAATAATTTTTAAACTATTGCTGTGTTATAAAGAAATTGTTCAAACGGTAGTAACTAACTAGAACTATCGCTTGCAATTTCTACCCCTAACGCCTTATCTCGGTGATTTAGAGGCAGAAAAGCAGTAGCTTTACGAGGCGCAAGACAGAATGCATTTTGTACAGTGTTGCATTTACGAAATTAACGACTAGGAAACGCATTCCTAGTGCGATAACATTTTTATTGGTTCCGAGTTTTACTGCTTCAGCCTGCAATTAAGCGAGTTTCGTATACAAACATCGTTAGCGATTATTACATACTTAGTGTGACTTATTTAACGAACCTTTCAACAGTCTTCGCACGCAAGCAAGTTAATATTTTGGTCACCTCGATAAGGAAATAAAATAGGTACCTACCGATAGAGTGCATTGACTTTATAGTTCTATTATTCCTCCCATAAATATGGTAACGTTTTTTCTATTTTTTATGGTACAGTTCTCTATTAAGTATATAATACCCCTAGATAATGGGGTAGTTAATAACTTCCTGTTTAAGTTTATATCGGTTTAAAGAACTTTATTTTACTCAAAAGACATAACATAACGTCACTTACATGAGCAAATTATATAAACATCCAAGACCCAGGACAATTTGAAAAAGATCGTTTTCCATCATGACCTGGCTGGGGATCAAACCCGAGGCTAACTCTAGACACCTCGTGTCATAGGCTAGCGTGTTAAGCACTGTGCCTTGCTGTCATGTCAGCTGTTTTCCAATAATTTCATTTTCTTCATCTGCATATGGTCGCCAGATATTTGGAATTCTTCGGGATTGTATCAACATTTCATATCAATTTTCTTTTCAATAGAAAAATTGACGTAAACTTTTAATTTCACTAGTAGTCCTGTAAAACGTTGCCAAACGTCAAAGAAAGTGAAGCAATCCCGCCTTGCAGGGAATGGCATTTACGAGGTAATCTGGAGCACCTCTTTGTATTCCCGCGGCTTTGTAGGCAGACGCGCCGGCGACGTCGCGGCGCCCCCGTCGTCTCAGGGCTGCCGGCAAGGTAGGCTGGTGTTTATCGATATGTTTGATGGATGATTGGAAGGTAGACAAAACTTATAGTAATAGTAAAACTAAGTAGACCAGCGTGGAGAGTACGCCAAATCCTCTGACTGCTCTGCCTAATATATGTCTGGTACAGAGAGGGTCGTACTCCTGCAGTGGAGACTAACAAAGACTAAACCTTTTTCATTTTCTACTATCATCGAGCTTCGTGGCGCAGTGGTCAACACGCCGCAGCCTGCGACACGGGGGTCTCGGGTTCGATCCCCGGCCAGGTCATGATGGAAAATGATCTTTTTCAGATTGGCCTGGGCCTTGGATGTTTATCTATATAAGTATCTATTATAAAATATAGTATCGTTGAGTTAGTATCCCATAACACAAGTCTCGAACTTACTTTGGGGCTAGCTCAATCTGTGTGATTTGTCCGTATATATTTATTTATTTATCTCAATTCCACATATTTCTATCTATAAACTACGGAATCGATTTCGATGTAACTTGCACTTTAAAATATTTGCACTTAATTTAAAAGGTCCTTACAAAAGACATAAATTATGGGCATTATAAAATATCATACGTGAATTATACAACTGTGAAACATTCACTTCAACATTGCCAACCCTAACGAAACTCTTCCACGGGAGGCGTGCAAATTGGAGCTTGCAGCTTACACAAACCCTCTTCACTGAAACGGTAACCTAAAAAAAGAATAATACAGTTACAGTATTTTTTTAATTATTCTAATAACTTAGTCGTTGGTAAAAATAATAATCTTTCCCTTATAATAAAATAATGCTAATTCGAACAGGTATTGAAGCTTAGTTCACAAACAGTATGGTTATGAACTTATAATGCTTATATTTGTTGATCATACTTCTAAATGAATACAGGTGTAATTGAAATTAAAGTACTACGTTTATTTCCAGTGTCTGAGAAATAGGTCTTTATGATATAAGTTTTTCTTATGTTTTGGCGATTGTTAGGTCCTTATCTTATAGTCTACCAAATCAGAACTATCTCCATAACTATCTTCAACGCTCCATAAAAACATTTACTTTGTACAAATAGTAATGAAAGAATTATGGGCTATAATGCCCATAATTCTTTTATCATTTGGAAGGCGAACGAAATCTTCCGAGAGCTATACCCGCAAACGATTGGTTCACTGCCTGTAAATATTTACGAGCTATGAACTGTAGTGGCCTACATCCAGCTGAGCAATCAATAAGGCTCCCAAACGAGGAGTTGGCAGCCTCCGCTATCGATCTGGTTCGCGAAAAACGTCGGCAAGTGTGCCGGCTCGCGCGTTTGTCTTGTGGAGATGTGTGACTTCATTTGTATGTATTTTTCTATTTAACTTGCTTCAATTATTAGCTACAATGATTAGGGTCATTATATCTATCTTTACTAATATTAAAAGAAGGAAAGATTTGATTGTTTGTTTGCTTTGAATGGGCTCCGAAATTACTGGACTGATTTCCAAAATTCTTTTAATGATAGAAAGCTAATTTATCTTCGGGTGACATAGGTCATAATTTACGCGGATGAAGTCGCGGGAAAATAGCTAGTGAAAATGAATAACAAAGATCGTTCGTCAAGAAATTGTACATACAGAAATGTTAAAAAATACATAGCGTCACAAACTCGAATCTATATATTTTTGTGAATAATGTGATGAATACACAAACTCGAATCTATATATTTCTGTGAAAAATATACCCTGAAGCCTAGAGGTGAAAAATGGTTTTCATTTTCCTGATAAAATGTTCATTACATGTCTAATTACGTAATTATATCGTAGAATTTGTAGCAGCTGCGTAGCAATGCCTACGAATGTAGACATCGCAATAGGTACCAAATAATCGCTTACTTAATGCTTTAACCATAATTCAATGATAGAACCGATATTTTGGAATTTTCATTAGAAATATTATTATCATCGATAGAAGTGTTGTTAACGTCCACATTGACGACTCAAAATTGTTGAACGCTAGCCGATGGTAAGGTGGTTTATTTATTGAATAGCCATCACTGTCCCAATATTGGGCAAGGGCCTGTATTTACGTTTTTTCCCCTTGCGAGGTTGACAGAGCCCAGGTCTTTAAAATCTAAAGGCTACGTTTAGCATGTTGGTGTGCTTGTGCACGTGGAGAACGGAATCAAAATAGTGATGGGTTGCTAGCCGTATCAACTATAGACATGATTCCTCACGCCCATTCCCTCGGTTGGCTTTTACGATCCGCGCGGGAAGTGAAGCAGCTGGTATATTCTACGTTTTTTCTTTTCTCCTAGACCAGCGTGGGTTTTCCAGTATTCTCCAGATTGTGCTAGTGTGCGCCAGTTCTATTATTTTTGTATACTACATAAGTCTTAGCTAACATAAATTACTGTGTTCTCATATAAAATCCATTTAATTTACTCGATTTTAATAAGGTCCAGTGGATTAATAGACGTCACAATTTTAAGTAGGTACCGAATATATACCTTTTTGTATTTTGTAGATTAATTATGACTAATATACTTATACTCAGCTGCTAAAAAATTTTTGTACTAGGATGATGTTATAACACCAGGTATTTAATTGTGTCGCTAATTAAGTTTTCAATTTCTTTAGTTTTGGCACTGACACACCACCATAGCAATGCATTAACAGAACAGGAAGGAAGTAATCAAAACCTTTAGCGTAATTTTACTTAATTGCTACGAGGGCGTAACCTCCGCAGCAATTTAATATGCCCACCACTTCCATTAAATATCTTATTGAAAAAGCAAGAAAAGACGACTTATTAATATTTGAGAATTGTTATAATGTTTTTTTTCCATCCATTTTAGTTCTAGTGATCATCATTTCGTGTAGGTGACACGGTCAGTCGACCATGCACACCCTGGTGTCAGAGTTCTGCAGAACCGCCTCTCGGCCTCTGACGTGATTCCTTTAACGACTACCAGATGGCAGCCGGGACCACCGGCTTAACGTGCCTTCCGAAGCACGGTATCATCTTTCTTGTCAGACAATCAGGTGATTCATGCCTGCAATGTCCTAACCAAACTGGAAACAACTTAACAAAGTGTGCTTCCCGTGGGAATCGAACCCACGACCCCCGGGTCAACAAGGCGAACGCCTTAACCACTGGACCACGGAGGCAGTTAAAGTTCTAGTGATGATAGATTGTTAATAATTATAACTTCCAATGTAACATATTAAAATAATTATTTTATTGTTATAATCTCAAATTATTAATTAATCTAACTGGAAGCAGATGGAAAAATTAAAATGTAATAAAAATATAGAGTCTGAATCGTACACGAAAGAATCCTATTCCGAGTCGCCACACAATATTTAACCACGATAAAGCTTAAAAACACGTTTTTTGTATGACTCATGTTTTAAAATCATATTATAAATTATTGATATAGCCTCGACAGATTTACATTATTATCATCATTGTCAGCTTTCCATAACCCCCTACTAGACAAAAGCCTCCCTTTGTCTGCGCCGTCTTTCTCTATCCCAAGCGTTCGCAATCCAGTTCTTTCCTGAAATCTGTTTTATGTCGTCGGCCCACCTCGCTACCGGACGTCCAACATTACGTTTCCTATTTCTGGGATACCACTCGGTGACAGCCCTACTCCACCTACCGTCGTTCCTTTTAGCCAAGTATTCCACCCAGTTTCAGAGTTGCAACCCATGAGAGCACGTCGTGAACTTTCGTCCTACGCCAGATCTTGCTGTTGTGCTAGCTCTCAAGTTATTTTAATTATTAGTAAAGAACAAGTTAATAAAAAAATATTGTTTGCTTGTTACAGCCACCGAGCTAGACCTGCTTGGCGCACTGTCGCTGCACAACACGTCGCGCGCCGGCGTGAGCGTGGCGCCGGGTATGCAGCCACCTAGCACCGCCTATGTGCTACAAGGTAAGCGACGCGACAAATGTCGCGGCACTGAGCTAAGCCTGCTGGGCGCACTGTAACTGCACAACACGTCGCACGTCGGGCATGCAGCCGCCTAGCACCGCCTATGTGCTACAAGGTAAGTGACGTGACGCGACAAATGTCACGGCACCGAGATATACCTGCTGGTCGTCCACGTTTACGTCTCTAGGGTGTCTAAAGGGTTTCTAGTCTACGGGACTTAAAAGTTTGCTCGGCATAATATCCTATATAAATGGGCAAATCATCAAATATCCAAAAACAACTTTCGTAAGGGTTCAGCGATAGAATATTGAAAAATTATCAACATTCCTGTACAAATGATTCGTTCAACTAAACAAACTTGGCATTGATCCCATGCGTAAGTCCGTGCAAGGATATGTCGATCGATGTTCGCAAATTATACGTATATTCATGCTTAATTCTTTAGATGTCCTAAATTGATAAAGTATGTTCTACAGAGATTAGTTCAATCAGCAATCCCTGTCTATGAATTTGCTACCCTAAATACTCCGCGTCTGCGAAGTTATGAAATACGGCTGTTACAGATTGTTAGCTACGAGTTGCTACGAAATTGTCGCTCCGTCGTAGATGGTCTACGACGTTCGTTACTGAGTTGTTGGAAATGTTTGTTGCTATTTTAGCTTTGATTCAGTCAAACATACATAACATAAGGTCACCGTTAAATTAGATTAGTTAGACTGTTTCAAATTTTGAGTTGCGAAATAAATATTCAATTCTATATTCAACACCTTCCACACATAATATAACAAGCTTGTGATTGAGATCTAAATTGATTGAATTCATCAATTAAAATTCTGTTGAAGGCAGAACACGAAAACATTTTTTTTTTGCTTTGTGTTGAAACTTACATGTACAGGCATTCACCTTTTATCCAAAAGTACGTAGTTACTCATCCATTACGGACTGCAAATATGGCTGGCTGAATGTGCAATCCATTTGAGGTGCAATTCCGCTAACCCGTCCATTAGCGGCCTTGTGTTTCCACTCGTCGACCTGAGCCACTCCTTACACGTTTCATGTCTTATATCACTACAGGATGTCTAGCCAAGCCTTTTACTTTTTAATCGACCTAAAGCTACGGCTATCGTTTCACCGTTGGGATAACTTCGTATGACATGTGTATCAATCGACAATGTCGAAAGAAACCTCAATCGAGTTGATTGATATTGGAATTGGAAGATCTTCCTATAGATTGGCGCCTGTGACCTTCATTGCGAGCCACTTAGATTGGGCCCCGATCATAAATAAAGACAGCATCAGAAAAGTGTGCGCTCATCTCTATGATTTAGTCAAATTGATCTGAACATTTGGAGGAAATAGATACACACAAAGTGTAAGACTTTCTCTTTATTCATATCTTTATTCTTATTCCCTAATTCTGTTTGAAGAAAAAAAATCTGTCAAATAATTATAATTACGGTATTGGTTGCAATGAATATTTTCTCGTAGATCTTTAAAAATAAATAAAATAGAAAATAATTTATTGCCCAACGTAATTAGGCGGAAAAATAGCGCATTTCGTTTTCTAAGAAAAAATAACAAAGTCAATAGAGCACCAGTTCAGGTCATATTTATGCAAGAGTTCATAATTTTATACCACCACGCCGTCAGTAGAAGCTCGCCAAGCAAATATTATTTCAGAGCAGGAGTGTTTACCTTACGACCGACATTTGTAACTGTAGCGCACACAGCTCGCAATCGATAGACAGGTCAACCTGGCCTGCGGCGCCTGCCACAATAACGCGAGCAATACCCAGCACAGCGACCCGGCCGAGACATTGACAGCTCTATTATTATCACGACAGCTGCGACGTGCTCTTGCTTTAAATTTATTTCCAGGAAACGTCTGTTACAGCAGAAAGACCTAGATGTTTGTGCTATTTTGACACAATATGCAGGTCAAGTTATGACACTAGAACGCCTGTTATAATGACGGGGCAATTTCACTGATGTTATGCTGGTAGCAATGGAAGTGACACTTGTCAATTCATTTAGGTTGCTACGTACGAGTACTTGTTAACTGTATACCGTACTACACCGATACTTCGTATCTCTTTAAACTGGACATTGACAGAATCACAGAAGTCTCGGTGGAAGTCATAAAAAAAATAATAGAATAGAAGTAACTAGTAGTGCTATCTCGTGTTTAATTTTACGAAACCTGTTACGCGACTTGAATTGGAAGACCTACATTTTTATGTAACATAACTACAAAGCTGGACGCCTGCCAGAATAGTGCAATCAATGTTCTACACTCGAGATACGTAGTTTCAAGTGAATATGAATTTACTTACGACTACGATAGTGTCCTAAATCTTTTCTAGTGAAATTCACAGTAAAATAGGTACACTTAAGATGGAATACTTGGTGGAATACTTAGTTAAGTCTTTTTAGATACGTACAGATATATTATCACGTCCTTGTCCCTTGCGGGGTAGACAGAGCCCAAGGCCATAAAACCCAAAGACCACGTGTAGCGTGTCTTTTTAGATGTTTTTTCATATCCTAACACAATGCTTATAGAAAGAGAAATAAACCTAACAAAAGCCAAAGTTTGCATTAAAAGATGCCCATTTATAGTCAAACAAAACGTCGTAATATTAATTACGTCATATTTCTCCTACTATCAAAGCGCTGTCACCGGCCAGGCCTCGGCGTGTCTCCCTGCGTCTGACGTGTGACACTTGAGCCGTCAGCGGGACAATGCGCTCTCTCGCCAGCGATCCCCACAAATTAGGGCTGACACCCCTGGACAATTACGCGTCTGCCTAATGGCCGGGATTATGTTACTGGCAAGTGTAACTCGAATGCAGCCCCGAAGGGACCGCCAGGGTTGATGCAGAACGAATTGAAAGAGTGGCATTCAAGTAATCTACACGAATATATAGAAATGTTCATCATCATCCTCATCAGGTCTTTCCAGTCTCCACTGCAGGAGCACGACATAAATGTTCATAGAGTATATGTGTCGCAGTCATCTGGTTGAATTTGCTATTTGATTGAATGACTAGCGCGTTCATTGAATGGCGACGTTCAATTGAATGACTGAAGGACAGCTCGTCAAGTCGTAACGTTCAACATCTTGACTGAATGAATGTCATTTAGCGAAGTCGTTGAATCTTAGCCGACTTTGTAATATTTGGTGGTAGCATGATTTCATTTTTCTTAGTTTTTAAAGTAGCCGGCGGCGGCGTTATAATAGGTAAATCCATAATGTCATCATATTTTATTACAAATAACGCACTTTTAAGTAAATTTAATCGAAAAAAATATCAACATCGTGCCATCTGTTCGAGTTGTTTGACGCCATATTTGTTTTGGTGACTACTAGCGCCGCAGTGGTAAAAAAATAAACTAAATTTGAATCACCTGACTGATTTTATGTCCGCTATGTTCAAAGGGCTATGTTACAACCCGCTAACTAGTTGGACGTTGAGCGACGCTTGTTCAATCAACGGTTGGCCTAGTCATCCAAATTCAATGAACGCGCTAGTCATTCAATCAAATAGCAGATTTAATCAGATGACTGCGACATATGTATCACATATCATAAGTTATGAACTCATAACTTAATTCTATATAGAACTGGTAGGTCTAGTTGGGTGTTTTGAACTGACCATATTTATATAATAAACGTAACATGCCAACCTATGAGAGATATGAACGTTTATTGATTTTCCAAAAAAATTACGGTTGAATGGCGGCTACGATACAATCACGAGATATATAAAATGTATGATGAACCAAATGTCATCAAGGTCATCAAAATTGGACGGCTACGTTATATATTTATAGGACTCTTAGTAAAAATGGACGAAGACAGTGCGCACAAACGCCTCATGGAAAGTCGGCCAGAAGGCCGTAGGTGCCAAGGCAGACCAAAGCTGAGATGGGAGGATGGTGTCGAAGGAGACCTTAAATAAATCGGCGTAAAAACTGGAAATAAAAAGCCCAAAATACACAGATGTGAGTGGAAAAAATTAGTCATAGTCCAGGCTCCTAAGGGCCAAATGGATTCATGCAGAAAAGCTAACCATGCAAACGCGAGTGAGTCTAGCATTAAAGTTTTTTCATCTCACCTACCCTTAAACAGTGTCATTAAATGCAAGCAAAGTGGGCTGGATGGTCGCTATTACGACCGCGGGCTATAAGATTTCATACAAATTCCATAAAGCCTGAGAGCGCATAAAGTATTTTTTTAAATTTAAAAGGGCACTATGCCATGCACAAGCGTCAAATCTTCTACAGCCAAAAAGTTTTCTAGTCGAATATTCAAATTTGGAATTGCCAGTGAACCCGATGAAAAAAACATTTGAACTATTCTGCGATATTTTTGTCCTTAATTCAAATTTGGAATTGTTAATGGCCGTGCGTGGCTGGCTGTTTGTATTCATCGATCTTTGACTTCCACTTTTTGGATAAAACATTTTCGTTATCTGTGTAATCCTCGGATGCATTTTCTGTTCACTGTTTGCCGCTATTTATTTTTAGGCATAATATTTATAAGTAATCGTAATTTTCATTAATTTGCATGAAATACATTCCCTATGATAAATGAATAAATGGTCAATTATGTTTATATAGATAATATAATCAGCCAGCTTGCAGACGCATAAATATTAATTTTCAAGGTAAACTATATAGAATATTCATACTATGCAATTTCAACCAATATAATATGAAAAATATTTTTTTTTTCTCTACTATTTACTCGGTGAGATGAAAAACATTGTGTGTATCACGGCCGGTATTAGACATTACAAACTCGGACTACTAAAAGCACTCGGCTTCGCCTCGTGCTTGTTAGTAGTCGCTCGTTTGACGTAATGTCTTCTATCCCGCCCTTGCTACACAATGTACTATAAAATGTTGCTAGGTAACAGTAACAGCCCTATCCCTGTTTGTCAAATTCAGTGTGACATCGGGGCAAGTTAATCACTGGTTACGGTGAGGGATTGCAGGATATTTGCCGGGGATTACCCGCCGCTAGGCGGTAATGGCCACTCGGACACTCGCCGGGATTACAACCAATTTACATGCCCGTGTGAAATCACAATGAGCCTCTCCTGGGGATTGCGATTGCTCTTCGGGGATTCCGTGGAAATTGAATATAGCTTGGAATTGGGTTACGCTCTAGTGAAATGGGTCGTGAATATTTTACTAGGTCTTTACAATTTGATGTTATGTTTTAGTATGACATATTTTTTAGTAACAATGGGAATTAGAGGCTCAATGGGGGAACTAAGTGCTACTTAATGGTATTAGAACACTGTTATTAAAGTTCACGTTCATTTATAACCTCAGCGGCTCAGTCGATCGCTATAAAATATTGAAACGACTCGCTTTGCTTGCTTGGCGATAAATGCTAGCTGTAACCCCTGCCTGGTGAACCGCATCGGCTTCCTATCGAGCCGAGTCACGACGTCTTCATCCCTCTTCCGTGAATTGCAAACCCTAAAGTTAAGGAAAACTGTATTATCAAGCTAAGGGGAAAACAATACAGTGGGCGCACCCCTCGTACTCATAACCCTTCGCAGGCAACCAATAAATATGTCAATTTAAAAATGTTGAATCAGTATTAAATTTTGTTAATTTTTAAACAAACAAGTTAGATAAGTTTAACTCTTCCTTTAACTGTGATGAGGGCTTTTTGAAGTGGTTACCTACCACTAGATAATAAAATTAAAACGTTGTATTCACTAAGCTGGTATTGTTGGACAATATTCGACAATAATAACTGTCCAGTTACGGTTACTCAACAGTTATTCTTATTATCATAAAACAATGACTTATATTAATGACTAAAACCTTAGACTAGAATAAGTTTTCTCAGCTGTCATTGTCAATTGGATTAGTCAAGGGTTTAGTATGCTAGTATGGCTTAGTCCTTGACTATATTAATCTAAGGGCTTAGTACACAAAACACATATGTCTTTCTGTGTTCTATGGCTTAACAAACGTTCACAATATAACGGCGAGCGTCAACCATGTGTTAACGTTGCCACCGCTATTAACCCTATATTCTTTCATAAAATTCTCGTTACACGGCGAGACCATTGAACTCATCGTCTCTAAAATAAAGCAGCTTGTGTTAATAGAATCTACTGAACGCGTGTTGAACAGGTGAACGAGTTAACTGATAGCTCTGACTTGCTTGCCCAGTGAGCCCGGCGACGCGCTGCAAGCGAAGTCATACGAAAATTACACGTCACTGACGTTATGATGTAGAGATATTTGAAGTCAATTAACCACTTTCTAACCATGAATAATATAAAATTATGCCTATTGAAATATTGGTAAATTTGTATGGATTTCGATTGGTAGGTTTTCGATTAGATTTAGATTTACATACTGTAAATACTTACGTATGTACCTATACGTATACCGATTCATCCAATATTATCAAAAAATTAAATATTGTCTTATTCAAGTTTTAAATTTTAAAATATTATCATACTAATTTTTTTATTTGTAAAAATGTCAAGATAGACAAATCTGAAGGCCTAGCTAGTCCAACTATAAGTTTTGAAACTAACCGTTAATCTAAGCATTTTATTTTGTTTGAATAATTTGATTCATAAGTCAGATCTACTTGTACTTGTAGCATGGTTTTCCAGCTCATAAACATGTACACGATTCAGTGCAAAACATGTTTCCGCCAATTTCCATAAAATATTTGTACCTTCGAGCCTAAATAGCCGATTTCACGGTAAATTACTGTATTTTCCCAGGAACATGGAACTAATCCGCCATGTGTGGCTAAGCGATAAAGTATTGGCAATAAATAAATTCTCCGCGGGGAGCCAATAAAGTGTTTACATAAAGCGCGCAAATATTTGCCTGTCGCCAGATTTGAATCGCCGGGGGGATTTAATTAAACCAAAACACACCGGTTTGGGGTCGCAGAGATAATGTGCCGTTGTTACGGCAGGAATATTAATATTTATTGCGCGGCAATATTGTCGCTTACGACCCCTGTTAATAAAATTTACAATATTGCTAGACTAATGTGAAATAATCCTCACGTCTAAGGTATCATCACAAACCTATTAGCTGTTTTTATATACGGCATTGATGAAATTATAAAATTAACATTACAAGAAGTAAGATATGGGAAAAAATTCCACGCGGGCAGGACTCTAACGACTATATGACGATACGACCACACCTTACCAATTCGGCTACTGCTGTTCAATCCAATTAAGAGGATCGACTACCTGTAATTTATCATACAAAAAGCGATAACTCTTCAGCCCCCTATGAGGAAATTTTGGTGTCATTCGATTTAGCAAACCTTAATCTTGGGCTAACCGTTTTTTTTATTGATTCGGTTTAGATTAATTTAAATAAATAAAAATCCTCCAGGTATTTTTTATGTGAAAAATATGGATATATACTAAGATGCTCATAATTTTTGTTGTAAGTAATAAAACGAACAGCCCTACTTCTCCAATTTATCAATGTGTAAAAAAAATTGGACTATGTTTAAGGGGTGGGAAGAATTATCGCTTTTTGTATGAAAAATTACAGGTAGTTTATCTTCTTAATAAGAGTAGCATGGTGAATGCAAAAAACAGTTATAGAAATTAACATTAACAATTGCTCTGTTCATTATTTCTGCAAGTTAAAAATTAACCAAACACAATAATTAAATATCATCGAAAGTGTTCAATAAAAAAAAACAATTATTCATTTCTTGTTTCGATTGCAATAAACATTGTATAAATTGGTCCAATCTGCAAAATGACGAATGCCTGTCTAGCAGCCACGCGACCGAGACGCAAACGAGCGAGTAATGTGCGCAATAGTGATAGGGACCGGCAGGCTGACGAAATAACATCGCACGTGGATGACGGAATAGCCCCCTGCGGCGAGGGTAAATCGCGCGGAAGGGCCGCCGGGGGCCACTGAACAGGGAAAACTTCAGTTCAAACGTCAGATACGCCTTATGCCCTTTTTGCTTTATGAACAATACTAGAACTTTCCCCTTGCAAATATGAACGGTACACTTGAAGGTAAAATGCAATTATAAGTTTTTTTTAATAAATTTAAAAATTTAAAATTAAGTCTCTAGTAGCAAGCTAAAATACCACTATGATTGTACGCCAGCAAAAATTGTTTATCAAAATTTATTTTTCATAGTGTTTTAGTATAAATGACATTAGCAGTTATATTTGCGGTTCATGAAAATGTGTTATACATGTATCAGAAACTGCTGACTATATCTCGCTCAAATAAAACGTTAGGTGTATAAATATTTTTTGAGGCGTTTTATTGAGATCTACACATTCTCGTTATTAAAAAATTTCACTTTCTTATTTTAAAAGTTAGAGGAAACTTTGACTAGGAGAAAAATTGGTTTAAGGAACCTCAATGTAATTTTTAAAAACCGATTCTTAGATAACCCGCACGTACATATAGCTTGAACAAATTTTTTTTTGTTTCGTTTCCGTAACCTCCTTAAGACTGTTATTTTTTTAGCTCCGTGGCGCAGCGGTCAACACGCCTGCCTGCGACACGGATGGTCCCGGGTTCGATCCCCGGTCAGGTCAAGATGGAAAATGATCTTTTTCAGATTGACCTGGGTCTTGGATGTTTATCTATATATGTATTTGTTATAAAATATAGTATCGTTGAGTTAGTATCCCATAACACAAGTCTTGCTTAAGAACTTACTTTGGGGCTAGCTCAATCTGTGTGATTTGTCCGTATTTATTTATTTATTATTTATTTATTTATATATGAAAATCTTTTAGAATTTTATAAAAAACGTCTACCTAGCCGCCATTAATCCCAGCCGCTGGGACATACATGATGAAGAAGGGGAAGACAGGTATGATGAATCTATGAGGGTTCCGTTTGTTTTTGCCATTCGGCTACGAAACTCTTAAAACATGAATTAAACAACTGTTTCAAACAAATGTGTCTTTGAGTGTGTTACACGAAAATACATAATAACATGGTGTAGACTTAATAAAACACAATGTGTAAACGGTGTTATTATGTGTATTTTCTTGTGTGGGATTATGAAAGTAATTTTACGCAAGATTAATAATCCCTATACTTTCCCCTAAGACGACTGACGACATGACTAACGTTGGTCGGTCACGTGACCAAACACTCGCCAAGTTGTGCAAAATTAATAACTCCGAAAAAAGACAAATTATACTCGTATAAGTATATTTCTTCTTTTACATGAATTAATATCCACAAAATATTTTTTTTTAACTTTAATTTGTTATATGTAGAGTTATTCTTGAAGTTGCAAACAAACTCACTCCTTATTTGAAGAATAATTTATTGTGAGGGTAACTATTTAAAAGATACGAGATTATCATTATTATTGCAAGTGGCTAAATTTCGCTGGTAACTGTACCAGAATTGGTGACGATGAATGCAATGAAAATTGAATATTCTATTCCTTGTCTGAATACCTGATAAGCCAAATATTTTCCCTTGTTTAGAACCCGAGCATTATTACAAGAGGCTATTCCGAAAGGGGTGCATATTTAATTCATGGCAGTGAATGGGCAACGTAGCAACTGTGGAAACGTTTCTTAGATTTTCGTTTTCCATTGAAATGTAACGGCGTGATAAGAGCTGAATTCAATTTGGCAGCTGCTCTCCCTTTAAATGCTGATGAGTTTGGACTGTTTGAATTGTTTGTAATGAGAGTCTTTGATGTTTGGTTTAAATTTTACTTGGTTTTTATTTTATTAACTTTTTTTGTCACGTCTTGATATCTTCAGAACATACGAGGTATAAATTCAGTTGCTAAATATAATCTTTCAGTCTTTTTAACTGACTTCAAAAAAAAGGAGGAGGTTCTCAATTCGTCGTAATCTTTATTTTTTTATGTATGTTCCCCGATTTCTCGAAGCTGCCTAGACCGATTTAAGAAATTATTTTTTTGTTTGATAGGTAATACTTTACAGATTGTCCCATTAAATTTTTATCGAAATGTGACGAAAAAAGCAAAAAGCGCTTTTTGAAAAAATACACAAAAACAAAAATACGTATGCACTAATGCCGTTCGGCTTACACTTATTTCCATTACATTCTTTATAAAACAAATTGATAGGATTAAAAATATTTTAATTTATTTATACTTGAACTAAGCTCGCCTTGTTTCGTTTTAAAGTTCGATTATTTTGCAACTTAATGTTAGCAACATTTTAGCTTAAATTAAACTTAAAATAACTTATATTTTTACCCAACTGACCCACCAAGAAGGAGGCTAATGATTTTTCGGGCGTATGTATGTATATATCTATCCATGTATGTTAGTATGTTTGTTCCTTTGTTGGATCTTGTAGCCTAAACAGTTTAACCGATTTTGGTGTGTGAGGTGTCATTAGATTCGTATTCTTCCCCGAAGTGTCATAGGGTAAGAGACATATGCAAAAAATTAATATGGCGGACGTTAACTGCTATAAAGGCAGTCGAGTTTTTTATTTTTTGAAATAATCTACTTGTTATGCTAACTCCCTTAAACAGATGACGTAAATAAAAATAAGGAGAAAGTTTGAAGTCCCGCCAGTTCGTTGACTCCCGCCCACGACAATAATAACGTACTATCGCCTCGAGATTGAAGGAAAACAACCGAGAGGGTTCGCCGAATTCTGAGTAAGACACTTACGTAAGCTTCTGCGAATGCTGTCATCCACTCAAATACAGATATTGTGCAAATCTCTAAAGTAGATGGGATTGAACATGTTAAGATTTGTGTACAATTTAACTCCACGTTCGTTTTACTATATAACTGATTTAGGACTGATTACAATCATAAGTCGAGACGGTATTGTGTTTGAATTGTGCCTCTTATCAATTACTAGCAATTTACCGCGACTTCATCCGCGTTTATTATAGCCGATGTCACTCGAAGATAAATATGCTTACTAAAGGTATAAGTATTTTGAAAACCGATCCAGTAGTTATGAAGTCAAATCTTTCGTCTTTATAATATTAGTACAGATAAGTATATACTAGGTAGCAGCAGAGCTTTCGGATAAATTTAGCTCGTCGTAGTCCTTGTATCTTTATTACTACTTCGACTGCTACGAGCTACGACGTTTAAGTGACTACGGCTACGAAGTTAGCTTTGATTAAAATAGATTAAAGAGACATCGCCAATCTACGGCTTTTTATATCTTATGTTTCGATAGAGGGAGCGTATTTTCATCGGTAAATTTATCTATACATAAAATATAAATATTTTGGCTGTACATTTAGTATTTTTGACTTAAAATGGATAGAGGGACACTTAAAAAGAATAATATAATAGAAAGCAAAAAAAAATTTTAAATTTCTTTTCTGTCTGTCCGTATGTATGATCATCATCGTCTCCGAAAATATTGGATGGATTCGAATGAAACTTTCTTTGCTATATAGCTATAAGGCTTGGGCAAGATATAAGGTAGAAATGATTTTGGAAAATGGAACACCTGATGCAGCACCATAATGATCCACCTGAACCATAAGAAATATAAAAGTGGAGCCTTAGCAAAAGTTGTTAAGTCTGATGAGCATTTTTGTTGAGGGCTAAAAATCTGAGATTTGGAACACCTCATGCAGACCCATAATGGTTCAGATAAACTATAAGAAATATAAAAATGACGTCTTAGCAAAAGGTGTTCAGCCTGATTAGTATTTTTTTGTAGGATTAGCTCATATTATTTGTGACCGCCCATCGGTTTCGGGTCACTCGCAACCAGGATATGCCCTTTTGGCAACGTAAATTTCAGCCCATATGGCAAAACATGAGAGTTTTCTGTCTCTCCAAGCCTTGCACACACAGGCAAAACCCAAAGCCGAGGTCCGTCCCTCCCTCGGGAGATTTTCCTTCCGGTTATAAGTCGGGGCACGATGACAGACGACAGATGAGACTGAAAATAATTTGACATTTGTTAACCTTTAATATATAACACAGCTACAAGTATTTTCTTATGTATCGACATTAGTTAGTATTAAGGTATTCGTATTTCGTACGCCGGAGTAATAAAGTCGAATTCGCGGGCATCAGCTAGTCTTAAATAATTGCTTAGAAAAACAGATGCTAAATCTGAACCTACCATCACTGAATGATAAATAATGCAATTTTCTCTTCTCCCCTCAGCTAAGGCTTTATTTTATATCAATTACTTTGCATGGTCTAATAGTAGTTAAAATGTTAACCAATTTAACTTGATCTATAATATCTATAATATTTACAGTCACCCCGTATTCTATAAATATGTTCGGTGTTCCTTACAATCTGGAAAGGGCAACCCTTGGCATAATACGCTAGGGGTAAGAGAATCTCATAAAATTGCTTCATATTTCACTTGGTTTCTGCTGAAATAACATTGGGGAAAGGTTTACAATGCACCCGGCTTTAATTCGCGTTGCATGCGTAAGTCTACTATTTCACGATGACGAAATTATATAGATAACTGATTTATAAATGAAGGATCGATTTGTAGAGCGACAAAGTCGCTTTTTTCTACATGATAATCAAACTCTTTAGTAGATTGCCCTGATAAATTTATCGTAGAATTTTCCATGTCTTATATTTTTTAGGCTTTACCTTTATAAAATCATTTCAAGATTTAAGTGGCGTTACGTTCCCAAAATATTTTACAAACAATTTAAAAGTTTTTCCATTAAATTTATTAAAATGGCTTGATCTTGAGAAGTCGATCGGGAGGATGTGCCATCACCACGCTTGGCAGACGGATGATGAGCGTAGTCAATTTGGCTTATATCGGTTCCCACGCTGCAGTCTATTAATACCATTTTCTAAGCGAAAAAAGGGTAGGCGTTTGTATTTGGGATGCTACTTGCTCGGATGGTTCCCGGCAGAGTAGAATAGAACCACTCCAAGTCTTCCCGTGGATGTCGTAGAAGGCGACTTAGGAAACACAAGCTAAACAAAGCTTATAATCATCAAAGAGACCTCTCCAACCCGTCTGGCCAGCGTGGAGAGTGTAGGCCAAACCATCTGACTGCTCTGGCTAATATATGGCTCTGGCAGTACAGAGAGGGTCATGCTCCTGCAGTGGAGACTTAAAAAGACCTGATGATGATGATTGCTCGGATGGATTGGGGATGAGAAAATAGAAGTTTAGAAGCCCGGGCGTGTGTACCCGATGCCATACCTGCAACCACCGGACAGGCAATTGAGGATGACAACCCTGACCATAATCTAAAAGCAATTAAGTACTTTTTTTGGGCAGATGTTTAGGAAAGATAGGTAACACATTACGCAAATGAAACTTTCACTGCATTGCAGTTATTCTATGGTTACCGCAGAATGTTTTGGCAGAGAAATCGTTTCTCCAAATCACATTGCAGTTGGAGAAACTTCGTTATTTATTTGTGCAACTTATTTCTGTTCTATGACTTTTCTATAAACTATTATGACTGGGTAACCTACATTTGTATTCTTTCAAAAATAGTTCTTGCTCTTCCGTGAATAGGATGCTGAAACTTATAGTTATTTCTTTCGTTATAAATCGTAATTGGTATGAAATAATTTTATATTATCAACTGTATTAAATGCAATGTCGGGAATTAACGCGAAAACATACCGTTTTTAGGGTTCCGTAGTAAACTAGGAACCCTTATAGTTTCGCCATGTCTGTCTGTCTGTCTGTCTGTCTGTCTGTCTGTCTGTCCGTCCGCGGTTTTACTCAGAGACCATAAGTACTAGAAAGCTGTAATTTGGTATGAGTATGTATATTAATCATGGCAAAAAAGTCGTAGAAAAAAATCTTGAAAAAAAATTTTTTTTTGGGTAGCTCCCATACAAGTAAAGTGGGGCAGTCATTTTTTTTCTCTACTTACCCATCTTGTGGGGTATCGTTAAAAAGGTCTTTGAAAAATATTGTGAGGTAGAGAACACCATTTTTCGATTTAGGGATCCGTTTCCGAAATATTTGGTTTTAAAGTGCAAATTTTTGTTAGAGGTACGTGTCCCCCCCCTCTATCTCCTAAACGGTTATATATAGATACGTGAAAAAAATTACAGCTGTAGTATATATACTGAAGTTGAAAGGAAAACTATCAGAGCTAAGTACTAAGTACAAACTAAAAAGTTATAGGCAACCAACTTATAAAATGTACTGGAAAATGTAAAATTTCATACAATCTTTATTGTTAGATGTTTTTGGTTGTTAAACTGTGAGGTGCGAGTGTAAACAGTGTGTTCTCAAAGTTGTCATTCGCAACTACGGAACCCTATACTGCGCGTGGCCCGACACGCACTTGGCCGGTTTTTTCTCCAGACGTTTCGGCCGGGTCACACCGACCGTGGTCACTGGATGACTGTTGCAGCGGTGTTAGTGCCCCGTCGGCGCGATGACATCTTCATCCACCGGCATATTCCTAGTTTTCCAACTGTCATCGCGCCGACGGGGCACTAACACCGCTGCAACAGTCATCCAGTGACCACGGTCGGTGTAACCCGGCCGAAACGTCTGGAGAAAAACGGTATGTTTTCGCGTTAATTCCCGACATTGCATTTAATAATCATGCAACGCGAAAGTTTAAAAGTAGTTGACCTAACCGGGGATCGAACCCGGGACCATCCGTGTCGCAGGCCGGCGTGTTGACCGCTGCGCCACGGAGCTCGTCTGACGACAAATTTTTGACACTGGTTTCGTAAGGAACCATGCCGTAACTAAAAAACAATAATATAAAAAACCCTGTGAAAAAACCTTATAATACTAGATGATAATGTATATAGCTTTCTATTGGTAAAAGAAGATCCAGTAGTTTTAAGACTCAGATTAATAACTAATTATTATTCTGAGTTTTCAGATTATACCCGCAACAAACAAACACGAAAACACAAGATTTTTCTTAATAAAATATTCGTCTAGAAATTCTAGGTGTATGATAGATGATAAATCCTATGCTTAATCATTCGAGACTCAGTTGATAATTTTCGGTAAGACTAAAGAAAGTCTAGTTACTATAAATTTCCAAACGACAGCAACAAAGCCTTGAACATAAATTTGTTTTAAAAACGACTATTTGGTAACTTAATTTCTAAATATTTTTGTTCTGTAAATGATTTTTTAAAAAACCAATCGTAATTTTAACAGTTTTATATTATTTTCCTTGTATATTAATTTAACAAACTTTAGGGTTAATTTATTGATCTAAATAGTTTTTTTTTATATTTTTATAAATAGTTGAAAATATCAAAAACAATTAGATTGGTTTATTCAATTTGTTTTATTAAAGGCCATCATGAAATATGAGTCTGAGTTGTTTAGCTGGCAGGCTGCCAATTCTGAACGATCGTTGAAGCCAAGGACTCCTGGATCACGATACTGAGCCCAAGCAGATTTTTATCACAATTTATTGCACCGCAAAACAGCTGTATGAAAGGTCAAAAGTAAATTGAGTATTTTATGGGTTTCATTTTAATTACTACAATTTTAATAGTTCATTATGATACAAGTACGGTAAGCTGGATATTATAATTAAGGTGTTTATAGGCACGAGGCGAAGAATACATTTGCGATTACCATATAAACTAAAACAATATTGCAGTTCAGCAGATAAGGGATTTATAAAAGTTTACTTAACATTTATTTAAAGCAATTTGTTAATATACAATTTTAAGTTCAGGTACATTTATTCAGGTTTATTTTTTTAACAATAATATACATTACGATCCAAGTTTCGATGTCATAAGAACCTTATTATTAACTAATTTTATTGAAAAGAAATGTTAGGAGTAAATAATTCAAAGATTCTGTAAATATCACTTTCTATGCGTGGTACTGGCGTAGCCGTCTCGTAGCTGTCGTAGACTCGTAGCTTGTAGCTCGTAGGCAGTATCTGTGTACGACGACGTAGCGATATGGTATTACTGAGGTTTTATAGAAATTCGTAATTTTATTCGAAATTAAGACTGGCAGCACTTCTATTGACTATAAGCTATAGTCACATTCGATCTTTTATTCGAGAAGAATCTTATCGAATGTGACTACAGCTAATACTGGTGTCAGACTCTTTTAGCTCTGATGCTGCTCAATGACTGCCATCAGGTAATGGTAGTAGGATAACAGTCGTTGTTCCTCAATCGGTATTTCTTTTAAATTTTGGTATTTCTTTTTCGCAGGCGATTCGCGGTCGTTGCAAGTGGAGGGCAGTGCGTTCGAGCGCGCTGCCGAGCTGCTGCGGCGCTCGCCGGAGTTCACGGTACTGGCCTCGCTGCGCCAGGAGCCCGCCAACTCCGGCACTATACTCTCTTTCTCACATGGTTATAACAGGTAAACTTCGATGTCCAATCAATGTTACTTTTGAAATATTTTTCTTCGTATCATTAATGTGGAATTTTAATGCTTGCTGTTATTTAAATATAGAATTAAAGTTATTTAAAATTATCTTATGTCATTTACCATGATCGTAATCACCAGCGCAAGCGAAACTAACAAGCATTAAGATCCTCTTCGAATATAATTTATGTAAAAAACATTATACCTATCATGCTTCTTATGATATTTTTAGGAGAAAATGGCGCCTTAATATTAATGTTTCCATTGACTTGATGTCGAGTAGAGAGTTTGGGATGAACTGCCGACACCCGGGCGGAGCGCGGCGCGCGGCGGGCGCAGCGCATCAGGCCGGAGCGCACCTCCACACGGTGAGTTCTAGATCTCAACATCGCTGCGCGCGCACGCATCTCGCCCGCCCGGCCGCATGCGTGCGCGCGCATAGGGGAGAATCATGTATCTTGGAATGTCCTGTGCCTCGGAATGTCCTCCTCGATCCATCCGTTGACCTAATTGCGCTCACTGTGACCTCTGCATGGATGTATGTGTGCGCGGGCGGCGGTTGCATGCGCCCCCGCGTTCCTTCACCGCCGTCCGTCTTGTGTTCTGTGTCTTGACGTGTTGTGTTTGTATCTGTCCACGCCCCTACCGACCCGCTCGATGTTCACCTGGATGTTGATGTATACGTGCGGCCGACCGCGGCCGCTATGAGGACACCGCCGGGCTCCTCCGCACTTGCATTCCAAGCGACATGGGAATCCGTACTGTCTCGTTTTATGTTCGACGACGGACGATTCGTCGCGGTCGTCGCTTCGATTGAAGGGAGCGCCCGCGGAGTCGCTCGTCGTTCATCGACGTCTCTCCCAAACTATTCAGCGCCAAGTCGGACACAGAGACGCTCGCCTCACCGATGCGATCTCAGACACCTTAAACTCGGTCGACACCGAACGCGATTCGTTCCGAGGTACATGGTCCCCTATCCTGACCGAGCGATATTGAGATGTAGAGCGAGCCGAGGTCCGCTCGCGGCCGGTCGCGCCCCTTCGCGGAATATATGTGTTGTTTGCTTTGTTTATGTGTACCTCGGAACAGTTCGCTCGGGCGCGGCGGAGACATTCCGAGAGGCAGTGCGATGTGTAGTGCAGCAGTGTTGCGGTGCGCAGGTACCTGGAGGTGCAGTCGAGCGGGCGCCGCGACGAGGTGCGGCTGCACTACGTGGCGGCAGGCGCGGCGGCGGCGCGCGTCGAGACCTTCCCGTTCCGGCTGGCGGACGGCGCGTGGCACCGGCTGGCGCTGGCCGTGTCCGGTGCGCAGGCCACGCTGCTAGTGGACTGCCACCCGCTGTACCGTCGGCTTATTCCGCCGCCTGACCGGAACTTCACGCAGCCACAGCTCGCTCTCTGGGTTGGGCAGAGAAATAGCAAGCATTCTTTATTTAAGGTATGGTGAAACTAGCATCTTGAAAACTTTCTTCTTTTTTAATTTTGGGAAACCTTATCCTCCGATATATATTACAGTAATTTAATGTGTCTTTGCAGGGTGCTCTCCAAGACGTGAGACTAGTGAGCGGTCCGCACGGCTACTTAGCACAATGTCCAGGGCTGGACTCGGAGTGTCCCACATGCGGGCAGTTCGCGCTGCTGCAGGCTACAGTGCAAGAGCTCACAACGCATATCCATGACCTTTCTCTTAAGGTACGATTATATTTTCAATTTTCTTCTTGTTCTCCTTATTGAGGACCGTTCTTTGTCAGAATTTTCATATTGCCTGCATCTGACCTAGCTTGTCCGCTTTCTTTTAATTAATTAATACATTTCATGTTCCACGACCGTGCAAAAGGGAGTCTATTGACCCCAATAGCCTTCAATGTTCAAAGTATACGTATATTACACCTTAGTTTTTTTCCTTTTATTAAATGGTGACTTACGTTTGGATTTCCAGCTGATAGGGACGGAGGCGAGGCTAGCGCGGCTGGAGCAGTGCGACTGCCAGAAGTCGTGCTACTCCAACGGCACGGTCCACGCCGACGGCGCCACGTGGCAAAAAGACTGCAATCGCTGCTCCTGCGTGGTAAAAAAATTTCAAAGTTATTCTTCGCTAAAATATGGCAGTTACAACTGATAAACATACCTACAAATATTTTTTCAGTTAATTACAAAGAGTATTGTTTACTAAACTACAGCTAATTTTCTTTCAGCACGGCGAGATAACGTGCAGGCCAGTCGAGTGCGATAGAACAGATTGTAAGAATCCAGTGTTACATCCAGGAGAATGCTGTCCTACGTGTTTAAGTAAGTACATATAAATTGCTATAATGTGCTATTCAGGCACATTTTAGGACTTTTCGTTGAGGAATAATTACTACTTATTGTATCTATGTTAACCTACTAACATTTATTTCCAGGGCATTGTTTACTAATGGGCAATTTATACGAGCACGGCGAGCGATTCGTGCCGAAAGAATGTGCAGAGTGCGTCTGCCACGACGGCAACATGCAGTGCACGCGCGTAGACCCTGACACCGCCTGCCCCCCGCTGCCCTGCGACCCGCCCGACCAGTTCACCGTACCGGGCGAGTGCTGCAAGTTTTGTCCAGGTGACTGTACACCCTGTAGCGTAGATCCCGATCCACTTTCCCGCCGCTGCCTTGCGACCCGCCCGACCAGTTCACCGGGCCCGGCGAGTGCTGCGAGTATTGTCCAAGTACTGTACACCCTGTAGCGTAGATCCCGATCCACTTTCCCGCCGCTGCCTTGCGACCCGCCCGACCAGTTCACCGGGCCCGGCGAGTGCTGCGAGTATTGTCCAAGTACTGTTCACCCTGTAGCGTAGAAACCAATACCACTTGCCTGCCGCTGCCCTGCGACCCGCCTAACTAGTTCACCGTGCCCGGCGAGTGCTGCAAGTTTTTTCCAGTTGACTGTTCACCTTGTAGCGTAGAATCCAATACCACCTGCCCGCCGCCGACCTGCGACCCGCCCGACCAGTTCACCGTGCACAGCGAGTGCTGCAAGTTTTGTCCAGGTGACTAAACACCACGTGGCGTAGGAACCCGATACCATCTGCCCGCCGCAGCCGCTGCCCTGTGACCTGCTCGACCAGTTCACAGTGCCCGCCAAGTGCTGCAAGTTCATTTCAAGTAATTATATTCCTTTTTGTGTAGGAACCCAACAATGCCTATCCCACAGCTACCCTACGATTTGCCCGGCCAATTGTGCTGGCTAACCGTGCTGTTGACGGACAAGTGCTGCAAGTTCTGCCCAGGTCTACACCTTAAAGCTGACACCAGCACCTGCTTTTCTAGGGTAATCTTAAAGTACACCTTGCAGCATACGCTGAAACTTAGGGTCCCCAGAGGAGACATGGGAATCTTTTGTTCCTGCTCTGCCACCAGCTTGAAATTATACAGTAGCCTTTATATAGTCTTTATGATTTACTCGGGACTAAATCTTCAAATACTTTCGCAGGCGTGGACTACTGCAGCATGGGCCACTCGTGTGACGAGAACGCGACCTGTATGAATCTCAACACCAAGTACACGTGTACATGCAACCAGGGCTTCCAGGGCGATGGCCTCACTTGTCAAGGTTGGAATTTTTTTCTTCTCGACGAGAAATTAAGATCTTTCAAGCGATCTGAAAAGGAAATGAAAATATCAATATCCCTTTAATCCATTTTTGACTATCCCGGCTGATGATTTGAAGCAAACAATGGCTTCACTCATAGCTTCATTAAAAGGAAGGGAATGTGATATTTTTGCTGATGGGTTTGTACGTTTGATGAATGAATTGTTATTATTTTGTAAAAAGGATGGATGAATCCGTAGTACTAGGTTAAGTTGTGCAGTGCTTTGGTGTAACTGTAATGCTATACAATTTTGTTAGTAAATAAATAAATAGCATGACCTTGCACTTTCAGTGCATATTGAGTCTCAATCAAAGTCATCAGATTTTCCTCAATTAAAGGTTCACCTCCATAGCATCATCATGTCTACAGCCTTTGACAACGGTTTATTAATGCCAATAACGACTAATCAGTGAAATACATTTACAGATGTGGACGAATGTCAAGAGGCGGGTGGCGTCCACGGCCACCATTGCCATTCCAACACGCGATGTGTCAACGTGGTTGGCAGCTATGTATGCCAGTGCCTGCCCGGCTACGTCCGGCGCGACAAATTCAACTGTGTCGAGGTAAATACAACAATTGAGGAGCCTGATGGCCTAGTGGACATGAGCATTGTTAGCGCTTTCGTATGTTAAGCAACCCTGGGCGAAGTCCCCACTTGGATGGATGACCGCATAAAAATATATCGAGCTCCTCCGTGCTTTGGAAGGCGCGTTAAGTCGTTGGTCCTGCTTTTATTATTGATGGCAGTCGTTAAGCTATGTCAGATGCCTTTAGGCAGCTTGAATAACCTGATACCAGTGTTGGCCACTTGCACACATGAAAAACAACAAACAAATCATACAACAATCGCGATAGTCCCTTAAACTCGTAGGCTTTGTCGTAATTGACAGTTGGTACCTATAATCTATAATAAATAATCCATTATTATCCATTTTAAACCATTAAAATAAATAACAGTTTATATATACTTATACAATATACATATGCTATTTGAATAACAAACAGGAAGAACCAATGTTTGCCGGTAAGTGGGGAAGATATTATGAAAACACGGCTTTACTCACGTTTTATTACATTTTCATAATTAATTTATCTCGCGTAAGTTTTAATATTCTTGGGGTAAGATACCTACGTGTTTTTTGGAGACAAAAACCAAAATTAATCAAAAATACCTCTAGTAGACAATTTCAATGATTCAGTGTGCCGACTTGAGTTAGGAATATTTTTCATATATTAATTAAATTTGTAAATTGACTGATACCGAGCGGGTACTATTCAAGGTCCCACTTCTACGCTTTAGCGCATAGATGATCCTATAGAACCTATAAAATTGCAAAAAAAAAAATATTTTTACATTCCCACTTTTGTTTGTAATTCTAATTAATAAATAACACATTATAAGTTTTTCTTCAATTGTAAAAATAGGCAGAGACTGTTATGCGGGAAGTTACTACACTACACTGTTGTTAGCATTATTATTTAAGTATGATTTCATATTAAAGGTGCTGCTGTAAGACGCAAGATTGAATAAATAAATAAATGCTGTTTCCAGGTAGATGAGTGCGCGAGCTCAGCGCACGGCTGCCACATGCACGCGGAGTGCGCCAACACGCCGGGCTCGTACACCTGCCGCTGCCGCGACGGCTACGCCGGCGACGGCTACAATTGCGAACGTCGGTAACATTTTGTATAGGTATTATTTTAGATATAAAGTTCGACCTAAGCTGTAACTAGTGTGGTCTCCGGACTATAATAGGATCAATATAAAAAGTTATAAGCTGTGACTAGTGTGGTTTCCGGACTAGAATAGAATCAAACTGACTCAACAGCGTCATTGGTCCTAGCTAAGTTAGCAGCGCCATCCTAGGCCAGTCACCACTGCTGGAAGACTAATATTACATTTCGGCACCCTTTGGTTTTATTGTATTGTATGCAAGTGTAACGACGATTGTGCGAATCCAAATATTCTGCATTGCGCCCCTAGTCCCTTTCAATTATTGTGAACCGCTCTACTCGGGGCATACTAGGTACGCTGTGCGTCTTTTGCTTGGATATCGTACAGGAAAATAAAGGACAAAAACACTCACTTCTCGTACAAAGTGTACCTCTAAAGCTACAAGCTGACGGTTGAGCGTTGGGCTTTGCCAAATTATTTTATAGAACAAAAATATAGTATTAGATAGACGATAAAAATGAACATGCTGTAAAAATAATATAATCAAACATGATGTAACTGGGGAACCGCCCCTATGAGGGAAGTTCATCCTAGTTTCCGCCGTTGACTTTGTAGTACACTTTAAGAAGTCATTCTGCTCTTTTCTGAACGCTCTTGCATTTTATTACAGCGATCTGCACTGGCGGGTGCTTGAACGGCGGCGTGTGCGCGGCGCCCGAACGCTGCGATTGCCCGCGCGGTTTCGGCGGCGTACGCTGCGAGCGTGACGTGGACGAGTGCGCGACCGCTCCCCCCGCGTCCCCCGCGTCGCCCGCCGCCGCGTCCGCGCTGGCTCCCCCCGCGCACCCCGCCGCCCACGCGCCCTGCGTGCCGCGTGCGCTTTGCGTAAATACTCCCGGCTCATACTATTGTGTGTGTGGTGATGGATATAGAAGAGATCCACATCAAGATCATTGTGAAGGTGAGGGCTGACTTTTTAAGTTCAGATTAATATCCCAACTAATATTATAATTGCGAAAGTGAGTTTGTTTGTTTATCACGCTTTGACGCCGTATCTACTGAACCGATCATCATGAAATTTTGCATATACATAGGGTAGGGTACCGAGAAGGACATAGGCTATATATTACGCGGGCAAAGCCGCGGGTAACAGCTAGTAATTTATAACTTTAAGGCCACTTTTGGGACTCTCCACCGCGAGTCCCGCACTCGTTTTCATTCTTTACAATGTTTATTACGTGGATAGGTAACAAAAACTTTGTCGGTGGTGTTCCAGACGTGGATGAATGTGCTGAAGGTTTCCACACGTGCCACGTTAGCGCGCGCTGCGTCAACATTGACGGTGGCTTCAGATGCGAATGTGAAACACAGCCCTGCGAACTCAGTAAGTATTAATTCCCTTAAATAAATCACAACACCACATATTACTTGCTAGCTAGTTGCTAGCATTAACGGGAAAATACTTTCCTACTTTCCTGCCCATATTGGTTCGCTCTCACTTTTGAGGATCAAAATAGAAATTATGTATAAAAAAATGGTAATCCGTCTTAAAATCACATTCACTGTCTAAATCACTTTTGGTGTTTCCCGTCAATGAATGTTATTAGTAAGACAGATTTGTATCGATACTTCTTTAATTTTCTTTCTTTGCATGTAAAGTGAAATCTTTATTATATTGTCTAAGGTGCATTTGAGAAGATTCGGCGAAGATGCGCTGGCTTAAACTTTGGTCGATCAAAGCCGACACATAGAGCGCGTTGCCTGAAAATTGTTAAAGGTGCACCGCACTTTTTGATAATGTGACAAAATCCATTACAATTAAATTCATCAAATCATAGGTTCACTATAACTTGCAGGTTGTTCGTGGCAAGGCAAGGTGATGTCGGACGGGTCGCAGTGGGCGGAGGCGGGCGGCTGCCGGCGCTGCGCCTGCCGCGCCGGCGTAGCCGCGTGCGAGCGCTCGCCCTGCGACTGCGACCTGCGGGACAACCGCACTTCTGCGGTAAGCATGGGCAAAGCATGGGAAGCAAACATTGTTTCCCCTTCTAGTAGGGAAAACAATGTTTTAAATAAATAAATATTTTTAATGATGATAATCATATTTAGCTATGAATAATATTTACTAAGTTTATTAGAATTTTCATAAAGAAGAGCACAAAAATAGACAAGTTGTTCATTAGTTTACGTGCTTGATTTGCAGTAAAGCTGACCATGATCAGCATAAAGTTACCATTAAAGCTGCTCTACTATATGATATGACTGCCTCAACATCTTTTCAAACATTACGTACTTATCATGACATAAATTATACGTAATGTTTGAAAAGATGTTCAGTTAAGTAATAGTCATTGGGAAGAATGTTGTCTCACATACGTCGCAAAAAAATTTAGCCAAGTTTAAATGTCATCCAAGATATCCCTGTGGTTGCAGTCCTTGACCACGGACGCATCACTGGGGCTGGCGCCGGCGTCGTGCTGCCCGCACTGTGAGCCGCGCTACCACTGCCGCCACCAGGAGATGCACCACGTCACCTTCCGCAGTGGCGAGCGCTGGCTCTACCAGTGCCAGATATGCGAGTGTCTCGTGAGTACCTATCGTTATCATCATTGTCATCTTTTTAAAATTTCGCGCTTCAAACACATAATTATTGGTATAAACGTCAGCGGAAATAAAATATTAATAATTATAACCATCGTTCGGTTCGGCCACTGTTGGACATAAGCCTCCCTTTGTCTGCACTATACCTTTCTATCCCTTGTCATCGCGAGCCAGTTCTTTCCAGAAATGGTCTAAATATAATTAACTTACCTAGCCACCAGATGTCTCACACTTCGTTTGCCATTTCTAGGATACCCCTCGGCGACATGCTTACTCCACCTGCCGTCGTTCCTTTTAGGTAGTCGTTTACGTATTTCATAAGTTTTTTTTTATGTAACTATTAGAATGAATCGTGGCTTGGAATTAAAACAAGTGTGCTTCCACTTGTACACATGTTGCGAGTGTAATGAAGGAGATATTGATAATAGAATTTTTGGATTATACGCAGATTTTCACTGTCCCAAAGATACTTAGTATACTTACATAATATATAATTTGACCCTCAGTTGGTTGCAAAATAACAGACCAACGTCTAGTTCAGGGATAGACTCCTGGATGGCGAATGGACGGGGCGCCTTTAGTACTTTTTAAGTTGCTAGGTACAAACGTACCTTGATCCCAAAATTTGTATTCTGCCTTTCGATATGTATTGACCCACATTACTTACAATACATTGTAATTTTTGTCCTGTTTGATGTTTAAGGCAAAATAAAGATTTATTATTATAAAAAAAAACAGTAATATTTTTGTCTTAGACTCCCAATAACGACTTACTTACTTTTTCAGCTGGGCGAAGTGGACTGCTGGGAACCAGAATGTGAAGAACCGGGCGGCGGGTGCTGTGCAGCGCCAGCGCTCGGCGGCGCGGCGCCGCCGCACCGGCTTGAGCTCGCCGGCTGCGCCGCGCCGCACTGCCCTGCGTGCCAGGTGCGACACGCTGGCTGCTTGCTACCTCCAGCTAACCTTACAAACCAAACTTTACGAATAATACTGCCTCAAAACTAAAACCTTTGCAAAACACCCAATACACTACTTATTTTCCCACATTAATTTGTGGGAAAATTTGTTGGTGGCATCCATTTGAAATGGATCACTTTTATATTCGATGTCAGTAAATATAAATTATTATTTAATTGATTAACTCTAGATTGACTCTAAAGAGTCATCTTACGTTGCAGTTTACCGATATATTAAAATTATTTTTTAAATGTTATAATATGAGCAAACCCTTTACGCTATTAGGTAGTATTATTTGTTAATACATTTGCTAAAAAAGAGGATCACGTTTTCAGCCGTTTGTTCATGGCCCAAAATGTCGTGTTCCTGCTCTTGTTTTTGATGCTAATCTATATGCTAACTAACGATCGTTTGCCGCCATGATGATAAGCTCCGGCTGTCAGTTGCTTGTTATCATAATACCCCGATTTCGCCATTTAACCTATCGCTTTTAACCTCTGCAAAATAATTTTGATCCGTTTGTGCTTCCATACTTACCGCTGAGCCACAGTGAGACAAACGTTAATTTTAAGAATCATGGTTTGATAAATATTTTTCTGAAAATTTTTCACGAATAGCGATGAATATAAATATACCAATAAAACAGATAGAAGGAAATAACAGACTAACAAAAGTTATTGAAGTAAAAATTTACAAAAAAAGAAGTTCTTTTTTTTATCTAGCCCGCGAAGTAAATACGTAAATAGTTATTTATGAATTTGCGATTTGCTACATAACGGGGATTCGCTGTGGCTCGGCTCGCTTCGAGCGTCAATGGAGCGCTGTCGATCAGTCCGTGTGAAAGCGTCGTTTCCGCTTGTTGCAGGGCGGGCAGTGTGCTACTTTGGTGAGCAATCTCGCGTGTTGTGTGCATCGGTAACCATCCCCACTCTTCTTATTCATTCATACATTTGCTCTATTAACACGTGTTTATTTTAATGCTTGAGTCTTTGCTTCGTTTTCTAAACAACGATTTAGGATTGACTCTTTATTGAGTCAATTCTCAATCTCCTAGAAAATATGCAAATAAATATTGGCGCCCAACGTGGTACCATGGATATTTTTAATTTATAGTGAAACAAAGACGATCTCATTTCTCCAATGTCATTTTCTGTTGCATGTGTTATCATTTTATTCATTCATCAGGAATGATCATATTTTTATTAGTGACTTTTTCAGGCATGAGTATAATCATAGTGTAAATGAAATATCTTAAACAAAGTACACCCTTTTAGTTTTTGAATCATGAAGTCCCATACAATGATTTAAGTCTAGAAATATTTTTTATCACATCATAAACATGTCATGAATTCACGATAGTGTAGTTACCATAGCTTAGTTTCCAGTAGGAAGTCAATAGTTTAATGGGTCAATCAAATCAGAACATGCTTGAAAATAATGTAGGTAGACAAATGCATGATCATATTAATTGTGATTCCGACACGTTTATGTTGTGTATAGTATGTAATATATTAAAAAATACCGAGAAACGCAATCAGCCCTTTTAAAGCTTAGTCTAAGTATAACCATGCTGTCAACTACTGCCAACATTTGGGTTTGGAAGATTTGCAAAACATTACGCTACACATTTTCCACTTAAGAGTTTTGGCAGTAAGTTAGCTAGCAAATATTCCCACTTAGCCAATAAAGGGCTGACTGTGATTCGTGACGCGATGCATTCGCGTCGATGTGTACTGACTGTGTTGGTGGGGCGACAGAACGCACGGCACGGCGACGGCGCTGGCGCTGCTGGCGCTGTGGTGGGGGCGGGGGCGCGCGGCGCACCGCAAGCACCGCGGCGCGCGGCGCTAGAGCCGCCCTGAGCGCAGATCCAACGCACGCACCTATTTATTCTAGATAGATCTAATGTTAACCAATTGAGGCGGGCGCGCGACCCTCTCGACGGCCTTAACTTAGCGAGTGGCGACCCGCGCCCGCTTGCGCTCCGCCCGGAACCGCTTTGTGATATAATACGGGAGGGGTCGCGGGATCTCGATTCGTATTTCGTTATAGCAATATATAGTGTTAATGCGTAGGTAGGAAGCATGGCGCGGCGCCGCCGGTCGCGCGCGGCGGCGCTCCGCCACGGGTCCGCGGTTCCGGCGCTCAGCGTTTTATGAATTCGTGTTTTTGATTTCGCGCGGCATTTGTCACTACGAATTTAGGCGGCCTCATTTGTAACGGTAACCTCGTTTTCTCGATAATCTCGATTGATATAAACTAAAACTTTCCTAGCTCGCAGTATTAATATAGGTGAAACTTATTATCCAGTAATGTTACTACGGTTATTGTACTCGACCCTCATAGAGTTCCTATTTATAAGACGCACATTAATGTCTCGTGAAATCAAGACACTCGCGTCGGCTCCGGGCCGACACGAGCATATCATAGTGAGAGTGGTGTAGTGTAAAGTTGCGATGTAGCATGTCTGTGTGCGGTGCGTGAATGCGTGGTTGGGCTCGTGTCGCGCGGAGCCGCGCCGTTGCTCGCGCCTAACCTCGGCACGCTCGCAGCGCTTCCTCTTTATAATCTTCCAATTCTAAATTTAACGATAATGTCAATCGCTTCAAATTATTATATTAGAATCTTAACGGTACTATTTAGCTATTGTTGTGAATATAATATTATTGTAACGCGGTGAGGCGTTGCGAGCGAGGCGTGGTGAAGCTAGGCAGCGTGCAAGGCGGTGGTCTAACGGGACTACTCGCGTAATAATTAATAGCCTTTGAACAAAGCCACAAACCACTATTTTGAAGAACTTCTTGTATATCAATGTGACCGCATAAAGATACCTTTAGAAGAAAATTAATATCAATTTAATGAAGTATTTGTAAATTCGAAATGTGACGATATGTTGTGGCTCTGTTCAGACGCGCAAATTTTACTTGGCGAAAATTCTAGTGCGCAGATCGCGGTAGACGTGTGCGCGTGCGCCGAGGGCGCGGCGCGGCGGCGGCGGCGTGGCGGCAGCTTCTTCAATTATAATATTACGTAATATTTTAATACTAGAGATAGTTCTGTAAATGAGTAGCGTAGCGCCGGCCAGCCGCCGCCGCCCGCGAACTTACGCCCTGTTGTACGAAATTTTTCATAATATACTATAGTTTTTGTTTGTCTTTATATAGAAATCGTTTTCTTGTATAATTTAAAATAACCAAAAATAGGTACCAAATATAGAAAAGATATGATTGTTTCTTAATTTTCATAAAGCATTATGATGCTTGCATGTTGTATTGTGTTCAAAAAATTAAGATTAAAAAAGATATCCAAGATCTCGCATTTTTCTTTGCTTCCTTCGTGCATTATACCTCTTTTTAGGGTTCCGTAGTAAACTAGGAATCCTTATAGTTTCGCCATGTCTGTCTGTCTGTCTGTCTGTCCGTCCGTCCGCGGTTTTACTCAGAGACTATAAGTACTAGAAAGCTGTAATTTGGTATGGGTAGGTATGTATATTAATAATGGCAAAAAAGTGGTAGGGAAAAATCTTGGAAAAAAATTTTTTTTTAGTGTAGCTCCCATACATGTAAAGTGGGGAGTATTTTTTTTTCTTCATTTAGCCATCGTGTGGGGTATCGTTAAATAGGTCTTTAAAAAATATTATGAGGTTGAGAACACCATTTTTCGGATCCGTTTCCGAAATATTTGGTTTTAAAGTTCAAATTTTTGTTAGAGGTAAGTGTCCCGCCCCTCTATCTGCTAAACGGTTATATATGGATACGTGAAAAAAATTATAGCAGTAGTACATATACTGAAGTTTAAAGGAAAACTATCAGAGCTGAGTTTTAAGTTCAAACTAAAAAGTTATAGGCAACCAACTTTAAAACGTACTCGAAAATGTAAATTTGCATACAATTTTCATTGTTAGATGTTTTTAGTCGGTAAACTATGAGGTGCGACTGTGAACAGTGTGAACTCAAAGTTGTCATTCGCAACTACGGAACCCTACACTGCGCGTGGCCCGACACGCACTTGGCCGGTTTTTTACTTTTTAAGTATATAAAACGCAATGGAATTTTATAAAAATTTATTATCTATTAACAGCGACTAGAAATTATATAACTTTTTTAATTAAATAAACATAATGACTAACAGTAACGCGATCAATTTAGCGTACAAAAAATAAAATTAATCAAATAAATAAAAAAAAATACTTATAATCCCGAGGAAGAGATAAAATATGTCGATATTTTGATATCGTGAGATGGAAACTGCGGTAAGCAGTACGTATTACCTAAACTCACAAATATCAAAAAATCAAATATACCTATTCTTGGTCGAAGTCAATCACTGCTGAAGTAGGTACATCGACTGATTCGCAAACATAAGGAATAACTAAAAATTAGCATGCTTAGTATTCGTAAATGCTGATTATCAGTGACATTGTGAATGCGTCGGTGTACTTATGAAAGGTACTTTTACATCTGAGATATAGGATTGGGGAGGAAAGTGGGCGAAGTCACGGGGAGGAGAGTGGGCGAAGTCACGGAGACGAGTGGCGGATTGCCATGAAGGCACGCGATGCGCAGCGGCTGGACCTGAGGCTTGTTGGCCTCGCGACGCTCCACAACGCTGACCACGAGGATGTAGGCAGTCGTGAACAGCGTCACTCCCTGCCAGATATGCGATTAATTAATATTATTAAATAAATAATTAATATCATTGAAACTAACGTGAGATAAATACATTATATTTAAAAACGGGTCACTCACGTGCTACTTTGTCGAGATTGCCGACTATACCCACCCTGACGTCACATCATCCACATCCCCCGCCCGCGCAGCCTCCTATTCCCACCACGAGGAGCCAGCGAGCAGCGCTGCGTGCGGCGCGCCGCGAAAACGCAGTAAGGGCCCAGGATACTTCGGCGTCGCGCATCCCGAACTCGCCTTGAAAATGGACTCCTGATGAGTCCGAAACTATAGTCGACAATCCCGACAAAGTAGCACGTGAGTGACCCGTTTTTTAAATATAAATATATACGGATAAATCACACAAATTGAGTTAGCCCCATAGTAAGTTCGAGACTTGTATTAAGGGATACTAGCTGAACGATACTATATTTTATAATAGATACTTATATAGACAAACATCCAAGACCCAGGTCAATCTGAAAAATATCATTTTCCATCTCGACCTGACCGGGGTTGGAACCCGGAACCATCCGTATCGCAGGACGTGTTGACCGCTGCGCCACGGAGCTCGTCATTTACTGTTACACCAGCCTAGTTGGGAAGTAAATTAATCGTATGGAATAATCTGAGGATCCACCGAATCAAGGAAGTATGTAAGTAAGATGTAGATACTATCAAATCACCAGTAGCGTACGGCAACCTTTGCTTGATTAAGTGCCAAACGCGGGCAAAAACAAGGAAAATGGTGAGGTTTGTCAGCATACCGGAAACAACATGCTCAGATGAGAAAGACTTACTACGATAATGACTAAGGCTGAGCCAAAAGTGCTTACCGAGTTGAACCAACTTCGCCAGGATAGCTTTAGGCAGCCTGTGTCATACAACGGCGTCTCACAAATCACTGTTCGCCACAAAAAGCTAGTTACTGTGCAGTAATGTGACGTCACTATGGACATAAAATCACGTACCAAGATGATAACCAGCGCCGACCCGAAAGTGCTCAGCGAGTCAGCGAATCTGATAGCGGTAAGCTCGTTGTCAGCGAGCTTACCGCTATCAGACTGCTCGGTAGTTGCCACCTCGCTATCCGCGCGCTGGGTACAAGCGGTCTGCGCGGTGTCCGCACGCTGACAGCTAGCAGTCGCCGCGGAAAACCGGGGTAGGCCATTCACGAATTATCTAGCAAGCAGCTGGGTGCCTGCTAGCTGTCGGCGCGTGGACTGCTGGGCGCCTGCTAGCTGTCGGTGCGTGGACCGCAAGCAATCGTACTATTTTAGAGCGGTGTTGGAGCAGAGTCGTGTAAGTGAGCCTTTGTCACCTTAAGGCAGCCTGTGTCATACACAACGGTGTCTCGCAAATCACTGTTCGCCACAAAAAGCTAGTTACTGTGCAGTAATGTGACGTCACTATTGACATTAAATTACGTACAATGATGATGACCAGCGCCGAGCCGAAAGTGCTCAGCGAGTTGATGAAGTAACGCAGCTCCGCCATTGCGGGTTGCAGGCAGCCTGTGCCGTACAACGGCGCCTCGCATATCTCCGTTCTCTGAAGGAAGAAAAAATTGTTAAGGTACAAGTGGGCGCAAAATGAGTATCATAATGTGAATGTGCCTTAATTTTGAAGACAAAGAATTCGTGGATTTTATTTCATGGGTGTTATTTAATATTCACAATGCTATTTTGATAAGACTCTTATTAAAATAACCTCTCCAACCCGTCTGGCCAGCGTGGAGAGTGTAGGCCAAATCCTCTGACTACTCAGGCTAGTATTATATGGCTCTGGTAATACAGAGAGGGTCGTGCTCCTGCAGTGGAGACTAGTAAGACCTGATGAAAAATAAAAAAACAAGATACGGGAAAAATTCCACGAGAGCAGAATTTCATTCGACGTGTAGGGTAGAAACTTGCCCTAATTGGTAAGGTGTTAGACGTACTAAGTCTAATTAAACCCTGCTCGCTTGGAATTATTTCCCAAATCTTATTTTTTTATTTTATTAAGTGGACTTGTTTACTATGTTCGTTGACGTGGCCAAAGTCGTGGGAAAAAGCAAGTGTATCCTAAAGTTAGGATCTATACACTTAACCTCCTCACCTTTCCATACCACATTTTACCGCAGCAGGAGGGCGGCAGCGTGCGCCGGTGCTTGTACCAATCGCCGTACGACACCACGCCGCAACATTTGAGCTGCACGAACAAACACAGAGCTTATTGACTTAAGAAACACAAACTAAATAAGTAAAGCTTATTAAAGATCAAAGAGACCTCTCAAACCCGTCCGGCCAGCATGGAAAGTGAAGGCCGAGTCCTCTGACTGCTCTGGCAGTACAGAGCAGGTCGTGCTCCTGCAGTGGAGACTAACAATTACCTGATGATAATGATGATTATTATAAACATACAGATCATTTTGCTGAAATTGTCACAGTGTGATCACGACGCCTGTGACTTATTTCCTGATAAGTCACAGGCGTCGTAGATCATGGGTCACCGTTTCAGCAAGAGAAAAACTTAGCTCGTGTAGTGACCTCTACATACATGGGGTAGGAGGGGTCATAAGTCGCAGGTAATGGCTCTTATAGGGGTATTAAATCTTCCGATATTCAGTCTCTGACGAGAAGGACGTTGCTATACGTAAGACACGTAAAGAGACATAGTTATACGTGTCTAACGTATTGTGGCGTCCCGTCAGAGACTGAATATCTGAAGACGTAATAAGCGCTTTAGTCTCAGCGATAAACAAACTTAGCTCATAGATAGTGACTTCTAGTTGCATAGCCGCGAGGAAGCTACGCACGGAGGAATCCTTAACGTCGTAATTCATATGTCATACTCTCAGCGACAGATAAACTTAGCTCAGTGACCGCGTTGCATGGCCGCGAAGGAGCTTTGCATGGCTTACAGTCACAGCGACATACAAACTTAGCTCATAGTGACCTATAACTGCATGGCCACGAAAGAGTTGCCCACAGAGGGGTCGTAAGCGTCGTAGGTTATGTCTCATAGTCACCACCACGATAAACTTAGCACATAGTGTTGTAGTAGAGCCACGCTACCGGCGAAAATCACTTTTGCTGGTAGCATGGATGGGCCGGCTCGTCCGGGAAAGTACCACACTCTCACAGAAAATCGACATTTGAGTAGTAGCTTTACAGCTTGCTTCGTTCGGTGAGTGAGAGCGCCGGAGGCCCATACCCTCAAAAATAAAAGGCCGGCAACGCTCTTGTTATACCTCTGGTGTTACATTAGTCCCTGGGCAGCGGTGACCAACTACCATCAGGTGACCCGCTTGCTCGTTTGCCGTCCTATGACATAAAAAAATAGTGACCTCTAGCTGCATGGCCACGAAGGAGTTTCACACAGAGGGGTCGAAGGCGTCGTAGATCAAGGCTTACAATCACAGCGATAGTCAAGCTTCGCACAGATGGGCCGTAAGCGTCGTAAAGTAGATCATGCGTTACAACCACAGCGAAAGATAAACTTAGCTCATAGTAACCTCAAGTTGCATGGCCGCGAAGGAGCTTCGCACGGATGGGTCGTAAGCGTCGAAGACCATAGCGCGCTGCATGCTCGCATTCAACATGCCCGGTTCTCGTAGCGAGCGAGACAGGCCACTCATAGCAGACAGTCCCGATGACAGCAGCATCAAGCTGACAGTCGTAAGCGCCATCAACTGCAAACAAACATCTACATAAGTAGGTACATTTCATCAAAACTTAGTCTTTGTAAGATATATTAGAGTAGGCTTAATGTAAAATCTATTGAGCAGTATACTTCCAAAAAGGTAACCTATATACAAAGTGTCTACTGTCCGTCGGATCCTATGTACCTAGGTATATAGATGTTATTGAGCAGCAAAGCAAATCTGTTCAAAGAAATTTACGCAGTCTTCTCGTTAGTGTCAAAAATCACTAGACAACCTTTACACATCATCATCAGGTCTTTTTAAGTCTCCACTGCAGGAGCACGACCCTCTCTGTGATACCAGAGCCATATATTAGCCAGAACAGTCAGAGGATTAGGCCTACACTCTCCACGCTGGCCAGACGGGTTGGAGAGGTCTCTTCGATGTTGATAAGCTTTGTTTAGCTTGTGTTCCCTAAGTCGCCTTCTACGACATCCACGGGAAGACTTGGAGTGGTCCTAGTCCTATTATATTCTGCCGGGAACCACACGGCTAACCTTTACACATGCAGCAGTTATATAGTGAGTTACATGACAATCTTAAAAAAAATAACTACACCAAATCACTCTTTTATGCTTTTACGAGAGAAAAGAAATAAAGGTAGAATGTACTAGCAGTTTGTCTTTCCGCGCAGATCGTAGAAGGCAGTCAAGGAAATAGCCAAAAATCTATGGAATCGTGTCAATAGGTGATGCGGCTTACAATCCATTACTATTTTGATTCTGTTTTCCACATATATAGGATCTGTCTACTCCGTTAGAGATAAATATAGTAAGTATATTATATAATATTATGTACCAATCTTTGATGTTCAAAGCTAACATCATAGAGACCTCTCCAACTCGTCTGGCCAGCGTGAAGAGTGTAGCCAAATCCTTTGATTGCTCTGGCTTATATATGTACGGCAATACAGAGAGGCCCATGCTCCTGCAGTGGGGACTAAGTTTAGGCCGCTTCAAGTCCACACATTTTTCAAAGATCGTCATCATCATCAGCCTATACTCGTCCACTGCTGGACATAGGCCTCCCTAATTGCACGCCATCGAGATCTATCTTCGGCTGCTCGCATCCAGCTCCTGCCAGCCATCTAGCGCAAATCATCACTCCACCGAGCCTGAGGACGTCCTACAATAAGTACGTTTGCCGAGACGCGGTCTCCACTCAAGAACTCGTTTGCCCCAACGGTTATCGCTTCTGCGGCTAATATGGCCAGCCCAACTGCCTCTTCAGCTTGCTGATCCGGTGGGCTATGTTGATGACCATGGTTCGTTGCCGGATCACCTCATTTGTGATTTGATCAAATGATTTTTAAAGATCCTATTATATAAATGAGTACCGTAGTCATCAGCGAGGACGACTTGCTGTAGTAGGGCACCAGCGTGGCCAGCCAGCAGGCGGGCAGGCACAGCAGGGCGCCCGTGATGAAGAGCGCGACGGCGTTAAGCTCTGCGCCCAGGTCCGTGGTCCAGAAGTAGTACGACATGCGCAGCATGCCCCACAGCGTCGAGAAGCACAGCACGGCCCCGCCGGTCTGCCAAAAAGTTAGTCCATTTCACGCCTGTCGCACACAGCCGCTAATGTTGGAAGGAAGCGTTCCGGAACGAAACACTGGCAGAACAGCGAAACGCTGTCTAATATGATTTGGTTTGATGCATCTCGCACCGCAAGCGGAACGAAACCGAAACGGAATCATACAACAGCGTTTCGCGGTTCCGCCAGTGTTTCGTTCCGGAACGCTTCCGTTCCGCGTTCGCGGCTGTGTGCTACAGGCGTCATACTAGCAATACACGCCGCAAAGATAAATAACTCTATATAGGTATATACTAATATATACATAAGTATATAATAACATTATAATTGCGGAAGTAACTCTGTCTGTCTCACTTTTACGCTAAAACTACTAAACCAATTTAAATAAAATTTGGTACACAGATAGTCTAGAGCCTGAGAAAGGACAATAAGCTTTTTTCCAGAAGTCGCGGGCACAGCAGGCCGTATGGGTCTCTAATGCTCTTTAATTAAGTTATATAATAAAAAACCGCAAGAAATAAAATCTAGAGATAGGTATATAAAAAAGAAAACATGTTTATTCAAAAACTTTAAAATTGTTATTATTTTCAAATATCCACCAAATTTAACAATGTAATAGAGGTGTTTTTTGCTTACTAATTAGGCAAACAGACACCAACTATGGAAAGCGGTTACTGTAGTCAATGGACGTCTGCAACACCAGGGGTGCTACTTGCGCGCTGCCGACCCTGAAGATAGCTTTTCACGCCCAAGCTTCAATTTGATAATTTTTTAAATGTAACAAATACCATCGCAATCATAATGGAAATGCTACGTTCTGATGCTCATATGTACAATAGGTAACTGAGACAATAGACTTTTACCATAGCCACCGAAGCCTAGTTTACGTTATGGTACGTTTATTACTGTTAAACAAACTTACAAGCAGTAAGCCGGCGCATATGAACAAAACCATAGCACTACTTCTCATGTTTTTGGCGAAATTATACAACGTTTGATTTAATTTAAATAATATTTGCATGTCAGGGTGACTCAATAAATTAGAATGACGAACAAAGTCAAATTTTGAAGAAAAAAAGTTTAACGCATCCTCTTTTAATAATAATACTACTACAACTAAAAGAGGTGAAATTAAGCATGGATTTTAAAAGAAGTTTGGCCTTTGAATAGTATTATTCGATAACATAGATTTAAAAATCAATCAAGGAAATCTCGTATAAATTGATTGAATTAGGTTGTACCAAAGGGTTGTGCAGTTGGTTGACTGTAACACTGGTTGGTGCCCTATACGTATCTGTGATAGTTTTCCTTCAACTTTGTTATGTTGCCCTGGATTTTTTCACGTACTTACCCATAGAAAAACGTTTACTTTGTAGAGGTTACTAGAGGTACTTGACTCCCAAAACTTATCACTTTGAGGCTTAATATATAACTAACCGATTTTTTTTTAAATCTATGTAACTAACGGATCCCTGAAATGAAAAAATGTTTGCAGGCACCTATTTTTCAAAGACCTATCCAACGGCACTACAGCAAGAGGATCACACTATCACAACAAGGGAATGTTGAAAAAAAGCAACGGGTTGCAATCCGGGAGTGCCGGTGGAAGTGAAAACTTATAATTTAATAACTTTCCTAACAGAAGTCACCATCCATGGATGTGCGTAACAAACCACACGCACATTCACGCAAGCGCCCTGCGCCGTCTTACGAATTTTCAATTGACGAATCTGTCGGTCACGTGACCTGCCGCGACTTTAAAAATTTTTCCCCATCACAAAAAGTGCACAGCGCCGCTAAAGAAGTTTTTACTTCAAAAAATAGCACCATACTTTAAATGCATTGGTGTAATGAGTAAACCCACGGAACATATTAGGTTTTAACCGACTTCAAAAAAAAGGAGGAGGTTCTCAATTCGTCTGTAAGTTCTTTTTTGTATGTATGTTAAGCGATTACTCAGTCAGTTATTTATGGATCTATTTTAGTGATTCTGTTTTTGTTCAATAGGTAATACTCCAAAGATGGTCCCATCAAATTTTTGTCGCAATGTACCGAGCACTTTTTGAAAAAATACACGAAATCCCAAAAGATTGTTAAAGGATGCCGTTCGGTTTAAACTTATTTGTATTTTATTCTCATGCGAATCAAGACAAGTTGATGAGAACGTAACTCCTCTGTTTTGTTTTGACTGAACTTCAGAGGTGGTCCTATATTCTTTTTATCGAAATGTATCCAGTGCTTTTTGTAAAAAACATCAATATCCAAAAAAATGTACAAATATGCCGTTTGGTTTAATTTTATGTATAGGGTTGAAGTCAGTTTTACTTTTTTGTTAAATATAATTATTTCATGTTATTTTCCAATCTGTCGGCGTGATAAATGCATACTCATGCCAAATTACAGCTTTCTAGAGGTACTTATATTGTCTGAGCTAAACCGCTGACGGACAGACAGGCAGATTGCTTAGTACGGAACCCTAAAAAACGTAGATCCGTTTTTTAGGGCTCCGTTGTAAGCAACATGGACGCAAAACCTAAAACGTGCGGACTGCAGACCCTGAAATTTTGTCACGCCCAGTATAATAAACAATTACTGACTTGTTCTTTGTTTTATTCACTGTTAGCAGTAGTCCAATTAAAACCACTTATATGTGCTAATGTTTCTATCACGCATATTAAGTCAAATGCATTGATAATGATAACATTAAAGTAGCATTAAAGTAAGAAATTGGCTAGGTAATAAATGACCAAAAAAACCGGCCAAGTGCGTGTCGGGCCACGCGCAGTGTAGGGTTCCGTAGTTGCGTTGCGAATGACAACTTTGAGTTCACACTGTTCACACTCGCACCTCACAGTTTAACGACCAAAAACATCTAACAATGAAAATTGTATGAAATTTTACATTTTCCAGTACATTTTATAGGTTGGTTGCCTATGAATTTTTAGTTTGCACAAAGTACTCAGCTCTGATAGTTTTCCTTTCAACTTCAGTATATATACTACAGCTGTGATTTTTATTTGCATTTTAAAACCAAATATTTCGGAAACGGATCCCTAAATTGAATAAAAACCGGCCAAGTGCGTGCCAGGCCACGCGCATTGTAGGGTTCCGTAGTTGGGAATGACAACTTTGAGTTCACACTATTCACACTCGCACCTTACAGTTTAACGACCAAAAACATCTAACAATGAAAATAGTATGAAATTTTACAGTTTATAAGTTGGTTGGCTATAACTTTTTAGTTTGTACTTAGTATTCAGCTCTGATAGTTTTCCTTTCAACTTCAGTATATATACTACTGCTGTAATTTTTTTCACGTCTCTATATATAACCGTTTGACAGATAGAGGGGGAGGACACTTACCTCTAACAAAAATTCGCACTTTAAAACCAAATATTTCGGAAACGGATCCCTAAATCGAAAAATGGTGTTCTCAGCCTTACAATATTTTTGAAAGACTTATTTAACGATACCCCACACGATGGGTAAATAGAGAAAAAAAATTACTCACGCACTTTACTTGTATGGAAGCTACCCTAAAAAAAATTTTTTTCAAGATTTTATTCTACCACTTTTTTGCCATGATTAATATACATACCCATACCAAATTACAGCTTTCTAGTACTTATAGTCTCTGCGTAAAACCGCGGACGGACAGACAGACAGACATGGCGAAACTATAAGGGTTCCTTGTTTACTACGGAACCCTAAAAATGGTGTTCTCAACCTCACAATACTTTTTAAAGACCTATTTAACGATACCCCACACGATGGGTAAGTATAGAAAAAAAATTACTTCCCCACTTTACTTGTATCGGACCTACCCTAAAAAAACTTTTTTTCAAGATTCTTTCTTCCACTTTTTTGCCATAATTATTATACATACTCATACCAAATTACAGCTTTCTAGTAATTATAGTCTCTGAGTAAAATCGCGGACGGACAGACAGACAGACAGACAAACATGGCGAAACTATAAGGGTTCCTTGTTTACTACGGAACCCTAAAAAGAGTTCTCTTGTTTTAATGAACACTTACAATTCATGTTGAATAAAAACATAGAGTATATTTTAATACAATGCACAAATTATATCTATCATCCAAAGCAGTCAGAGGATATTACAAAGAGGGTCGTGCTTCTGAAAAGACCTTATGATGATGATGATGTATATAAATATACTACCTACCTCAGCCCTTGTAGCATGGCCCGCAAGACAACGTTTCTTTGAGTTAGTTTTATGACCAGTTTAGAGTTTTCGCGATTGTAACATTACATTTAAATATATTTATTTTTAACAAAAAAGTAAAACCGGCTTCAAACCTATACGTAAATGTACAAACTGGAACTTAAAATTAGGTTTTAGTGGGTGTGGTAGTTCAATCAGAATAGAGAAACAACGTCGTCATCAACTAGTCTTGATTCGCGAAAGAATTAAACAGAAATAAAATTAAACCAAACGGCATACATGTACATTTTTTTGGTTTTTGTTGATTTTTCTAAAAGCACTGGATACATCGATAAAAATATTCTAGGAACACCTTTGAAGTTTAGCCAAAACGGAGGAGTAACGTTCTCATCATGATCGTCTTAATTCGCATTTAAGAATAAAATAAGTACAAATAAATTTAAACCGAACGGCATACTCCTATTATTTTTTTTAGTTTTTTTTTTTATTTTATCAAAAAGTGCTCGATAGGTACATTGCGACAAAAATTTTATGGGAGTATATCAAACATAAAAAAGAATCACAAAAATCGATCAATAATTGACTGAGTATTGCGTAACATACATACATAAAAAAAACATACAGGCGAATTGAGAACCTTTTCTTTTTTTGAAGTTATAAATTATTTGTAATACGATTTTATCGCGTTTATTACGTTATGTATTCACCTAACGTTTCGAATACTTTACAGGGCTCATGTTTGCAGGTAAGAGTCTAGTATCAGGTTGTCTACCTGCGAACTTGAATACTATATAGCATTCGAAACGTTAATTAGATCCATAAATCGTAATATTATAAAGCTGAAGAGTTTGATTGTTTGTCACATTTAGTTTGTCATCTCTTATTTACCGTAATACTAAAAGCCGGTCAAGTGCATTGAACCGCGCGCAATGTACTTAGTATTATTATATATTAACGGGTCACTCACGACTCACGAGCTTTTGTCGGGATTGCCGACTATAGTTTCGGACTCGTCGGAGCCCATTTTCAAGGCGAGTGCGGGACGCGCGGCGGTTGATCCGGAACTGCCGGAACAACAAATAGCACGTGAGTCACCCGTTGATATATATATATATATATATATATATATATATATATATATATATATATATATATATATATATATATATATATTTATCTCACGTTAATTTTATTGATATAGCTTACTTAGTGTTCCGTAGTTTCACGTCTTTTTATAAGTTGACTACTTAAGTAGACTGTTTGAATTCTGTACCCTTTTAAGCTGCGATAGGATTTCGTCATATATGCTACTGCCCTGATTTTTTCACGTATCCCAGGTGGCGGGGACAGTTGACTAAAACAACTATCTAACGACATCACCCCAGGCGTATAGATGACACATTTTAGTTATAGAATACTAATATACATAGTTTTTACCCGAATGCATGTATGTATCAATCCTAATACTAACTTCCTAACTTATATTACCTAAATGCGAAAGTGAGTTTGTTAGTTTGTTTGCTTGTTTTTTACGCTTTCACGTCCAATCTATACTGAACCGATCATCATGAAATTTTGCGTACACATAGGTTAGGGTAGTGAGAAGGACATAAAATATAAATCACGCAGGCGAAGCCGTGGGTAACAGCTAGTTACACATAAAGTGTGAGTTGTCATTGTCATTAGATAGCGGACGATTGGTACATATAGAAATACTACTCCGGATTAAATTTAATTTAAAATATCACGACGTACGGTAGATGTTACGTTTTACGGGGTAGACTGACACATTATAATATATATATATATATATAAACTAGCTGTTACCCGTGGCTCTACCCGCGTGATATATAGCCTATGTCCTTCTCAGTACCCTAAACTGTGTAGGCAAAATTTCATGCTGATCGGTTCAGTAGATACGGCGTGAAAGCGTAACAAACAAACAAACTCACCTTCGCATTTATAATATTAGTTGGGAAGTTAGGATAGTTGGGATTAGATATCTTAAGACTAGATAACGTAGCAAGCAAGACGAAGAGAAAGAGTGACGTGACTAGCCCATAAACTATTACAAAAAATCAATCAACTTTGGTTGTTTTGTTAAGTTCATAATATAATTATATGCAATCCATGACAAATTCTTAAGGTGCAATTTTGTGCATCACAGCTTACTATTAACGCATGCGATAGATCGCACGCGTTTGTGTCGTGCTCTCGTGCTTTCTCTATAATAATGTTAAACTTCTGAGGGAAGCGGCAGATGGCAAACTGGCATCAGTAGAAAGCGCGTAGAAAAGGTATATTGATATATCGAAAAAAGCCTAAATTAAGGTGGTACTCGTACTTCTAGGCCTCTGTCTAGATCTAGATTAAATTCAAGAGTTAACCACTCATAATTTATCTGATGGTCCCCCGTGTCTGTTGTCACGTCTGTCGCTAGGAACCGAAACGTACCTTAACTAGCTAGCGTTAATCGATTATAGAAAAAAGGTATTTAATTAATTACCCAAAGTCTATTAAGACCCAGATTTATTGAATTGGTTTTAGTAAAGCTGTAATTTTTTTGTTATTTTCACCCATTCATCTGCACTGCGTGTCATCATCATGCAAGCATATTTTATATTAAGATTTCTTATAACGCTCTGTGTTATCCACATAGGACACTGCCAAGTTGGCACATTGTACGAGTTTGGCCATGACAGCCCTGATCTCAAAGTTGTAGCAACGGCCAGTGGAGAATTTGGATACCAGGAGAAAACAAGATCTATACCTCTCGACGTAAGTAAATTCTCGGGTTTACAGTTGCATTTTTTGATTTTTTGATCGGAAGGATTCTAAAAAATATTGTAAACCTAATTAAACGATAAATGAATCAATTGGAATAGGCCAGCCTTTTCGGCAGGTCGCCGCGGGGTTCGCGGACTATCTAATTTGTAAATACTTTTTTAACATTTTTAAGTAGTTTTAATTATTTTTGATATTTTTCTTTTGTAATTCACAATCACCTTTCGCCGTTTGTATCGAGATATGTGCCTCTCGGGGATTCTTAAGTTAGGATGGTTAGGTTATAATTCTACTGTATTTCATGAACACAAAAACGTCCGAAATCACGCATTTTTTGTTGAAATAAATATATTACTTTTAAAGGTTACAGTCTGTCACACGGTGGAGTACGTAAAAGTGGTTGTGAGAAACCCCTTCACGAATCCGCTCGTCACCTACGACGCATACAGCTTCACCGTCAACATCGAATACAAGCCGTTGCAGCTCAGCGCGTCCTCTTACACTATCTACGCCAAGGGTTTAAGGACACGGGATTGCTATTAAAAAAATTTCAATAATTACACGTATTTTTCTATCCTATCTCCCTCGATCTTATTATATAGGTACGGTTCCTTGTCCGTACAAAAAAAGGTATATATGGTCCCAACCGCAAGAAAGGATAAAACTCGGCTTAAATTTAACGTTCATATGAATTCAATTTGATATAGAAATACATCTTAAAATGATTGTTTCTCAATTCACCTCCTCATCTTTTTATCTTCTTCATTCTGATTTTCTTCATTTTCTACAAAAACGGTGGCATTCCGGAGTTTATCAAATTATCGTCTACAAATCACTTACAAATTGATACCAAATTTCTAGTTCAATAGTTTTACACGTTTAGGTACGCTTTCTGATGTCTTGCTCTATTAATGATAAACCATCTGTTTCCCGCGACTTAATCTACAGAATTTCGGGTTTATCACTCAGTCTATCCGAGCCTCACGGGCCGACACCCGACCCCGGGGGCCCAGGTTCTGAAGCATCATAGATGAATGAAAATGTAATCGGATCGGAGACACGCTTAGGTTACATATACCTACATTTATTAGTTTGCACAGCGCTCGCCCACAATTGAAGTTTTAGACATATTTTTGATGTTACAACGTTAAATTTTTAAAGACTCCTAGTTGTTTTGAAAATGAAATAAAGCTCATTTTAGCCGCTGACAATTTACTTATTCGTAGCTGACAATTTACTTATTCGTAGCTGACAATGTAGCTTTCTGTTAGTTGCTTCGTTGAAAAATGTTTCCGATTATAAAAGTATCTAATTGGAAACATTTTAATTATTTGTGGTACGGCACCCTAAAAATAAAGATCCATTTTATCTGATATCGATAGGTGAAATTTGGTCGAAATTGGTTTGAAAAGTCTTATTCAAAATGCTTTCTTCCGGATGACAAGTTAAGGACCCGTTACGGCTTCGGGAGTGCTTAGAGAGTTTACCAGAAAAATGATGTTTATTTGCGGGAATTACAACAAAGGTAAATAATAGTAAAAGAAAATAAATAAAAGAAGAAATAAAAATACTATACTTCGTTTTTGACAAATTGACCCAGGTAATGTTTTTCGTGCGTATGTACGAGGGGAGGTCAATATATTCGCGGAATGAGGGGGAAGGGGGTTGAAATTAAACACGAAACTATTTTTCCTTTTCAATATATTCTCCCTTAACCTTAATACATTTTTCAGATCTTTCCAATAATTTATTTATACCATCGAAAAAAAATGTTTTATCTTGGCTATCAAAATAGGCCGAAATTGCAGACTTGACTTCTTCATCGTCGCCAAATTTTTTTCCACGCAGCTCCTTTTTCATTTTTGGAAACAAATAATAGTCACTAGGGCCAAGTCTGGACTGTAAGGTGGGTGGTTTAATTTTTCGAACCCGCATCGGTGAATGGCAGCCGTCGCAACATGGCACGTGTGGACGGGTGCGTTGTCGTGCAAAAGGAGCACACCTTTTGACAGCTTTCCTCTTCTTTTTTCTTTAATAGCTTCTTTCAATCTATCCAGTAAAGAAGCGTAGTACTGTCCCGTTATAGTCACACCACGATCTTTGTAATCGATCAACAAAATACCTTCTGTATCCCAAAAGACAGTCGCCATGATCTTTCCGGCCGATTGAGACACTTTAAACTTCTTTGGAGGGGGTGTGCCTTTTTTATGCCACTGCATCGACTCTTGCTTCGACTCAGGTTCATAGTGGTGAACCCAGGTTTCATCTCCAGTAACAATCCGGTCCATAATTTCTTCCTTATTCTCTCCACAGAGCTCCAAAAACTGGCGAGAACACTCGACACGCTCGCTTTTTTGAAGTGGCGTGAGCATTCTTGGAACCCATCTTGCACTGACCTTAGTCATCCCAAGATGATCATGTAGGATGTTTAAAATGCTTGTTTCGGATACTCCAACCATTGCTGCAAGCTGCTTCTTCTTCAACCGGGCATCTTCCAATACAAGTTTTTCTACTTTTGCGACGATTTCCGGTGTGGTGGCCTCAATTGGTCGTCCGGAGCGGGGGTCATCTTCAATAGACTCTCTTCCTTGTTTGAAAAGTCCATGCCACTTGTAAATCATGGTTTTACCAGGGGCAGAGTCTGCGTAAACTGCTAACAGCTCTTGAAAAATCGTCTGAGCGGATTTTCCTTGCTTGGTGAGGAACTTTATAACGGCGCGGTGTTCAATTTTCTCCATACTCGCTGACTTCTTCCCGATTCACTTGTTTGTAGGTCAACAACTCAAAAGTTTATGACCCGATTTGGTTCAAACTTGGTATATATACTCTTAATGAGGTGCTGAACAAGTTACTACCTGGACGAGTAAATCAACCCCCTCCATCCCCTCCATTCCGCGAATATATTGACCTCCCCTCGTATGAATGAATGTATCAATTACCAATTTATAGTATGTATGTATGTAAATATTCCTGTTCCATCGTTGCCTCCTAAAGCCAAAAGGTTCGTCCGATTTTAAAGCGCGCGTTATCATTAGATAGCGCACGATATACAAATACTAACTCCGGATATAATAAATAATGATGATATAATAAATATATAATAATAAAGATTCAAAACGTTTATTCAGAAAATAGGCCCTTGCAGGCACTTTTTCACGTCAAATCACATTTAAAATTATCTTATTAAGTATTATGCATTTACTAATTATTGTTCAAAAGCTACAGACTACTAGCATTACGGAACCGACCACTGCAAAGAAGAAATGCCGAAAGACACTCTTTTCAACAGTATAAGTCGCCTACTCGCCTGAAGGGCTTTGTATGATTAATGATTATACTTATTATATTTCTTTCTTTTTTACTTTTCTTTTTTTTTCATCTGTTTTCATTTTACAATATCATTATACATTCATTATTTTTGGAACATGTTTATGTTTATGATCGAGTGAGCAAATTACAAGAAGTCGGTTAAAAACAACAGAACATGAAGTAGTCTCAAAGAGGCCGACCAGACCAGTCCCCACTGGCAGCACCCGTTCACGAGTTGACGTATGGGTCAATAATAAACGACGTACAGTAGATGTTACGTTTTTTTTTTCGAGATTGACAGACATATAGATAGACGGTAGCAAGCGAGACGAAAAAAAGAGGGACGTGGCTAGTGGTATGTATTGTTAAGATAATTATATAATTATATACGCTCCATGACGAATCTTAAGGTGCAATTTTGTACATTACGTTACGGCTTACTATTGACGCATGTGATAGGTAGCACGCATCTGTGTCGTGCTCGTGCGTAGTCAATGCAATTATTATTATTTTTACTCTTTGATAATGTTAAACTTCTGAAGGAGACGCCGGGTGCGCATAATGAGGCATCGGCAAACTAGCATCAATAGAAAGCACGTAGAAAACATATGTATATTAATATATCGAAAAAACTAAAATGTAGGTGGTAAATCCAGGCCTCGGTCTAGATCTAGAACAAATTCAAAAGCTAGGACAAAGTGTCTTTTGACACTTCTTTGATTATCCGCAGTTGCCCACTCTCATCCTACTTCTGCCAACTTACCTTGTTCTTGTCCTGCCCTATCAGCTTCGGACAAAGTCAAATACTTGGAAGTTATGCTTGTCAGAAATCTAAATTTCAAAGAACACATCAACCACACTGCAACTAGAGTACGCAATCTTATATAAATGACTTTTTTACTTTACTTCTGTCGCTAGGAACCGAAACGTACCTTTACTACCTACTGTTAATCGATTATCGAAAAAAGGCATTTAATTAATTACCCTAAGTCTTAAGACCCAGATTTACTGAATTGATTTTAGTAAAGCTCTTATTTTTTTGTTATATTCATCTGCACTCCGTGTCATCATCATGCAAGCATATTTAATATTCAGATTTTTAATAACGTTCTGCGTTATCCACATAGGACACTGCCAAGGTGGCACATTGTACGAGTTCGGCCGTGACCGTCCTGATCTCCAAGTTGTAGCAACGGCCAGCGGAGACTTTGCATTCCATGAAAAAACAAAATCTATAACTCTCGACGTAAGTAAAATCACGGCTTTGTTGTTGCATTTTTGCTGTAGCTGTGTATTACCATAATCACCTTTGGGATTCTTAAGTCAGGGAGAAACGTTTAATGTAGGTACATACGAAATATCGACTCACTGCCCAATCATACAATGCCAGTATTGGCCACTTACAGACACGAAAAACAAACAAACATCATGCAATGATTGAATGTTGGTTTTGTCAAAATAGGTACAAAATTATGTGAATTTTTTGTTCAGCTGGCGCATATTTCCAGGGGGAACAAACAAGATACATTCTATTTACACCCTTTGCTTTGGGTTATAGGCCAGTCAATATCGACATCAAACATTGCAAACGCGCTCGTAATGGAGATTTTTTTTTATATATTGTAGAGACCACCTGCTTAGATATAGGTATATATATAGATAATCTACACCCAAGTTTGCTACTTTCTTAACCATGTGCTACTCGACGACTTAATGGGAAACTTACCCGACTTGACTTAACTTACTTACTTAAACTAACCCGAAATATGGGACATTTTCCAGTTTTTACAAAAATTACCTTAAGGATGCCTTTTTCGGGTATTCTTGTGGTATGCTTTTATGAAATAGGACACTAATTTGAACACTCTCTGCTTTACAGTTATTGAGTCATAACTTGTAAAATCATGTTAACTTTTTTCCAAATTTGGCATTATTTGGGGTGGTTTTGCTTTCCGGACCCGTACCGAAGAAACTAAAGATCTTATAGGAAAGTTGTAAAAAAATATGGAAGACTATATCAACTTTCATATGGGTGTAATTTTATAACTCTAAGTTTTTAGGGTTCCGTAGTAAACTAGGAACCCTTATAGTTTCGCCATGTTTGTCTGTCTGTCCGTCCGCGGTTTTACTCAGAGACTATAAGTACTAGAAAGCTGTAATTTGGTATGGGTATGTATATTAATCATGCCAAAAAAGTGGTAGATAAAAATCTTGAATAAAATTTTTTTTAGGGTAACTCTCCCATACAAATAAAGAGGGAGTAATATTTTTTTCTATATAAACCCATCGTGTTGAGTATCGTTAAATAGGTCTTTAAAAAATATAGTGAGGCTGCGAACACAATTTTTCAGTTAAGGTATCCGTTTCCGCAAATTTTCGTTAGAGGTAAGTGTCCTCTGAAACGTGACAGACCTCTGACACGTGAAAAAAATTACAGCAGTAGTATATATACTGAAGTTGAAAGGAAAACTATCAGAGCTGAGTATTTAGTACGAACTTAAAAGTTATAGACAACCAACTCATAAAGTGTACTCGAAAATGTAAAATTTCATACAATTTTCATTGTGAGATGTTTAAACTATAAGGTGAGAGTGTGAACAGTGTGAACTCGCAAGTTGTCATTCGCAACTACGGAACCCTACACTGCGCGTGGCCCGACATGCACTTGGCCGGTTTTTTAAATAGTAGTGAAACAGACTCTCAAAAATGGGTCTTTTCGACTAAAGAGTAATATTTTGATGAAGGTTGTGGGCTGGATAGTCTCCATTTGGATCAAAGCAATCAGAAATTTGCTTGCTACGCTTGTTTATGTTAATCACTTGAACGATCATTGAAAAATGAACAAAAAAAAACCATTTTTCATACTTCGGTCGAAAGAATCATTATTGAGAATCTGTTTCTCTACGGTAAAAAAAATTTAGAGAGATAAAATTACGCTACTCCATACTTTAATTAATTCCAATCCGCAGAATACCTAAATTAGTGCTAAGGTATTCTAAAGCGCGCCCATTATTAACATTTTTTTTTGTTTATTTGTAGTAATTTTAATAACAAAGGTCACTTTGCCCGAACCAAAAAATCCTCTTGCCGTGTGAGAGGTCAAAATTCTACTTCCACTAAATTACTTATTCTATATTTCATGAACACAAAAACATGCGAGAATCTGCATTTTTGGTTGAGATAAATATATTTGTGTTTCAGGTTACAATTTGTCACACGGTGGAGTACGTGAAAGTGGTTGTGAAAAACGCCTACGCGAATCCGCTCGTCACCTTCGACGCATACAGCTTTACCGTCAAAATCGAATACAAGCCGTTGCAGCTAAGCTCGTCCTCTTACACTATCTACGCCAAGGGTTTAAGAACACCGAATTGCTATTAAAGAAGTTTCAATAATTACACGTATTTTTTCAACCTTATCTTCTCTCGACCTTATTTTTAGGGTTCCGTACAAAAATTGAAAAACGAAACCCTTATAGGATCACTCGTGCGTCTGTCTGTCCGTGCGTCTGTCTGTCCGTCCGTCCGTCTGTCACAGCTGATTTTCTCCGAATCTACTGAACCAAATTAGGTGAAATTTTGTAAGATGGTGTAATCCTATGACTCAAACACGGATGTGCAAAATAAAAAGATTTTTTTGAAATAAGGGTCATTTTCAGGGGCCCAATTACATAATTTTAAAAGAAAGTTTTGCAAACCTTACTGTGTCATATATCAAATGAAAGGGCTTATTATGAGGATCACAAAAAAAAATCGTTTTTCGCGTAAAATCAATACTTTTGATTTTATTCACGAAAGAAGGCAAAAATTGACCATTTTCTGACCCTGATCTTCGGAACTACTGGGCCGAAAATTTTGAAAAAATTACAAAATATAGTTTATTCCTTGAAGATTACAGGAAAAATAATAAGAATTCTATCACTTGAAAATAAAGTGGTAAACTCACTATAATAAGTCTAGGGAAATACTTCACTAAAACACCACTAGATAGCGCTAGTCAATTGAATAAAACATTTTTGCACATTGTGTGTGTATTCACGAAGCATATTGTACGGAACCCTCATTGCGCGAGTTTGACTCACACTTGGCCGGGTTTTTGATATGGATACGGTTCTAAGTTTGAACAAAAACGACTTTATGGTCCCACCCGGTAGAGAGGAAGAAACTTGGCATGAATGTAGAATTCATAATGTAGTTGAATAACGATTTGGAAACACATATTGAAATGATGGTTTTCAATTCCTATAACACTGGATGTGTTCATGTTGCCAATAAGCTAACTATTGCAGACACTTTTAAATAGAATTTATATATTACTGAAGTTTTCCTGGAAGGGTCGAACCACTTATCAAGTCAGAAGAGGCCCTCGCTATGAGAGAGTTTGATAAAGGGACCTAAACCTATGAAGTTATCCTTACCGGAAGTAGACTGACTAAAACCAATTTGACAAAATATGAAAATGTTGGTTTATTGAAAGTTTTGCAGTATTACTTACCCTAAGCTGAATTTTGGCGCTACAGTTACATGCACACGAAGGGCTACGACTATTCTAATAAAGAGGAAGTTGCTATCTAAAGATAGACATACGAAATGACCTAGGTACCAATGAACAGCGACAGGCGAGCGAGCCGATACGGACGGAAACGGGTAATACCAGCCTAGACTGGTCCTGTGGACATCCCATCGAGCTTAGGAAGGAAATCGGGCTAGGGATATGCTGTGATATATCACTTTACAATTATTTGACGTAGTCAATTTGTTAGGTTTCATAAATTAGGCAGCAGTTTCGTTGGACGATATGTTTACTTAAGGGCGTATCCTAGCAGATAGCGAGAAATAGAAGGAATTCATTTGTATGAAAACATACTGCTAGGATACGCTTTTAAACGCTGGATGCAGGTGCAGGCCGCTACAGACCAGTCACTTTGGAAATCCTTGGAGTGGCCTATGTTCCACACTCCAAGAGGACTAAAAGACAGGATTACGAAGTAGCCAAAGCTTAAGGTTGAGGTAACACTTGCCATTTTAGCAAGATATTAGAAATTAAATAAAATAGTGGAAAAAAGAAAGAAGGTATGATAACTTTGCCTATTGCGACAAGTTATTATTCAAAAATTATAAAAACCATTGGTTGGTTTTTATAATTTTTTTTTCTACCTCTTTATGTCTTAATCCGTGACAAATTCTAACGCTCACCTTTAACTAATTGAAACAATATGCTTAAAGGCTTTAATTTATCAGAAACTGAATTACGATTAGATTGTCGAAGCAATTGCTTTGCCTCTATAAGTATGCCATTTATAAGTATTCGTATTTATAGTTAACCGATTAAGATTAACACTAATTAATGACAGTAAGAATATTTTTTTTCACAGTGTCATACAATCTTTTGTAGAGAACATCAATTTTTTTGTTGTGCTTTGACCCGCAATGTCTCGTAGCATTTTTCTCTCGAAAGAGGTCAAGTTACTTCAATTTTCTGAGTCAGAGTAGAGTTCCGGATAGACTGTGTGATAAAATCAAAACCCACGCAGACGGTGTCGAGGAAAATAGCTAGTCTCTCCATATTACTCCATAATTACTATCAAATAATAGATTTGACTCGCACCTTGTTTCATTAAACGTGTATAATTTGTCGTACAACCTATGACGAATTTGAGCATTTTCTCATTATGAAATAACAAATATCATATAAAACTAATAGAATAATTTGAACAAGCATTTTATTATAGTTTTCAATATGACCACGAAAACACCGTTGTTAGTTGGACTATCCTGGCTTTTAGTTTTTATACTCTTCTCTATTCAACATATACAGATATGTGGAGCAATCAAAATTTTTGAGTTCGGCGTCGATTACCCTTCTGCCATGGTAGTATCACAGACCAATGGGTCGATGGGAATGCTGGAAAAAGTGAAAACAATACCTCTCCGTGTAAGTATTTAACGATTTTGCAAAGAGCCAAGCATTTGTTATGAGTGAAAAAGAGTTGCAAGAGCTTTACTGAGCTATTCAGCGTTGGGGAGTTCTCCATCAGACTAGTTTGTTGACATCTTGCGCCTAAAGTGTTATTTTTGCATGTTATGAATATATATGTATATATATTATATATCCCTATATATATTATGTATATAGGGAGTTCAGCACAACAGTTCTTTTTCCGGAATAAGGTAGTCCTAGAGAAGCGCAGTTTTGAAGGCCCGGACAGACGCGTGAAACATAATAAACGGGAAAACCACTAGCGGTGCAAAGGCTATATACAAAAAGACTGCTTGTAAGTTAGTCCTTCGAAAGATCCGATGTGTAAATTAGAACAATAGGAAAAGCAAGTGTACAATTTAGTAAAATAAACTGACAGAGGCTGATAAGAATCTTAACCGATTGTTTTAGTACGACAATTTATCTCCATCAAAGTTGTATTCTTATGTAATGGTGTGGTATTCTTGCAGGTTTTGCCGTGCTTTGAAGTGACCTACGTCAACGTGAACCTTTTCAATGCATTATCAACGCCCAGTGTCACCTTCAACAAACTGAACAACTACGTCGTCATCGCGTACAAGTGGTACCAGTCCAGCTATAGCTCATACTTCATTTACGCAAAGGGCTACAGGAATCCGGAAGTCCTGAATTGCTACACGAACTTACCAAAAGAAGATTCAATACTTCCTCTTGGTGTCCCTGACAACGAAACTGAAATCGTTAGCGTTGGCGAAGAGTAAATTGTTTACAAGTTTATGGTATTTTTAAATAAAATAAGTTAATATGTGTAACTATCTTTTCTTAAATCCCAATCCCAACTAATATTATTTTTATTTTATTTTTAAGTCTTTTAGTTTTAGTCTTAATATTAGTTTTCTTTTAAGTATATCATCACATTATACAACAATAAATGCTTCTATATATAAACCAACAATGTTGTACCTTTTATTAATTTGATAATAGTACTTATGTAATGAACTTGTTGATAGTAAAGTATATTGGGGTGAAGTGGTCACGTATTGCTTTTTCATGGACGTAGGTAGATGTCGTGTTTGAAGTATTTTGGAATGAAGTACTATAATAAGGTCAGTGACTTGCATGAACTGTAGATTTTGAAATGAGTTTCACATTCACGGACGTCCCCCCTAAGTTTTAGGTATATTATTCAAATGCGTGTTTAGTCTTAATGAGATACATACAACGTCCCGCCTGAGGGCGTGAGCCATAGCGAACGTCTGTGGCTGTTATAGACGCAACATGGTCGCAACAGCATAAAAAAATAACTTTAGTTATGGCAATACGTCCAGCAACGGTGCAAAAAGTAAAAGTAAAGTAAAGTAAAAAGTACTTTATTATTATCTCCAACAAATCTAATACATACATAACAAGTTACAAAGTTTATAATGATATGTGCTTAAAATACAGATTGGAGGAGACTGGAGTCTGTAGAAGGCAGGGCCTGTATACAGTACTCCAGGGCTCTCCGCCACCGGACGGACACATTTCATTGGGAATTAACCCGTGGTGAAAATGTGGAACTTAAAATTATAAAAGAAATAAACCTTACCTAACCTTATATTATAAAAGAGTTTTATATATAATAATATTTAAGGCAAGAACTGACAATTATTTAAGAGGTTGTATAAAATACTCTGTATCGTTATAATCAAGTGTTATAAGATAATTAAATATTAGCAATTTACATGAACGTTTTGTAAGGTGGACAATGTTTAACTTAGAGTGCAGTTTATTATACAAAAAAGGCCCTGCAAAGCAAAAAAAGCGATGGGAGAATCCGGTATTAAAGGTGTTAGAGGTTGCCACAAGACGGTTGCGTTTAACTGCATTTAAGCTGTAGGGGGTGATTATATGTTGTTGAAGTGCAGTGTTCGAAATATAAAGTTGACGGACGGAGAGGAGTTCACAGTATTGATACAGGTCACGTGTGGGAAAGAGGAAGGGCTTAAAAGTACACACCTTAAGTCAGCGGCGGATTTACAAATTTGCCGCTAGTAGTCTATTCAAACTTGCCGCCCCTACTGAGTATTGAAATTCAATACGTTAGTTTAGTTCACAATCATATTAATTACATTTAGTTATTCAGAAATTGCTACTTTATGATGTGTTCTATCGTCCTCATTACATCGACTTTTTCCCGTTATTAGTATGATTGTGAAGTAGGTGATATAGTGAAGTAGCCGCGGGTAACAGCTAGTCTTTTATATACGGATTACGAACGTAATGTGTATAAATATAATTATATTTTTTTTTTATTATTTGGGCTAAATTTGCCGCCCCTCTAAATATGCCGCCCTAGGCTTCAGCCTACTAAGCCTATTGGTAAATCCGCCACTGCCTTAAGTAGTGCCCTCTGGGCTCTTTCTAGGCGAAGTAGAATAACAGTAGTAATAGTAAAACAGTAATGGAACTTTTAAGTACCATATTTTAAATATCGGTACCCTTCCCGTTAAGACCCCTTTTGTCCGTGAATACTTATGTTAATTGTGTAAGCTTAAAAAGACTGTCACGGACACTTTTGATTTGATATCGTTACATTTAGTATGCCTAAAATTGGTTGGAAACATCCATTTCAAAAGAATGAAAATTTAAAATGACGAATCACATAAATTACAGCAATTTTGTTATGAAGTTATTCTTTAATTTCCTTAAATGCTATACCTACTTAACGAAGAAGGCATCACGTGTGCACGAATGAAGCACGTCACTCGTTGTCTGTTGATTTTTCGGACGTTGGTCGGAAGAAAAAATTGTGACGTTGTACTTTATATTATTTTTATTTTATTCTGGCAACATACAGTCGTGTACTTAAAATAACTTATTGTTATTAACCAAAAAAAAGAGTACCAAAAATGTGTAAAAAGATGTACGAGATACTAGGATTTTGCCATGGATGATGTATGAAATATTGCATGATGTACCTATGTACTACGTATTTTGCTGATCTATGACATATGACAGCAAGATATATGACAAGTTGAGCAAAAAAAGGGCACGGCATTAAGTACCATTTTTTTTCTCGAAGCACTTCAGGCCATTTTCTACATCCTATAACTTTGTTGTGGATAAAACCAGAAGTTTAAATTTCCAATTACCAACCAGGCATTATATTTCAAATTTTATTCAATTTGAAATAGTAGCTAGGCAAATTTCTTAATTTTGTCACTCACTGACGGACCGATCATCAAAATAAGACACTTCTAGCAATTTTTTTTTAAATCTATGCTTCTAGCAGACATATAAGTGTTAAATTTAGAATAATTTAAGAAATTAATTTCTCAAAAAGAATTTATACAATCCACTTACATGAGAAAACTATTTTACATAAGTAGTTTAGTGTACGCAACAAGGGAAATCTCAAATATTTCGCATTTTCGGTCCAGTTTTCTAGATACACCAACTGCATAAATAACTTTGTAATCCCATATAAATATATAGGATTACAATGTTACATTTGCAGTGAATGAATCAGTGTACTTTAAGAAAATACTTGTTGTTATTCAAGGAAAATAACGTACTGGCCCACGCCTGTAGCACACAACCGCGAATGCGGAACGAAAGCGGTCCGGAACGGAACACTGGCGGAACCGCGAAACGCGAAATAGTGAGTCTCACACAAGCGGAACGAAACCGAAGCGGACTCATATAACGGCGTTTCGCGGTTCCACCAATGTTCGCATTCGCGGCTGTGTGCTACAGGCATTAACGTAAAGGACTTTCTACAAAAAGAAATGAGATGCCGTCAAAAACAATTCTTCTTCTTCTTCTTCTTCTGTTTTATATTATGGCTTCCACCGAAATTTCAGTGATTCTGCCAATTTCCAGTATAATGAGATACTAAGTATAGGTGTTGTACGGTAAAGTTTTTCCAAGTAGCATCAAAGATGGCGTATGTTCTTTGACGCCTCGTGGCAGCTTGGGGCGGCAAATCTATACAAGTCCATTTATCAGTTCACTTTAACTATTTCACAAATTGTTCATGAGCACGAGCATTTATAACACCAAACTACACCAATTTCATATAATTATAAAGTCCACTAAAATCAATTTGCAAAATTGTCTAAGGCAAACTTCAACTGTACCCCTTGACTTCCCACCACAAACTCAACAATTCTTGTTAAAATCCAAGTCTGGCAACTCAGTTCTTCTACCGTCAAAAGTTGTGATGATGCGTTTTACATAGTTATACAAACTAAGCTCGAATATGAGAACGGTACGACAAAATGCTGATGCGCGGTTAAATAGTTCAACCCTTATGAATTATAAAAGTATTTGTTTTTTCACTGTTATACTTATATATTAGAGAGCTCTTTCTAGAGGAAAACAAACGGAAAGAAAGGAAGTTTTCCATTTTTCCAGTTTTCCAATTTCGAAATTCAACATTTGACAGAGGTGTCTTTTCCCAGGCATTTTAGAAAAAAAAATATCACAACAACAGGATGGTCTACGCAACTTTTCATAATAATACAACACGATGGGTGTTGTTTTCAACGTATTTCGGGATTTAGATTCTGTGGTTGCGTGACAAATCCTTTACGCAAAAACTGAACTTTTTTTAAGTAAAACCAAAGAGACTGCCAACCTCATACACAAATATTGGATTATTTAAATTTTTAATAATGATAATTTTTAATTAAAGAAATAAATATATTATTTTTTATTTTACTTTTGTCTTTTAGTTTTAGTTTCAATATTATTTTCCTTTTTGTTTTATTATTTTATAGGTTATAAGTTCTTTTTTCTTTAAATTAAGTTAATGATTGTACCTAATGTGTTTACCTTACCGTAATAAAACAATTTTTTGTATGCTTTCATTTTCTTATCTTACAATATGGTACTATCGAAGTAATAAGGTTACAAAGCGAAGCATCACACACAACGCTATCATCTCTCTGTCATTGTACAACTGCCAGAAAAATCGTACAAATTGGAGATTGGGACATGATAAAACAAAACAAAAACATAAAATAGAAAACATATACATTTACAAATAAACACGACTAAAGTGCACTGCGTATTGAGAATCTCCTGATGTTCGAAAATCGGTTGTGGTATCGTGACAAATTCACGTATTTCGTAAGAACGAGCATGTCAGTAATAGTATCATATACGTGAATTTGCACCTTCCTGACGTTGGTTCTAATAAGCTATTGGTATATAAGTTAAAGCGTTTATTTATTCTGTAGATTTTGAAGTGAGGATAATAAATGTTACTCAAGTAACTTCCTCTTTAATTTATTCGCCAGCCTTATTGTATGGGTAAACAATAATGTTAATAAATATGTAATGTAATAGATACCATATTCCATTATATGTTAAATGTTCAGGACAATCCATGGCGAATTTCAACAATTTCTCATTATTAACATTCAAATTCTATTATTTGATATAAAATGTACGTGCTTATCTAAAATTATTGATATTTTTACCGGTTCCTCTATATAATGGTCAAAATGTCTACTAAAAGGTCGGTCCTAACGAATTTTTGCCATATAATCTTGGTAATAATCCTGTTCATTGGCAATATTGGCAAATGTGGGGCGTTGGAAGTGTTCGAGTTCGGTGTCGATGACAATAGGCCGGTGGTGGCCATTAGTAGGGGGTCAATAGGGACGTTCCAAAGATTTACAACAGTGCCTCTACCGGTAAGTGAATTCAAACTATGATTTCATAGTGAAATATCAAGATCAAAGTAGTAAGTAAAGTGTATATCTCAGAATCTAGTAGGTATTCTGTAAGTCTCAGAATCAAGTATTTGTAAACTCAGAATCTCATATTCTGTGAATCTAAAATCACGAATACTGGTATCAGAGGTTGAATGAAATATCTCGCCCTAATATATTTTTTAACTTAGCAATTAAAGTCCCACAGCTGGGCAAAAGTCCCCCTAATTGCCGCCACTTATTTTTATCCTTCATCAATTTTCTCCAATCCTCTTCAGAATTATCTAGGCATCTCTTCCTAGGTCCAAATCTTTAGTTTCGTACATTGGGGATCTAAATTGGTACTGATATATGCGAACCTTGCGGGATGCATGCCACTGACATACATATCCCGCCCAGTCCCACTTCAATCTAGCGGCCTTTATTCTAACATCCGTGATTTTAGTGATTGCGCGCAGGGTGGTGTTTCTAACGCGATCCATGCTACACTCCATAACTAGTCGATAGACCTTCAATTAGGATATTTGAGCTTCAGTAAGAATCCATGTCTAAGCACCGTAATTTAGGATAGGCAAGATACACTTGTCGACTTTTCTTTTTGAGGCATGTTGGAGGGTTGCTTTTGAGTAAATCCTTTACCGAGCAGAAACTTTTCCAGCTTTTTGGATTCTGTGTCGGATTTCCTTGTCCTGGCGATTACTGAAAGAAACAATTTATCCAAGGATACCTAAATACTCGTAGGTTGAAACTCAGGGTCGAAACTGGTTGCGTAAAACACATGAGCAAAGAGAAGCGGTGTGATATAGAAAGATGACTATTATGCTGATGATGATAAATACTGAAGATCCTACGTTTTGTTTTGTCATTTGTAATTTTTGCCATGGAGATATAGTTATGTAATAAGATACTTTCGTGGTGTTTGCTCTATTCATCTTCAGTCCAAATTGAAGGCTTGCTGTGCTGGATTTTGTCATCTGTTCGAGCTGGGATGTGGAATTTGACCTCCGGCAAGAAAATGCGGATACTTGGAAGATCTCTTCCAAGGCGTTGGTAAATAATTTGGGACAGAGCGGGTCACCCTGTTTCTCTCCGCGTTCTACAATAAAATGTAGTCCGGTAGAATAATTTTTTATGTTAGCTGTAATACTTTCACATATTATGTTTTAATAAGTTATTGGTATACTTCGTCGATTCCCTTATTATATAGTGTCGTAAACATTGCTTCATGACTACACTGGCGAACCTTTAAAGTAATATTACGTAAGCTATAAGTACATATAGAGTTTATGTAGATTATTATTAATAATATTATTATGTGCTCATTTTCAATGAGTGCTTGTAAATAAGCGTAAAGGTGGTATAAAATCCTAGTCGGAAACGGGCTTGTCCTGGTGGTTAGTGTTTGTTAAGCTTATGGTCATTATTATGCGATTTAGCATAGAGATTTAGCTTACGGTTATTAAAATTTTGTAAATGTGCGATATGATGCTGATGGGTCGGTAGTTAGCATAGTCGTTATGTTCCCCTTTCTTGTTGATGTTGGGCGGTACCTGTCAAGAAAATAAGACGAAATTGCAAAATTTTGTAATAATAAAATAGGTAATATATATGTAGGAGAAGCAACTTACAACCAATTTTAGAGCATCTAACGTACGTAACGTCATCTTCACATTGGGATTTTCAGTAATTTGACATGTATATTCTATGTCTAATTTACAAGTCGTGTAATTTACCTGTAATATTTACATGATTAAACAACAATTTAAGATTTAGAGAACAATTTTAAATCAATTGTTTTACTATAACTAGTTGACAATAATATCAAATTCAATGAACATTTTAATTTCTTATGAATTATTTAATTAATTTTTTTTTAATTTTACTATATATGTAATAAGATATTATACATTTCATTTTCCTAAAACTAATTAAAAACTAAAACTTAACTTAAAAACAAAAATTAAAACTATTAAATAAAAACCTAACTAGATACATATAAAACAAAGCTATAAATAAAAAATGTCCCGCATGTCGTTATAATTGATTATATTTTCGCATTAAAAAGTAACAATGTATAACGTGTTTATGACGATTACGTCATAAACACGTTAGGTATATGTGTGTTCAATTTACATGTTTAATTAATTATATTTTCGCATTAAAAAGTAACAATGTATAACGTGTTTATGACTATTACGTCATAAACACGTTAGGTATATGTATGTCATGTGCTATATTAATTACGTGTAACAATCATGACTTACGATATAGCAACACTTTTTAGGGTTCCGTAGTAAACTAGGAACCCTTATAGTTTCGCCATGTCTGTCTGTCTGTCTGTCTGTCTGTCCGTCCGCGGTTTTACTCAGAGACTATAAGTACTAGAAAGCTGTAATTTGGTATGAGTGTGTATATTAATCATGGCAAAAAAGTCGTAGAAAAAAAACTTGAAAAAAATTTTTTTTTTCGGTAGCTCCCATACAAGTAAAGTGGGGGAGTAATTTTTTTTTCTCTATTTACCCATCGTGTGGGGTATTGTTAAAAAGGTCTTTCAAAAATATTGTGAGGTTAAGAGCACCATTTTTCGATTTAAGGATCCGTTTCCGAAATATTTGGTTTTAAAGTGCAAAATTTTGTTAGAGGTACGTGTCCCCCCCCTCTATCTGCTAAACGGTTATATATGGATACGTGAAAAAAATTACAGCAATAGTATATATACTGAAGTTGAAAGGAAAACTATCAGAGCTGGGTACTAAGTGCAAACTAAAAAGTTATAGGCAACCAACTTATAAAATGTACTGGAAAATGTAAAATTTCATACAATCTTCATTGTTAGATGTTTTTGGTCGTTAGACTGTGAGGTGTGAGTGTAAACAGTGTGAACTCAAAGTTGTCATTCGCAACTACGGAACCCTACACTGCGCGTGGCCCGACACGCACTTGGCCGGTTTTTTTAAATTTGAGGCTGCGTAGATTCACATCAATATTTGACATCAATTTCTTTCGAGTAAATGACGTCAACCATCAAATACTTTGGTAAATAAATAGTTGACGTCACTGCCGAAAAACTGCCTTTACGGATTTTAGGGCATAGAACACACGTCAATTGACTTTGAATTTATGGCCCCCCATAGAAACTCAAAAGGAATTGTATGGCATTTTTTTCATTTTCACCCTCACTCCATTATTTGTCTATGATCCTTATTGCCTAGAGAAAACATATGGCAGTCGGTCGTCTGATACTAGTAATAGTATCTTCTTCGTAGTTTGTGGTTGACGTCATTTACTCTATGTTCCAAGTACCTAGTCTCGGTTACCGTAATCGTGAACTTAGGTTTTGCTCTGAACTGACGTAGGTAGGGAACCAGCAGCGTATGCTGGTTCCCTGCTATTCCCGAGCAGCATACCAAAAATTGCAGCGGCCTCTTTTTTAACTTTTGACAACTACGGTGTACAACGTTTTGAAGATCGCTTCAACAACCAGTGATATGATTTTGGTTCCAGGTTCCACCGTGTTTCGACGTGACTTACGTCAACGTGGGCATTCACAACTCTTTAGCAACCCCCCGCGTCACCTACGACAGCAACGTGAACATCGTCACCATCTCGTACCGTTGGTACCAGTACAGCTCCTCCACGTTCAGCATCTTTGCCAAGGGGTACAGGAATCTGGAGTGCGTTCTAGTGGACTCAGATCAACCAGACAGGAAATAATCCGTTTATGAAACGGTCAAAATTATATTTCCGGAAATAACTTTCGACCTAATAAATTCTAAATTGCATGTGTGCTTTACTTAATCATGGCAACAAAGTTTGAAAGTAGGTTAAGAGGGTATACTAGCAGTGCGTTTTCCATACAAATGTATTTCTCTATTTTCTCGCTGAAAACTGCTTCTAGAGGCACAATTCTTTTTACATACAATCTATTACTAAAATAGGTATGTCCCTATGTTTAATTTTTTTGTAAAAACCTGTTTAAAAGAAAAAAAAATTGTACAAAAACAGTTTTTTTGGAAAAAATAAAAAATAGGGGCATTCCTATTTTAGTACTAGATTTTATGAAAAAAGAATTGTGGCTCTAGAATCAGTTTTCAGCGAAAAAATAGAGAAATACATTTGCATGAAAACCATATTGAAAAAATACTGCTAGTATACGCTCTTAAGTAGCTAGCAACCCATCCCTATTTTGATTCCGTTCTCTACATATTAGCTCACCAACACGCTAAACGTGGCTTTTAGAATTTATAGACTTGGGCTCTGCCTACCCCGCAAAAAAAAAGAGGTGATAGTATGTAAGTCATAATTACCCGACTGCCAGGAGGGTTATGTGTTTAGCGCGTATCTTGTATGTATGTAATATTCTTTATTACCTTGTATCTCTAGAACCGTTGAATGGATTTTCACATTTGAGGTATCGTTAGATTTGTCTTAATAGCCCGAGTGTTCTTAGGTAGGTGAAATATAAAATAATTGTAGTTATCTATGCAGGCGGGTTTTTTGTTTTTTAAATTATTAACTTGTTTTCTGATTATTTTTGGCTTGGCAGAGACTTCAAATCTTCGAGCAACACGGCCTCCGTACAATTTACTATGACAATTTTTCTGGCGTTTTTTGCGGGGGGAAATGTGCACACAAGTTTAGTTCCGCACACCTACATACAAAACTTAAACTGTCACTTGATAGTAATTATGACATTGTCACAAAAAATGACATAAAAAAGAAAAAATAATTTGTGTACAGATGAGTCACACAACTAACACATAGACATGCATATGCCTAATTTTGGCTTGTACCTTGACAGAGGGGAATGCAGCGTATGGCTACTCCCTTCCGTGTTGCTCGAAGCTTCAAATAGACCAGGAAATATTAGGTAGGAAATACATTAAATGAATAAATAAATATATTGTCTTTTTTGGTAGATAGGTTCTTTAGTAAGTGAAGTTTTTGATTTAATTAAAAACGCTCATTCTTGTCCGTTGAAATAAATTAATGATTCAGTTTATTTTTTGCTTTCAAGTATAGTCGCTTTTTTAAGGCGGTAAATTTTTTTGTATCAAAGTTTTTTCCACGTAAAGTAATCATTTTGACACCCGTGCGTGCACGTCTATTACATAAAATGTTTATCGTAAAAGTTTTGTCGCCGGCTTGTTCGCTGGTCGAGACCTCAGAACAAGTACTTTAGTACTTGTTCTTACCTCGAGACATTACGGAGACACGAGGAAGATGTGACAAACACTTTTTTTGTCACCGTGACAAAAGTCAGCCGTGCGCGCAGTGCCTAAGAAGCAAACTTTGATAAGAGAACCATAAAGCAGAATCCTCGTCAAAGTAAAAATATTCTATGACTATGAATGGCTCTGTGCTTGACTTTGCTTTGACATAAAGTCATACCTCAAGTTCTGTGACCTCAACGCTCAGCGCTGTCAAAAAAATAAAAATTTCAAAATTTATATATTTTCTTATTACCAAAGCTTATTACCATAGTAATACTTATGCTGCACCAAACCTGCATTTACTGTATTATATATGAAGCTCTTAATCCTCTGTTTATCAAAAAACAAAGAAACAACATACCTATTTGATTAGAAGTAAGTAAACGTACATTATTTTGGTCGTACTTCACTGCAGGCATAGAATGAAACAACACCCTAAGGTTGTACAGGAAGTAGACAATTGAGTATGGAATCCAGGCTCCAGGAACATTTGTGATTTTACTAGTCTCTAGTAAGAAAAGGAAAATAGATTAATCCAGTGACGTGGTGGGTAGACTATTACACGCATATTTTCGATACTAACAGTAAAAAAATATCTACACATAGGTAACAAGAAAACAAAACCGATTTCAAAACTACTGAATCGATTTTGATAAAACTCCTTCTGCTTTATATTATGGCTTCCACCAAAGCTTCAGTGATTCTGCCAATGTCCATTTTAATGAGATACAAAGTTTTGGTGCTGGACGGTGTCTATAAGGCCATATAACAGTCTACTTTAACTATTTCACCAATTTTTCATGAGCGCAAGCATCTATAACACCAAACTACACCATTTTATATTATAATATAAAGTCCACCAAAATCAATCCTAATCTAAATCCTAACTATATATAATATTATAATATAATATAATATTATAAATGTGAAAGTGAATTTGTTTGTTTGTTTGTAACGCTTTCACGCCCTATCTACTGAACGGATCATCATGAAATTTTGCACACACATAGGTTAGGGTACTGGGAAGGACCCGATATCACGCGGGCGAAGCCGCGGGTAACAGCTAGTTAACAATAACATCTAAGGAAAACCTCAACGGCACCCCTTGATTTCCCACTAGAAACTCTTTTATAAAACTTGCATTATTCCCTAAGTTGAAGAAATAATAATAGCTGCCTGAAAAAAAAATCTTGCAATCTATCCAACTTATAGTTGAGATATGCGAGACAAACATACAAATATACAAACTTACACTTATGAAATTCGGCACACATTTTTAGAAGCTGGTATAAAATAACATACCTATACAAACCTCTAGAATTCCGACAATATTTCCAACATTCGCGTTCTAAATGGTAGTCTCAATACATATAATTTAAAGTATAAAATTAAATGGTTAATAAATAACTTTACAATGCTCGGTATATTATTAAAATTGAAAATATGTGATAAAAAAACTTGATTGAGCTTTCTTCAATTTAATCAATTTTCTATCGATCTGATATAAATGAAGTAGAATACCACACTACTAAATAGTGGGTAGTATTGAAAACATACGCATGCTTTGAATGCGTTAAACCCTACGGAGTAATATGTGATGAGAGAATTCGACACGGTGATTCGAAGCCACGGTGGTTGCTAGCACACTCAGGGCGCAGACCTAAGAGCTGTGGGTTCGAATCCTACCTGTGGCGAGTGCTTTTTTTCATCACAAATTTTCAATTTTATTAAAGTTTAAGAAAGGGAATAACCATTTTATTAGAAAGCCAGAAGGCCAGACGGCAGTATGCATCCTGTACGAGAACGAATATGTGATGCTTTGCTGAACGACCCTGCGCTGCAGTCGCCGCCGCCGATTCCAGAGAGGCCGAAGCCGCCGCGGGTTCGGCGTCCAAGGGAGTTCAAAATGGTGGGTAAATAGTTAACTATTCATTGCAGGATGAAGTATACATATTAAAACATAGTCATACATACTAACACGGCTTTTTCCCTTGCGGGGTTGACAGAGCCGAGGTCTATAAAACCTAAAGGCCACGTTCACGTTCAGCAGCTTGTTGGTGGGATTGTAGGTGGAGAACGGAATCAAAATAGTTACGGGTTGCTAGCCGCATCGCCTATTGACATGATTCGTCGATCATTCCCCCGATCGGCTTTCCGATCAGTGCAGGAAGTAATGGCAATGGCCACATGAACTACCGTTTTAGTATCCCCACTGCCGATTTCAGAGCGTTTGCGATGTCCTTTGGGCTGACACTAGTGGTCAGGGTAGCCACAGCTCAAGTTTACCCGCAACGTGAGTGTAATAAATATCTTGTGGCTCGTCAACAGTTGATACCTATGCTCATGAATTCATGAATACTCAAACTGGGTGAAGCAGTTACCTGATATTTAAACGTAGTGTAAAAATAGGTTTTTTAAGCAATGAGCCGATAAAAAGACAAAGACGATACGAAGAGATATAAACGTGCGCTTTAAGGCCTTTATGGTACTGCTAAAGTTCTAAAATTTCAAGACTACCAAAACACCAAACTAGTTTAACAACTGTGTCCTTATGTCAATATTAATGGCGACTACATGTACTAAATAAATATTTTTATTTTCAGCCTGCAAGATTTCCACTACTTACTATTATGTTCTATGAAAATTGGTGCAACCATCAAAAACAGGTAGGTACAATTAGTTAATACCTACATAATCTATTTTTTCCTATATTTTTTAAAATTAAATATTTTCTAATAAAATATCATTTTCCATTTCTTATTATCTTCTTTCATTAGCTACAATTGTCGACACACAAAGTCGATGACAGTCCGCCTGAGTTGTTCCCTGAGTTGTATTTAAAACCAAGAAGACTGAACTACTACGCTCGCCAGTTGGAAGAGAACATGGTTGTGAATAAGGATCTGTTGAAAAGAATTAATCTGATTCAAAGAACTGGGGTAAGTATACCTAATCTAAATTAGTTACATAGTGCTTGCCCTGGGCCAAGAGAAACTATACTCAATATCGTCATCCCCGTGTCTTTATACAAGAAGAAAAGCATCTGACAGATCGTAGACTTTAATGAATCGATCGAGTAAAAACCTTGAAGAATGTCAAGATAAAAGTGGATTTTATATTCTGAGCAGTTTTCCTTGTCTGTCATTCATCATCATCATCAATGCAGGAGCATGACCCTCTCTGTACTACCAGAGCCATATCGTAGCCAGAGCAGTCAGAGGATTTGGCCTACACTCTCCACACGGGCCAGACGGGTTGGAGAGGTCTCTTTGATGTTTGTAAGCTTTGTATAGCTAGTGTTTCCTAAGTCGCCTTCTACGACATCCACGGGAAGACTTAGACTGGTTCTATTCTACTCTGCTGGGAACCACACGGCTGGGAAAATCAAAACTCATAATCGAAACGTTTATTCAGAAAATAGGCCTTCGCAGGCAATTTTTTTGCGTAAATCACATTTAAAATGGTCTTAATATATAATATGTATTTCGTTAATTGTTATTCAAAAGCTACAGATTACTAGCATTTCGGAACCGACAACTGCAGAGAGTAACGCCGAAAGAAACAATATTTTTCAACAGTATTGGTTGCCTGCTCGCCTGAAGGGTTTTGTTAGGAAAAAGACACGATCTCTATAAGCCAGAACCTTTACTTGTCAGGGCTACGTGGACTGCTGGATGCGTCCGGAGCCCACCAACAAGTACAACAAGCTGCTCTGCCAACAGCGGCAGCGCGTCCTCGACGGTATCCGCCACAAGAACCTCTACTTTTACTCCAGATTACTCACGGCCGTAAGCACCACATCTTGATATATTCCTCTCGAGACGTCACTCGTCATTTCAGGGTTGACGCGTCCCCAGCCCACCAATATTAAACACACTGCTACTTCTCTTGAAGACTTCTCTATGTAGCTCTTATTGTATCTACGTATATAGCACATTCCCTCTGTATGTGAAAATACATACGTACGATTGGGTGTCTTTTCCACTGTTGGTTGGCAATGGTTTTTGTAGCGTCTGGAGCATCATGCGACCAAATAAATTCAAATATAACTAGCAATATCGTAAGTAAGGCTAATTAATACAACATTTTTGACGCTTGAAAACAAAGTTTTACGTTATATATACCAAAGTACTATATGCTTAGACCTTTCTTTTCATCCAAGTGATTTTCCGGTTGGGTCATTTCACGCAGGCTCAAATTTTTGCTAATTTCGGTAGTATTTTTTCTTGATAGGTTTTCGGATGAAAAAGTAAACTCGTATTATTCCAGTACACACTAGTATTCAAGATATTTAGGGGGGATGAAATAACTGTAGTAGTTTTGAAAATATGACAGCCACCGAAATTGCCAACCCACCGGAATCGATAATTTGACACCGAAATTGCATATCTTAGCGAAACAACCCCACCAACCAGAAATGTAGAAATACTCATATGACAAAATTGCACATATCTAATTAAAAATCAAGAGAAAAAAATGGGTTTGTGAGATGAAGATTCCAGCACTCAAAAAGACAAGACAATGCCGATTCGACTATGGAAAGTGGCGTCTTTTTTTTCGCGCGGCCACTGACCAAACCCTGTTTTTTCAATAAGCAATAGCATTATAAAGTAGATTAAAACAAAAGTTAGTATAAGAAGGCAGAACTAAGTTATTGGGGTTAGAACATAATAAGTATTCAAATGTTTTTGAGACAATTTTCGTCATGTAGGAGGAAGTTATAATAATTCTTCGGCACTCAATGTCTTTATTTTATAATTATTTTATGTTTAATCAATTGTTAATGTAAATGACTGTTTGACGCCAAAAAAAGAGAGAAAAAAAGAGAAAAATTAAATCAAAAAATATGTAACTAAATAATTACCTTTGGACGTTTCAATTACCACTTTTACCCTTTGAGGCCTTCCCCGCCGTGATTCTATCCCCGACAACTGCACAAATTTTTCGACGAGTTTGCAGGTATTAGTGAGTCATATATCGGTATTTGTGCGAACAATGCAAATCCCGAAACCCCTTTTCCTGCACCCACTAGACCAACCCAGCGCACCATTGAGCAAGAACATATTGCCCTCTCGCTTCCACAGGCGCAGATTCATATTCCTTTCTCTTTCATTGTTTACGAGCATCGCAAAATACATCTGATCGCTGATTGAATTCTATTTGAACCTAGGTGCGCTACGTAAAATACTACGTAAAACTCAGCACGTCTGGTGAAGCCAAACCCCCAATAGGGTCAGTCTCCCTATACGACAAGCCCATTCCCTGGGCTAAAAAGGCCTTGGAGTCGTATTTGATTATCGATAGATGTCTGTCCGTCTGTGGTTTTACTCAGAGTATGTATATTAATAATGGCAAAATTGTTTCACAATACCTCCTCGTTCTCATATCACACCTTTCTTATAAGGCCTCTATGTTAAATATGGAGGCACGTTGACAATCTCATTTGGCAAATCTTATGTTCGATATTATTAAATTTAAAAAACCTGAATATCTGCGTTCAAAACTCAAATTCCATGACCCTAATAATCGGAGGATAAGAGCACCTTTAATGATCCACATACATAGGACTGTTGCTTTTACAGGAAGTTTCCGCTACCAGGCAACCAAGTGTTGGAATAATATTCCTCCTCCTCTTAGATCACTTAAATCGAAGACAAATTTCAAAAAACTTATAAAAAGTAATCTTCTAGATGTTCAAAAGACATCTTGGTTGCCTGGATAGTGGACTCGTGTATTCGTACAATCATTGAAACTAATCCAAGAATTTTACTCATAGGTCGGTACAAATGAAAGTAAATATTTTATTTATTTATAATTCAAATATTAATATTATATCACTAATTTATATCGTTTCATATTTATATCTTATATTATTTATGCATGTATTAATAGATATGTATTTTCTGGTTTGCTTGTGCATCTTGCGCCTTGGAGCGCGTTGGTCTCGCTGTGCGCGTACTTGCGCCCTGCCTCAGGTCGTAACTGAAAATCAGTGTTTTGCTCCTCGAATAATTCATGCACTGAGTTACTATCTATTTGTATCACTGCGTCACACACTTACAGTCTAAACTGCTTGCATTTCATATCATCTATTATAAGTATTTATTTCTCCAAAAAAGATAACAAAATCGTTCATATTGTTACAAAAAGATAATATAGTTTGTTTGGAGACTGGCGTCTGTTGAAAGCATATGCCTGTGTAACAGTACACCAGTGCTCTTACATCTGGATGTGAATAATAGTAATAGTACAATATTATTTATAAAACTAAAAACATAGAATTTGATTACAAGCTATGGAATTAATACAATATTATGTCACGTATCACATTTCAGTTGATTGGCTGTTATAAAATATAGATAGAAGAGAAGTGTAGTAGTGTGAGATTGTCTGTATAGGTTATTTATATATTTAAGTAAGTTCTAGTAGGATTAATGTATAATGTTCTTTTATAGGTTTAGGCAGGTAGTCATTTAAATGTAAGCAGTAGATTTTCAGTTTCGTCATAATTAAGCGAGAGCAAATGATCAAAAATGGTTTTTTACAAGAGTAGGATGGGAGTGATATCAAGGATAATTTTGAGTGAAGTTTATTGTACAAGAAGGGGCCTGTGTAGCAAATAAATCTGTGTGCAAATTGAGTAGAGAAGCCAGTGGAGGTAGCCACCAGGCAGTTGCGTCTTAAAGAGTTTGGGTTGTACAAAAGTACCATTTGTGATTTGTATATATTGTATGTGTGTGACTTATTTTGGTACAAATAAATCTAATTCTATTCTATTCTATTCTATTCAAAAAAGTGGTAGAAAAAAATCTTGAAAAAAAAAATTTTACTACCTACTTACGCACAGAGAGGTCCAGGCGTGCTCTTGCTTTCGCGATGTAGTGTCATGAACAATCCTGCAGAGATTTCGCGCAAGTACCTAAGTTCTTCTTAAAATCTAGGAGGGAATACAAAATTTCTAATTTCAGTGGGTCTAATTTCGGTGGGTTCTGATTTCGATGGTAAGTTCATTGCCACCAATATTGCATATTATCCCAATCCCATCCCAACTAATATTATAAATGCGAAAGTGAGTTTGTTTGTTTGTTACGCTTTCACGCCATATCTACTGAACCGATCATCATGAAATTTTGCATACACATAGGTTATAAATTACGCGGGCGAAGCTGCGGGTAACAGCTAGTTACATATATAGCGTCAAATGTGACTTCGGTGAGATATAAGTAATCCGAATAACTTTCGTCTTATAAGCTTAGAAAAACCGGCCAAGTGCGTGTCAGGCCACGCGCAGTGTAGGTTCCGTAGTTGCGAATGACAACTTTGAGTTCACACTGTTCACACTCGCACCTCACAGTTTAACGACCAAAAACATATAACAATGAAAATTGTATGAAATTTTATATATTCCAGTACATTTTATAAGTTGGTTGCCTATAACTTTTTAGTTTGCGCTTAGTACTCAGCTCTGATAGTTTTCCTTTCAACTTCAGTATATATACTACTGCTGTAATTTTTTTCACGTATCCATATATAACCGTTTAGCAGATAGAGGGGGGGGGGGGGCACTTACCTCTAACAAAAATTTGCACTTTAAAACCAAATATTTCGGAAACGGATCCCTAAATTGAAAAATGGTGCTGTCAACCTCACAATATTTTTTAAAGATCTATTTAACGATACGCCAAATGATGGGTAAGTAGAGAAAAGAAATTACTCCCCCACTTTACTGGTATGGGACTTGGGAGCTCCCAAGTCCCATAGGTACTTGTGCGAAAACTCTGCAGGATTGTTCATGTCACTACATCGCGAAAGCAAGAGCACGTATGGACCTCTCTGTGCGTAAGTAGCTAGTTCGTTTAAATTGACTTGTTATACGTTGAGTGAGATCGATTTTAACAAAACCACACCGAAATTGCATTTTTGGCGCGGATGTTCCTGAGCGCAACGGTCCTAAAGTGTACATGACGACAGAAGTAATGAAAACAATAAATAAGGTTGCTTTAAACATTAAACAAGATAATAATTAGGGTTTCGTACAAAAATTGAAAAACTGAACCCTTTTAGGATCACTCGTGCGTGTGTCTATCCGTCCCTCCGTCTGTCACAGCCGATTTTCTTCGAATCTACTGAACCAAATTAGGTGAAATTTGGTAAGATGGTGTTATCCTATGACCCAAACACGGATGTGCAAAGTAAATAAAGATTTTTTTGAAATAAGGATCATTTTGAGGGGCCCAATTTCAAAATTTTAAAAGAACGTTTTGTAAACCTTACTGTGTCATATATCAAATGAAAGGACTCATTATGAGGATCTCAAAAATATATTTTTTTGTTCGGGTAAAATCAATACTGTTGATTTTATTCACGAAAGAAGGCAAAAATTGACCATCCCCCCCCCCCCCTGATCTCCGAAAGTACTGGGCCGAAAATTTTGAAAAATTAAAAAATATAGTTTATTCCTTGAAGATTACAGGAAAAATAATAAGAATTATATTACTTGAAAATAAAGTGGTAAACTCACTATAAGAAGTTCATTTAGGGAAATAGTTCAAACACCACTAGATAGCGCTAGTCAATTGAATAAAACATTTTTGCACATTTTGTGTGTGTTCACGAAGCATTTAATTTAGGTACTAGTTTGCCACCACAACACATTCAGGGAGATGAATGCGCGTAAAAGTGACTTGTGGACATATACCACCAAAATTAAAATTAGGTATGTGTTATTTATTTTTTTTAAAGTATAATAAAATAAAAACATATTTTTACTACTGTCTTCATATGAGTAAGAACTTTTATTCCACGAAAAAAATAAAAGGTCTTAGATTATAGATTACAATTTTACATAGTGATTTCACGCGAAGAACCTCTAAATACGCTGGCGGTGAAATTACCCGGTTACATTCTAAACTGAGTGTGTGAAGTCCGGGGGTCTATTGGTGAGAAATCATTCGTGCTGTAATATTTTTGCGCAAATTTTTTATTGGTCGGCTGCCTAACGCCAACTCTCCTCGAGAAGTTTCTAACAAATATTAGTAAGCTTGCTAGTAATCATGACACTCTTGCTTTGGTTTAAATAAAAGGGTTATTTTTAGCGGTCGGAGCAGCCATTGACTCACGAATTGGAGGAACTGTGGCAAGACACAAAACATAAATTGATACTGGGAGCTTCGTAAGTGTCTTGTTTATTATTAAATTTGCTTTAAGATTTTACAAGCTGCCGTTAGGCATCTGGCAGTCTCATCGAATGTCATCGAATGATGACGACCGTGGCAATGGATTAACATGCTTTTCGAAGCATGAACGAGCTCGAGCTGCTTTAACGCCACTTGCGGTCGTTCATCTACGTGGAGACTGTGCCCACTCTCGCTGGACCATCGGACTATTCAATCGAGTTTCAGAGAAGAGGGAGAGGGGCATTTGGACCATGCAATGAACTTGCATGGTCCAAATGGCCACATCATCATCAGGTCTTTCTAGTCTCCACTGTAGGAGCACGACCCTCTCTGTATTACCAAAACCCATATACTAGCCTGAGTAGTCAGAGGATTTGGCCTACACTCTCCACGCTGGCCAGACGGGTTGGAGAGGTCTCTTTGATGTTAATAAGCTTTGTTTAGCTTGTGTTTCCTTAGTCGCCTTTAAGACATCCACGGGATGACTTGGAGTGGTCCTATTCTACTCTGCCGGGAACCACACGATATCCAAATTGTCACACTTAATTGATTTTTTGGACAGGCGCAATTTTCATTTATTTTAAGGGATAGGTATTTTATAAATTGACGAAAAGATATATTATCCTCGCAACAAGGCGTTTTATTTCACACTAGTAATTTTCCTGCAGCAACTTCGTCCGCGGAAATTATAGCCTATGTCACCCACAGATTACCTAATAGCTTTGTATAGGTGAAAGAACTTTGAAAATCGTTCCTGTAGTTTTAGAATATACTCAATCAAATATGTGCTTTGCAAGGTACGTTAAGCTGTGATCATTGATGGCATCAATGATGATGATGAATGATCAGTCTTTAAGCTATGTGAAAAATCTGAAGCTACTGACAACTTTAGGCGAATTTTTTTACATAATTATAGTATTTTACATATAGATAAAAGGTAAACCTATATGAAACGTATGGTACATTTTTGGGGAGTACAATTGGCTTCCAAATCAGAAAACAATAACCCTCCGTTGTCAAAATGTTCAGATCAGTTAATTTCAGAGATAAGATACGGATTGGGGCATTTGGACCATGCAAGTTTAATCGCACTTGGCCGATTTTTTTATTTACTTATTTTATTTAATTATATATTTTTCTCCAGCTTACCGTTCATATTGTTCAAGACGGAGAAGATAGACAGGGATATAAGAGACCCTGCCTTTGATAAACCTCCTAATGTTCAACGAACGAAGTTAGTAAATTTTAATTATTATCGTAGCTCCCTACTTACTACCAGAGACAATATAAAACTAATGTGTAGCCAGGAGACTTCCAACCTCATACAAAAATATTGGACCAAATTTAGGCCTACTACAAGGTAGGCGTCTTAGTTTGACAACGGTGCTGCAAAATTTATTATCCACTCGTCGCTCCACGTCAGCTTAAACTTGCTAAAATATGAGATGTAATTCATAGTAGTAGCATTATCGACGTATATGCCAAATTTTAAGAAGATTGGTTCAGTAAATAAAGCGTGAAGAGATAATAAACAAACTTACTGCATTTATAATATTAGTTGGGATGGGATTGAAATTGTCTAATTTGTTGGATACGTAGATTACTCATTATATATGCGTATCATTTCAAGGGCTTTGTTGTTCATGCAGGGTTTCTATGGAAATCTGGGTGATGGGCGGTTCCAAGATCGGCAAAGTGAACATTGAGCTGTTCAACGACCTGATGCCGAAGACTTGCCAGCTCTTCCTCACCTTAGTCCGCGGCGACAGAGGTCACGCGTATCTGGGCACACGATTTTTCAGGTCCGATCGTTACAGTGTTTTATTAAATAGCTTTAAGTTTCCTGCACTTTGAGTTAAATTTATTTGTGTGCTTCCGCCACTCGTTGGTTCATGCAAACTAATGCTGGCCAGTACCCACCCACTAAAGTCTCTTCATGCCCACCACCAATAGTAAATGCACAAATAACGACATTCGTGGCAAGTCATGCAAACGATCAAAATCATTTGATTCCCTGAGAACGCCTCGTACACATTTAGAGGCGATACACGTGTCACGAGCAGGATGGTCGATGCTGCTGCAGCCTGCAGCCCCAAAGGATGCAGCAACGCAAGGGTCGCATGCATTAACTATGGTGGCGAAATGAAGGGCTTACAGTAGTGGACGAGCGCTAGTCAACAATAGTTTACATGAACTAACTGGTGGCGGAAGTACACAAATTAACGCATGTGACTTTGATTGCCGCAATGTAACGCTTGTATCAATTCAATAACTTAAGTAAACGATGAAAGTAGGAACGGCCAGAGTTCGATGTAATTTGTACGGCACCTACTTAATAGAAATAAAATACCTAATATTCGATATCCAAGTTATATGTATCCAACATTTTACTTAGATTTCGAATACTCAAATTAACGCTTAGTTATTAGATTTTGTAAATCAGAATAGTGCCAGACCTGTACTGCCGCGGCGGCGACGTGGCCAAAGACAACGGCTTCGGCTGCTACCTGCCCGAAGGCGCTACCGAGCCCATGACGGCTGAGAGCTTTAAGCTGAAACATTCCGTTCCCGGTAATTTAGCGATACTCACAAAGGTATTATCTTGATATTAAAAGTATTTTCAAAAAAGATTGAAAAATTGCAATTGACTAAGTAATTATCACGTTTTATCATAAATCATCTCTAGAAGGGATCGTTCTTAAATATGAAGCTTTATCAGATGCCTTAAAGCAGCTTTAAAGTCCCTTAAATATACGAAACTAACCCGACCTACCCAGCAGGCCTATTTGATAACTTTTGATAGATGTACGTTTTGATGGCCACTTCAACATCCATTACGGCTTTCGTATGATTGGAGTGACTTTTAATTTTTTAGACATAAACCGTAATGGATGTTAAATTAACCATCAAAACGATGTTCACTGTAGCTGACAAAAGTTAGCAAATAGGTGTAAACTTTTCCTACGACTGACTTCATGTTGGAGGCGCTCGTTGATGTCTTTTGCTTGTACGTATAGTATGGAGATCTAGCTGTCGCCCGCAACCAAGTTAACGAAAATCCCTGGGGAGCTTTAATCTTCTGTGAATGAAATCATGTTGAATTTAAACCACCTGACAATTGGTTAACTGATAGTTTACCTATTTTTTTCTGTCATTTGTCACTATTTTTCGTATGATGATGATTTTGTATTTTATTAATGATTCGGATCCCAAGATTCAAATATTGCCAGGGAGTTCGCAACTAGCTTACATCCCTTTACCAATATACCTCTGATGATAAAGCTTCAAAATGTCATGATGATAGGTTCTGGATTAACAGTTGAGGCGTCAAAAAATAATCGTAACAATCACGCATTTGTAATGAATCGGTTTGGATTAGATTTTCCTCCTTTTAAGAATTTTCCGAGCTTTTAACCATATTCATAAATTTCAGGAGTATTGTCCATGGTTGTGACGCCAGACAATGAAGTTTGCGGTCAATTCAATATAATTTTCAAGCCCCTGCCGCAGTTTGATGGCAAACATGTCGTGTTTGGAAGAGTAAGTCTCAGTCATCATCAAGTCTTGTATGAGATTTCAGATACATCAAACGAAACACACAGTGAAACTAGTTTAAAACGAGGTAGATGAAACTATTTTAAAACGATGGTAGCTTCGTCTTATTTTATTTATACGACCAATGTATAAGTATAATAAACAAAAAGTTATCGTGTTCATTGTTCATCATTCTAGTATAAAACTAGATTTACGAATTTCATTTGATGTATCTGTTCTACTCGTAACGAGATACTAGCAGTACTAGTAACGAGATACTAATAGCTGCCGCCAATAAAAAGGAGTTCCCTGGTAAGCGAATAGAGTGCTCACAACAAGATTTCATAAAGCATATACTGGTTGTTTTTTACGTCGCCTAAACTTCTACTCGAGTCAATTGTACGTGACTCATAAAATACTCAAAATAATCTATTATATTATTTTTTAGATGCAATCTTAGGCTGTTTTACTAGTTTATGAAGAAAGTGACAGAATGACATTTGAGATTTTTTTAAGATATACTTAGATAAGTGTTGGGGCCTAAAACATATAAACCCATAAACATTGGTTTGGATCCAAAAAAATCGTCATTTTCTTACAAATTGCCGGGCCGGCCGAACACTTTTGTATGAAAATGTCGATATTTTGTTTGAGTTTCCAGGATGGGTCCCATAAGAAAAGTTCTTCTTCTTCTTCTTGTTTTATAAAATGGCTTCCACCGAGATTTCAGTGATTCTCCCAATGTCCAGTAAATTGAGATACTGAGTTTAAAATCCTGGCTACGCTCGACGGGAGTTTAATGAAAAACAACATTGTAGATAATTAGCGGTCCAGCGCAGTTTCTGGAGCGCATTAGCGCGCTCGGTCTCCCGCTGGGCACGACCACGGGGGACTGCATGATCCGCTACATGGGCTGGTTCACGCGCGCCGGCCAGTACCGCGAGGGCTGCCCCAACACCATTAAGTTCCCGCCTAGGAGGAAGCCGAAGAAATGATTTGTTTTTCTATTCGCTCTTGTATTTTTTTATTTATTTTTTGTTTTGTTTTTTGAGAATGGATTTTATTTATTTATATTTTTTTGTATATTATTTAAGGATATTAAGAATAGAATAGAAAAATCTTAATTTGGTGATTTATAAATAGTACAGTACAACAATAGTTAACTAACACAAAGTGAATACAGTTCACCAATTTTGTAAAAATTTGAAACAATTGTATTTAAACCACTGAAAGTGAGTTCCACTCAGCATACATTGCTGGCTGTCTTATAATAGTCAGCAACACTGGTCTTCCGTGGAAACACAATAGAATGTACATTATATGAAAAGGTTTCCGTGGAAAACTTTTCATATAATGTACTAATTACCCGCGGTTACCCGATGTCTGATGTTTTTTATTAAAGATCTAACTTTTTTATGATATAGGAAGGCAAACCATTAAGTCAGTCACCTCATGGTAAGTGATCACCGCTACCCATCGTCAACTGCAACACTAAGGGCACGACAAGTGGAAAGAACGTTGTCGGCCTTTCAATAAAACGTACTCTTTTTTTTCCATCCAAGGTATCGTATCCATTGGGAATACTAAATCTCTCGCTAAGGCCGCGAATAAGTTACTGGCAGTTTCTTTCGAGTTCATAGTGACTTGACTACTCACTTTTTGTATGTGGCTACCTCGAGTTACTCAATATGTCTGATCAAAATTTCAACAATCATATAGATTTTTGTACCTAGCTGTAGATTTAGCGTCCCAGTTGTGAACAATGGTTTCCCCCTTTATTATCCACTCATTCTCCATCACAATATATTTCTGTTCATTGTACAAACTTGTCAATATCATCTCCTTAGTCTACCTCTATGGGTCATCCAGTATCGAAATAATAAAATCAAAAACATGTCAATTTAATATTATATTTAATAAATTAAAAAGAATCAGATGGAGAATTAATATAACCGACAAAGCAAACGATTAATCAAGCAAACAGTCAGCATATAACGTAATTAAAGTCCATATTTACATTTCTTCATGGTCACTCTATTTTAACAAACAATCCACACGCTAGTATTAATGCTATGAGCTGAAAATAAAACAAAATAAAATTTAGTTATAAAGGGTTTGTAAAAATATCTGAAAACTCGAGAAATTAACGGCGAAATAATTTTCGGCCAGTTGCAATGCCTTGCCGCGCCTTTAAAGTCACGTAATAAAATACTGCGATAAATTCTTTGCATTTCAAAAGAGCGATTACGTGTTATGTGGACTAAGCGATCATACTCTCTAAAGACTTAATTGTGTTTCACACACATTGAGTGGCTATAATATACCTATACTATACAAGAATGATGACGCAGTGTCAATAAGCATTACCATTAAATTATTCATGTTCTCTTCCTCATCCGAGAGGGATCTCAATTACATCATCGATCTTAAGCATATCTCATAAGAAGCCAGAAGACTGAGATATTTTGCTTTCTAGCTTCTATCCTTTGCTTCTCACAGCCTTCTTAGGATCACAGCCGAGAATAGAGCTGCGGCCGTAGCTGCCGCTGTATCAGCCGTATCAATGATATGGGGCCTTCAGGCTACACGGGCTCGGAACTTGCTTTTTTCACTATGCTCCCACAGTGCTGGGTAAAGGTCTCCCTCATTTCTATCTAAACATTCAACTATGCGCTTCATCCGAGAATTGTCATGATTCTTAATATTGGCACTCCAATGTTCCCTGTTACCATGCCCAAGAATCTACTTTGGCCTATCACTTAATTATTAAAAATTTCCAGAATTTCTAGTAAATAGAGCTCCTATTAGAACATGCTACTTCACTGCCGAGCATACAATCAGGAAAACGCGAAAGAGAAACAGAAGAAGCCACGAAGCATTAGAGATCATCATCATCATCATCAGATCTTTTTTAGTCGCTACTGCAGGTGCCAGAGCCATAGCAGTCAGAGGAATTGGCCAACACCTTTGAAGTTTATAAGCTTTGTTTAGCGTGTGTTTCCTAAGTCGCCATCTACGACATCCACTAGAAGACTTGGAGTGGTCCTATTGTACTCTGCCGGGAACCACGCGGTACAAGAAAAACTTGCGAGCTTAAATCTAGAAAATTAATTTGAATGGAAGTGATTTGTCACTCACCATAATAACTGCTACAATGATGGCTGCAATGCCTACGTACACGGCGTTCTGCCGCAGGAAGTCCACCACTTTGTTCAGGCAGCCGTCCACGTACATCGTCGTGGGGTTGGGAGACGCCTTGCAGTCTCTTCGCTGAAAAAGCATATTTTATTCTGTTATATTACAGTGGTCTAAGTTACGATGCTCAAAGTTGATAATTGACTGAAGATCAGAAGTTCAAGCTCAAGATTTGCCAGAGAGCGATGAAGTGTCTTGGGTGTCACTAGGCTGGATAGAGTGCCAAACATCGAACTTCGCTCTAAAATTGGCATCGTTGATGTTGGACATAAAGGCGCTAAATTGAAATGGGAGTGAGCGTGCTATGTATGCCGAATGCATCTGGATTGATGGGCCTCTTTAGTTACGAAGTAGACTCCTGGAGATGGTTACAGGAAGCGTGGTAGGTCTAGGAAGAGATAGCGATAGAGATGAGATAGCGCACAAAAGAGAGGAGTGGAAGAAAATGGGGAAGACCTTTGCCCAGCAGTGGGACAGCACAGGCTAGTTTAAAAAATGTTACAGTGGTGGCATTCCCTATACATGAGAGTTCGAGCACCAATGACCATGAGCAGGGGTGTATAAGCGCTAGGGTTGACAACACATAAGTAGTCACTGAAGATTAAAAAATAATCATATCTGTGGTGCGAGCCGTACGAGAGACGCAAACATACCAAGCCCTTGACCAAGACAGTCGACGATGACCCTTTCCATTCCCCGCGCGCCTCTCGATGCCCTTCTCGATGATTTCCAGACCACACATAGCCGCAAGCGATTTCATTCGATTTTCGTAGAAAAGCAGACTAAAAACAGATTTGCAACAAACCTTCCCAGGGTACACCTCCTGGCAGCAACTCTCCGGGATATTATCGTTCCAGTCCTTGAAACTCTTGACCCCGCAGCACTGGAGGAAGGTCTGCGTGTCATCCCAGGCCTTGGTGTACTCGTGCTTGACGCCGTAGTACGGGATAGCAGCGTACAGCTCCCGGTCCAGGGTGGAGAGGGCTTTCTCGCGGAAGACGAACTGCAGGATGCCGCCCACCAGCATTACCACGAATATGATGAAGACTATGATGTAGTACTGAAAAAAAATTGTTAAAATAATGAAAAAAATATATATAATGCCTACTTCGAAAGATCTACGGAATTCCATAACCGATAGCCTTTTCTGAACACGGCTGGTAAGGATTAACTACAATTATTTGTCATCATGATCATCAGGTCTTTTTCGTCTCCACTGCAGGAGCACGAACCTCTCTGTACTACCAGAGCTGTATATTAACCAGAGCAGTTGGACACACTCTCCACGCTGGTCAGACGGATTGAAGAGGTCACTTTGATGTTTGTTTGACTGTGTTGCATATAAGTTGCCTTCTAATACCTACAGGAAGACTTAGAGTGGTCCTATTCTACTCTGCCGGGAACCATACGGCATACATATCAAATTATTCATACCAAAACATTTGAAAGTTACTCATAAATCAGCAGCAGCCCAACAGCGACAGCACCATGATGGCAGTCCCCATGACTACCACCTTGCCCAGCGATTCCACAAACATGTTGACATTGACTCTATAGAGGACGTACCGTCAACAGCATGCATTTGACCTCCTTGGCGGCACCGCAACAGCCCAGCAGCGACAGCAGCATGATGGCAGCCCCCATGACCACCACCACGCCTAGTGACGCCACGAACATGTTGCTGCTGAGCAGCGCAGTGGAAAAGGACCGCTGCGACCACACCCATAGTCCGAGGGCGAAGGCGACGATGCCTGCTAACTGCAAATCAATAGCAGAAATTATTGTTATGGTTGCGCGGCGGAAAATTACTTTGTTTTTATAGTGTTTGCATGAATGACCAAGTTATATTTGCGGTTTGTGAAAATGTGCCATATCCCAAAAACTGCTGACTATATCTAAATTAAACCAATTTTCGTTTAAGTGTTTATCGAGATTCTATAACATATATTTTATTTATATTTTTAATCTCTTATTCTAAAAGTTACAGGGGGGCACAAACATTTTACCACTTTTGAAGTTTTGAAGTGCCTATCTGTCGGACGGTTGATTTTGAGGAAAAGATAGGTATAGCCCGCACGTATTGATTTGATGATTATTTTTTTACTTTCAGTTCAATGTTTGAAGCCCTTCGTCTTTATTTTTGTTTATTTAATAATCATAAAGCGCTACATATATACATCTTCCTACCGAGTTTAAACTCATTAGTTTAATCTCAATGGTTTCGAAATAACATGGCTGTGACATACGGATCTATAAGGGTTCCGTTTTTTGCCATTCGACTACGGAACTCTAAAAAGGATGTTTAGATAAAAAGGTGTGCTGCCTTAAATTTATTTTCCTTTTCATCGCCTGATTACTTACTTTTTCCCCAACCCCAAGATATTTATATTACAAAATAAATTAACATGAACAACATTGAACTAGGCATTTTCATCGATCGCCACCAGCGGTCACGAACAAGGAGACGCAGGTAGCAGAAATGACGTGACCACTACAGCGAAGGGTGGCTTGATATGATCTAAGCTCTCGACGACTCGCCCTATTCTAGTGGCCGAAATACATTTAATTGAACTAACAATATGTTAACCGTCTTTGTATTTTTCCAAACTATGCCGTCAATTCAACGAATGTATTCGTACCTACCTACTTGAGCTACGATTTCTGTTTAAATACGAATTTGTCTCAATATGTTCTTTGTACTACACTTGTACTATTATGTATTCTGTGGTACTATTGAAATGTTATGCTACTGTAATCAACTGTATGTACGAAGTATTTAAAAATTCTTTCTTGTAGAGTTTATTCCAAGAACTATAAAATTAGAAGGATGTTTGCCCCGAGAAAGATTACCTACGGGTAGCATTGCACCTAAGTACCTACCTTATTTATACGTTTAATTATGTGATAATTCAGAGACGTGAGACGTTACGAGTAAAGTATGAAGAAAAGTGGATTTTTTTTTAGGAATGTTTTCAAAGCCTTTCTAGACCGCCATCCATAACACAGCTTGGGACCTAATGAGCAAGGAAACCATTAGGTTTTCCAATCCTCATAGAGGTACCTATCTAGGTGCAAATGCCGAGAGGTTGCTTGCTGTCCCTATAAAAAAAAAAAAGTTCTACTTACTAAAGTGACTATGTTGATGCCAATCAACGAGTACTTCAGGCAACGTCCGCAGCTGTCCATGGCTCCTCCCATACCCATGGCTATCCTGAAACGAAAACGAAATTGGTATTACCGGTATTATAAAAAAATCGACCAAGTGCGACTTTCACTCACGAATGAAGAGTTCCGTGCCATTATCCATAGGTACAACTAACGACTTAATACTAACGAGCAATAACGGCAAACAAGTCATGTTTGTAGTATGGGAGCCCCCATAAATATCCTAATCCTAACTATTATTTAATACATTTTTACATGCATATTTAAACATTATTATTATTATACGAGCTCTGTGGCGCAGCGGTTACCACGCCAGCCTGCGCCACGGGGGTCCTGGGTTCGATCCCTGGTCAGGTCATGATGGAAAACGATCTTTTTCAGATTGACCTGGGTCTTGGATGTTTATCTATATATGTATTTGTTATAAAATATAGTATCGTTGAGTTAGTATCCCATAACACAAGTCTTTCTTAAGAACTTACTTTAGGGCTAGCTCAATCTGTGTGATTTGTCCGTATAATTTATTTATTATCCTAGCTAATATTATAAATGCGAAAGTGAGTTTGTTTGTTTATTTGTTACGCTTTCACGCCGTATCTACTAAACCGATCCTCATGATATTTTGCATACACATAGGTTAAGGCAAAGCCTTCGCGTAGGGCTCAGAATGAATATGTCAAAGACCAAAATCATGACTAATAACACCGAAGATCCGGTGAATATTGGGGGAGAAGATATTGCATATGTCCAAGAGTACATTTACCTAGGCCAAATAGTTTCATTCCAAGACCGACAGGACAAAGAAATCGACCGTCGTGTCCAAAATGCATGGAAAAGCTATTGGTCTTTGAAGGATCATATGAAAGGCAGCCTGTCACTAAGCCTTAAAAAGAAACTTATGGACATGTGCATACTCCCCATCCTCACATACGGTGCCCAAACTTGGTCTTTGACTGACATTCAAAAGCGCAAACTGAAGGTTTGTCAGCGCAACATGGAACGCAGTATGCTAGGAGTAAAACTCATTGATCATGTACGGAACACCACACTGCGCTCCCAGACTCGAATACTTGACGTAGCTACGAGGGCAGCAGGCTTGAAGTGGGACTGGGCAGGACACGTCATGCGAATGCCCGATGATCGCTGGGCTAGGATAACTACCGAATGGAGACCCAACGGCAAACGGGGACGCGGCCGACCCAGAACTAGGTGGAGTGACGAGCTTAAAAGCTACAACAATAATTGGTCAATTATAGCAACTGACAGACACAAATGGAAGCGAGAGAAAGAGGCCTTTGCCCAACATTGGGACATTCTTTAATGGCTCGTAATAATAATAATAATAGGTTAAGGTACTGAGAAGGACATAGGCTATATATCACGCGGACGGAGCCGCGGTTACCAGCTAGTTTTAATTATCTAACTAAATATTTTGTGAACATTTCAAGAGTCCATCTGTTGCCGTTATTATATCAAGCTAATATTGGCAAATAAACCACGTTTGTTGTATGCACAGGCATGATTTTTTTTGTGTTTACCTTAAAATATTTATTTTCCTCTGTTTTTAGTTTTGTTGTTACCTATGACCGCAACAGATCTGTGAATATTTCAACTGTCCAGCTATCAGGCTAATGAAATACAGCCTGGTGACAGACAGACAAACATGATTTTTGATGATAAACAGCGGAGGCTTACAGGATCCCGTTTTTATCCTTTGGGTACAGAACTTAGAAATTATATTAAGTAGTTTATAAGGTCTAACTAAAATTATGAGTTGACTTCGCTTGGAGAAAATGCGCTGTGCAGTTTGTTGCCGCTTCTTCTGCACTCCGGTTTGGAAGCGGCCTAAACTTAGCCATAAGTAATTATTGACGTCAACCAAAATTTTTTGTTGTAAAAATTGTAAACACACATATTACAATTAATAAGTGTTCAAAGAAACCTATATTAAATTAACCTATATAAAATTGAATCTTGAATTGATTATAAACACGAATCGTAGAAACATAGATTGAAAAAAAAATCGTCCGTAGAACATTGTCTCTCTATGATTTCAAATAATTTGTGACTTTGAAAAATCTGTCTTTAAGTGAACGAAGGAAACATAAAACATATAGGTACAACTGACTATCTGCTAATATATCTATGGTAGGTAATAGGTATAACAGGAGTAAAGATGTCTTAACGCCAGACACACTTGTTTTCTGTTTGCCACTTACTTTTACGCTGTTTACAATGCATTGGTAGCCTTTGTTAGGCCTGCACTTATAAACAGCAATCCAAAACGTACAATACTCGTTAAATTTTTGTCCTTAATGTGTATGATTATGTAGGTTTCTACTTGTGTTATTTTCTAAACAAGGTTGTATCCTCAATCGCCGGAGAAGGTACCTACTGTCACAAATCATCACCATTTTATTGGGAGATCCTTCCGAAAACAAAAAGCAGATTTGAGTCCAGTACTTACCCATTATAAACTTACTTTTCCTCGCTTAATAGTAAAATACACATTTTATTTGAATAAACATATAACTCATATCTTGAAGATTTGACATTGCTAAGGGTCAAAATCTCGAACGCCATGAACATTGTCTCACCTCCAGTAAGCTTCGTTTTTTTCCTTTGTCCTGTCGACCTTAATATTGCTTTTGTTCATAAACATTCCAGCCTTTGTGCCCAGCCTCGGTATTATGTGGTCCATTTTAATTGTTTTAATAATAAACGAATCAAGAATTGCAGTAAAGTCACAAACTTATTAATAGTACGGTAAGGGACTACTGTCACCAAAACACATTCTTCTTCAATTTTCATCTAACTACCCTCATTTGTTAAATTTCGCGTGAAATTTAAAGTTCTATGAATTACAAATAAATGTATCAATCGAATGCATTTCTTCTATTGAACTTATAACTGCGTAGGAATTAAAGTAAGTGATTTGTTTGGAAGTAAGTAAGTAAGTATTCCATACAAGACAGCATTCATTCGTGATTCCGCCCGAGAATATAACATTACTACACATTCGATCGTGTCAACCCAACCCACCCACGCAACAATTAGCGGCATTATGTCCTTCATACATAACCCGCATTTTACATTGTTGGTTGTTGTGTCACTGATGCGGTATGTGTCAGTACGAACACGTACTACACACACATCAATGAATCTGCGCGGTGTAGTGGAGTCACTATTGCACGATGCACAAGAAATGCGCGGACGCAACTCCTCAAGGCGACTGGCTGGATAACAAGGTCCGACTAATCCCTTCTCTTATTGATCAGATAGTGAGTGAAAGTTGTATTAGTTTAGTTAGGTACATGTTCAATAATAAACCAAAGGGTTTTGTATCATTATTTACACTACTACTGCGTCGGCTTTAAGTGGTTAAGTATACCTATTTAAAGTTAGTAATAAGTACCTAAACCTGTTGTAGTCGCCAGGGCAACGTTTGTTATAAATCAAAACTTACTCGTGGCGTCGGCTCGTGTGGCGCGAAATCCGACACTAAGTATCTTCTTTAAAACCAATACAAAACGGTTTCACTTTACCATAACTCTTACTTTCACGTCACAATTCTGTTTACTACGACGAGTTCATTCACTATTGTTGTCGGGGCGTGGACGCGCGACGCGACAGGTGCTAGCGGAGTAAACGATGCAACTGGTTTGTAATTTGAATCGTGTTGGACACGCGACGTCCCCTCCAACGAGCCCAAGCCATGGGACAAGCCTCCGAAGGTTCTCTTGGCATATTTATGCGTCCAACTGGGTCAGGTAGGTTTATGTGCAATTTTAACCTTTTATTGCTCTAGGTTATCGCTGTATCCTGTTACTAATGGAAATGAATCATGTTACATTGGCACAAACTAACAATTAAGTTAGTGTATAAGTACAGTTTTTTTCAATGGGAAATTCAAATGCCAAGACTGGCATGGCAAAGAAATAACCGCAGTCTCATTCGGGATGATGCAAATATTTCCCATAAGTACTATAAGTTACAGTAGCTACATAACAAATGCTAAAGTCTACGAATTAAACTTTATCAAAATTTCGGGAAAATGCTTATCAACAGCCACACTTGCTAGTTCCGTCCTTGCCGTGTGGTTTCCGGCAGAGTAGAATAGGACCACTCCAAGACTTTCCCTGGATGTCGTAAAGGCGGCTTAGGAAACACAAGCTTAACAAAGCTTATAAACATCAAAATCCTCTGACTGCTCTGGCTAATATAGCTTTGGTAGTACAGAGAAGGTCGTGCTCCTACAGTGGAGACATAAAAAGATCTAATGATGATGATGATTCCTACTATGAGGTCATAGCTTTAAGTCCAAAAATATTTTTATTGTTGTATTTTATATTATTATTTAATGTGGCGCTATTCATTTGGAGGATTGTGCCTAGCGCAGGTCCAACTCTGGCGCCGACTGCATTTCTGCCCGCCGACCTGGGTATGGCTTGGCATTTGATGGGTATACCGCCATCGGTTCAGTTCGCCATTGCCTCGTTTGTTGTTTGGCAGGGACCACCACCAGCAGGAGACTTGGGGTACAGAGATGAAGGTTGTCCTTTAGTCCCATCGAAACCTTGGCTGTTATGTTGGTGGATTCTGGGATGAGGAAAGCGGAAGATCGTGCACTGTGGCGTGCCCCCGATAAAGCCTATGTATGTTCCAACCGGTCGTATTGGAAATCCTTGGGGGAGGCCTATGTCCAGCAGTGGACTTCCTGCGGCTGAGATGATGATGATATTGTAATTTAATTATACATGGCGAAATTTTGATCGTTCTGGACCATTAAAGGGGTGATTCAGCCTGTCAATATAAACAACTTTTCCTATGGGACAAATGCTGTAAACTCGAAAAAATTTTGACATTCCTATACAAATTGCCCGGGCGGCTGAACACTTTTGTATGAAAATGTCGAAATAAAATTTGAGTTTCCAGCATTGGTCCCATAGGAAAAATGGTTCATATGGGCTGAATCACCCCTTTAAGGGTCCAGAACGATCAAAATTTCGCCAATAGGTACTTTTTATGTTCTTCACGTCTGTAGATCTAATTAATACCAAGTCAATCTGATAAGGTTGGAATGCACAAAATGCGGGGAGTGTTCCAAGCCCTAGAAACACCAGTCAGTAATAAATTTAACAGCCGTAATTGGGACCATCACGCGCACGCCTAATTTCAGGAAAAACTATTTTAGGTCAAGTCAAGACCTTACGCTCGGTTCACGACTCGTAAAACGGGTGTAAAAACCGTTTCACTAGCAGTTTTAGCTTTAGCACTAGCGTTATCTAGGACATAAACAGCCTAGCCTCAAACGAAAGTTATTGTTTTCCTACATAGGCGATGTGGTTATAATTTCTATTTATGTATGAAAAACGAATACGCCGTATATGAAACAGGCAAAATAATGCTCAGGTCATAATTTTTGCAAATGCTAACTAGGTACTATTCTAACTTCTAAATGCGCAAGTTAGTTTTGTTTGTTACGCTTTAACTACTGAACCGATTACCGTGAAATTATGTATACGCGTTGTCAAGAGCCTCGGGAAAATGTTATGGAATAAAATTTCGAAGTTCCCATTGTAAAAAGAAAATAATAAAAATAACGGCTTTTGATGATTTAGCCTAACTAATAATATAAATGCGAAAGTGGATTTGTCTGTTTGTTACGCTTCCACGCCCTATCTACTGAACCTGAATTATCATGAAATTTTGCATACACATAGGTTAGGGTACTGAGAAGGACATAGGCTATATGTATCGCGGGCGAAACTGCGCGTAGCAGCTAGTCCTATAAAAAATAATCAATACTAGTCACTCTTCTACCAACTGGAACAAGTCGAATTATTTCAAAAATAGAAGACAGTTTACGCCTGAGTCCTGATTCCTGATATTATTTTTGCTGACGTCACACAGCCTATTACACTCCGAAAACAAAGGAAAAATACAAATCTTATGTTATAATATATTACACTTCAAAATCGATCAAGCTGTTTAAGCTACAGAAAATCAATAATGGAACAGAAATACGTAATATTTACATACTAGAAAAATATTACTCACTTTTGGATGGGGCAAAAAACAAATGAATATCAAAGAGTTTATTACTCTTCCCATAGAAGTATGTTTTTTTTTAATCTATGACTCTCCCCTTGTTTTACGCGCTGTTCGATTTTGACTTTGTTCCTTTAATTTTTCAATTTTAAGTTTTCGTGCTGTTAATTCGTTAAACATCGCTTCATCAATTTTTTTGATCATCATCATATCGTGTATGTGACACGGTCAGTCGACCATGCACATCCTGGTATCTTCGGAACCGCCTCTCGGCCTCTGACGTGGTTCCTTTAACGGCTACCAGATGGCAGCCGCGACCACCAGCTTAACGTGCCTTCCGAAGCACGAAATCATCTTTCTTATCAGACAATCAAGTGATTCATACCTGCAATGTCCTAACCAAACTGGAAACAACTGCTTCCCGTGGGAATCGAACCCACGACCCCCGGTTCAACGAGGCGAACGCCTTACCCACTGGACCACGGAGGCAATTTTTTTGATGATCATGTATCGTTATCCTGCATATAGAAAGATGATTAACAATCAAACTCGTTACAACGAAAATATTAGCTTAGGTGTTATAATATGTACGTTCTTTTTAACATTGGATATATTTTTAAGATGGGCAAAGACTTTCAATTCAGAAAATGTTAGTAATAAACAAATTAAATACTTCGGAATGTCAATTAAAATGCCAACGTAATACAGTTTCTTTTATTAGCTTTTTTGTTAATAAACGTTACTTCAACTCAACAGAAATAGGTACAAACGTCGAATGCTGATTGTCGTTAGATGAGCATTTAGAGTCGATTAGCTAATGACACAGAATTGAGCTTTGGTTCACGAAAGTTTGATAGCTGCAAGTTCTTTGCCTGGTTAGCGAGCTGCGCTAGCTGAACGATGCATCGCCGGACGTTCGGCAGTAGACTACTAGACTGTTTCAGTGTTAGCCACTAACACACGATGGAGAAAGAAAGAGCGCCAGTAGGCTACGCCACACAATGACGCGCATACGTCCTAATTTACACAACAATTACAAATGGCTTTTTCAGTCCCATCACACATTCATACATACAATTATAAAATCTCACGCGCTGCGTAAAATTTAAATGTATGGATGTAGCGATGAAAAGGAAAAGCGTTCAAGCGCAGCGGTCGCGTTATGTTCGACTGATGTTGCTCCATCCAAACACAAATAAGTGAGAGCATAAACAAAGAGCGCATCCACGGACACAAACTCTACGCGCCCGCACACAAAACGGCACTCTCAGTAGTCTGTGATAGTGAAAACAATATCACTGATTTGCTAGAGATAGAAAGGCTACGCAGTGGCTACTTACTAGGAGTGCTCGCGTCAATTCCGTACTATTTATTATTTGTAATTATTCCAATACGCTTGCACTAATGTACAGTGATAAGTAGCCACTGCGAGCAAAGTATATAAAAATCTATGTTACAAATAAATATACCCCAGATTTCATTTACGTAAAACATCTGATATTTCGCGTTATTTTCATCCCTCAATATTTAAACACTGGTAAAGTAAAACAAATACTTTTCATAATATCTCGTTATCAAACTGGAAATAATAATATATTACATGTTTTTGCGCTAGAATACAACAAAATACACTTATACAAGCTACGATCTACTGGTTATATACCGACAATAAATTAATGCCAATGCACGAGTTACATTCTTATGATGTTAGATTTCCTAATTTTAACATTAAGAACGTTTTAACTAGACCTATGGAGACCTCCGCGCCTGCGTAGCTTCCTGACACATATAGGGAGTTATTCCCGCTTACAAATACAAATGATGTGATGAACATTACAGTCCACACGCGGATGGCAAAGTAACGAGTGAAGCTTACGATACAACAACAATGCTATGTAACAAGATCACGCCTGCTAAATGGTTCAGGAACACAAAAAATATCTTAATCTCATTTACGTAGGTACAAAAAGTATACAATCGTGCAAATCAATTCGGTTACCATGATCAATACAAAAATAAGCTGCCACACAATCTTCAAAGTTATACAAAAATAATGTTGGAATGAAATCGAAAGAGGGTGAACACATACAATGAGCATTAGACAAGGGAAGCTACGCAACATCGCACGGGAGGCAGAGTCCCCGAGCAATGAGTCGACAGCTGTTTTAAAGCAGATCCATTTATTAATTTCATAAAGTAAAATTATAATGTTACGGTACCCGTTAAAGTCATCGCAAAATTAAAACAACAACTGCAACTCACTTGCTCTTACGTTGGCATTTAACGAATTCTGTTTTATTTCGAAAGAATTCATTATGAATAATTTAAACAAGTCAGTTGAACGGACTTTTTTGTTGATGTTTTTCTTATTGACCGGCTTGGTCAATTGTTGGATATCTTAATATGGGAATATTTATTGATAACAACACCAAACATTTCTTAACATAATCTTTCAAATAATAAAACCGACCTCAACCAAACTACAGAACCGATTATGATGAAATTTGAACGGGACCACTTCAAAAGCTTGCCCTTTCAAATAAATAAATAATTTTTCAAATCGGTCCAAAAATGTCGGAGTTCTGAGGTAACAAACATAAAAATAAAAAAGCATACAACGGCATTGATAACCTCCCTTTTTTGAAGTCAGTCAAAAACAAGTGTTGTGTAGAGTAAATTAAATTCACTCATTTCCTTGAATACTTTATTTTCATACAACACAAACTTCCACAACCTATTTTTTATACTTTTGGCGTTATTATCAAGCAATATTTAGTTTAAATTCAAGTTCAAATTACCTATCAAGAATTGACAGTACTGTCTTTAAAGTTTCATCGAGGGTTTTCTGAACCGCGTACCACCAGATGGCAGCACTGAAACGTAGGGCAAGATGAATAGCTGTCATTGGATAATATTTGACAAGCAGAAACAACTGATATATTGTTGCCCATTTTAAGATTTACGGAGTTTTTGGTGCAGGCGTTCAGTTAGGGTTTGTCTTAGATGATTTTGTAAATTGATTTAAGTGGACTGTTGGGTGTTATAATTGCTTGTAGTCATGATCAATGAGTGAAATAGTTAAAGAGACTACCATATAGACTCATATAGATTTGTCACCTGAAGCTCCCATGAGGCAATCAAGAACCTACACCATCTTTGATTGCCACTGAACAACATCGATACTTTGTATGATACAAAGTATCGATTCTGCCAATAACCAGTTTAATAAGATACAAATTGTATCTTATTAAACTGGTTATTGGCAGAATCACCGAAACTTGGTGGAAGCCATGTTATAAAGCAGAAGTAGAAAGATAACCGGACCTGACACCACGGTTCAGCGCTGTCACCATTTATTTATTATTATTTTTTTCATAAAACCCTCCTTCCTTCTCTCATACGGAAAATTACTTTTGATAAGATGGCTTTATATTTTCTTTAATATGCGGATTCCTCAAGTTAAAATGCCAACGGGGGTCAGTGAATAGAGTGAAAACTCATGAAAAGTAGGCCTATAAAAAGACGCACGACAGACTCGATTCTCATATGCAAGCAATATCAATAATATGTAACTTTCAGACTTTAAAGGCTTCAAAGCCAAATGAATGAAACTAGAAACGAGTAGTTTCACCATGTTTTGATCATGTCACATATTACGGTTACGCTTCTTTAAACATACACTTTCGTCCAATTCATATAATAATACTTAATCAACACGAGTAATTCTCGATACAAGCAACATAACGTCGCAGTGTACATCACGTATGGTATGCTGCATACCAAACACTTTAAACTAAGGTAGACAGGCATTTCTCCAAGAAGACATTTGAAAGCAATCATGACGTAGATGGTGTCTCACGGTACAGAGTTTAGGTGTGAGCTAAGCGCAAAGGTGTTATTGAGCTCCCTTTGAACGGTTCATAATTTGGTGTATACGGCTTGTCTACCTCAGTTACATTATTTAGAAGTTCTTGCTGCGTACTCATATTGCAAAAAAACATGTCGCAAGTTCACCTCGAGCGAGATTACTCTTCAATATTATGTTGAAACGAAAGACCTACGCAACGAACGACGTTTATTTCGGTCTCATTCCACGTCCGTGTTCCATCGTTGCACGTGAGTTGTCGCGACGAGAAGTTGGTATAGGTGAGAATCGAGTGTGGGGCGGGCGGCGCGAGTGGCGGCGCGAGCGGCGGCGCGAGTGGCGGCGCGGGTCAGCTGTAGCGGCGCGCCGTGTGCGGGCCGAGCGCCGCCGCCGCCCACTACGGCCGGCGCGCCGCGAACACGCCGCCGCGCGACATATATCCGCTGTTGGGGCCCGACGCTGCAATCACAGGCACCATCAAACCACTTCCCAACGAACAGAAGCCAAAGACTTCTTCATATAAACTGAGGTACACGTGCTCTACTCTTTTTGTAAGACTACGTGACGTGGAACAGCGACCTCAAGATACAGTTTCGGTGTGAACTAAGCGCAAACGGTGTTAATTAGCTCCGTTTAAGCTACAGAATCTGGTACGTGCGGCACGTCTACTTCAGTTTATATAGAAGTATTTTTCCAAAAGCACACGTCCGATGCCGAACATCAACGAAAATGTAACATCGTCTCTTCCGAGCGGGCTCCCGATTGCATTCTCCATACCAGCCCATCAAACTCTTGCCTGAAAACGTAGACCCTGTCTCATTAGAACGTGTTCCAGGTGAAATCTCGGTACCGGAGTACGATTAACGAGGTACGATTTTATCTTGTACTAGTAGCACCAAAATTTTACTCCAATGTTTTTGGAGCACACAGAACCAACATATCTCTATACAAACAAAAAATATGCTTTCGCCCCAACTCGACTTAAAGACCTTGCTCGCTTCGCTCCCTCGGTCAATGATGGTGGTGTAAAACAATTCGACAAAATTATTCAGCGAACAAAAATGTTTTTTTTTTTTAAGGAAAAAGAAAACGATACCTTCACATACACACACATCCAAATCTCTCATGTACATACAAAAATAAATTATCTTTAAACACAACTTCTTCTTTGGGCAGTTATACAAAACAACTCATATGTTCGAAGACATTAAGCATATTAACTGAAGAATATGCCAAAAATAGATGTACACTCAAAAACCACAACTCCTTTCAATCTTGTGACTGTCATCAGAATTTTCGGGTATGAGAATTCGTCTTGAGCACCTCACTGCTTAAGAACACATAATATAAAGTCATAGGTCTTGATTACTATCACTTCATTTCAGGACAACACTCGTGGGTCCTAACCCATCTATACTAAATAATACTAAAATAAAAAGAACCCTGCTTTATCATCAGATGCCTCTAGACAGCTAGAAAAATCGATTTGTTGCCTGGACGTCGAGTCGCTTCACGACAAGTCGCCGCGACGTCTACTTTGAAAACTCCCGCTTTTATTCCCGTTTCATCGAATCAATGAATAAGTTCCTTTTATTACCGCCATGTCGAGTTACCGCCACGTCGAACGGTACAGTCAATGATATAATTATTGACGATTTAATATTTTTATTTATTTTCAAATTCTTTATTGTTTCAGCTAATAAAAAACAGATAAATATACTAAAAACTTATATCCGATAGTTAAAATGAAACAAATACTGCTAAATGATTGCCAAACTATAATGATTTTCATCAATAGTAGTTTCTTTTCATTACATATATTTAACTTTTACCAGTACTTCTTTAGCAGCGCTGTGTACTTTTTGTGATGGGGAAAAAAATGTGATTAAACTCGCGACAGGTCACGTTACCGATAGATTGAAAATTCGTAAGAAGTAAGTTCGTTGACGTGACCTGATCGAAAAACAACGTTAATATTCAAGTTTTCACTTCTGCCGGCACTCCCAGAGTGCAACCCGTTGTTTTTTTTTATAGAAAAAGTACCGTGATTATTAATTCATACTTTTGCCTACGTAACTGATCTATGATATATTGTGCTCAAATGAAAATTTTAATTAATTAGAATTTATTTTTGAGTTTTTGATTTGTTAATTTTACTATAATAATTGTCATCAAAAAAAATAAAAATAAATAGGATATGAATAACTTGTTTCTTTGACGGTACTCCTCACATTCGACGTGGCGGCAATAAAAACAACAAATTCAATGTCTCGATGAGGCGGGAATAAAAACGGAAATTTTGCGAAGTAGACGTGGCGGCGACTCGACGTGGAGCGACTCAACGTCAAGGCAACAAATCGAAAAATCAACCACTTACACACTGAAAGTAGATATGTCAAGTGACTGCTTTTTTAGGAGGTAGAGAGATTATTACTCACCCTGGGCGGGGAAGGGCAAGCAGTTGGACTTGAGAATTTCTTCATGATTACCATATGCACAAAATTTCACTACAACAGTATTAGCAGAGATGCCGGTGATCTCTGCCTCATAAAACTGAAACAAAAATAAAGGAACATGTTAGACCAACTTATTATTATTTCCACACATACGTCGGGAATGACAGTACCTACTAAAACCATATCAGTTTTATTCACATATCATATATTATCATAAATTTTGGAATCAGATTACAAACTTAGTACAACTTGCTTCCAGTGGAGGACAACACTGGAGGGATGTACCTACTGGTACATAAATAGTTTTTATTTGTTCATGCTTCTGAAGGCACATTAAACCTTTGCTGCCATTAACAGTGTCAATCACCAATAAAAAATTTTTTTTTTATTAAACTGAAAAAAAAAAAACTGAACATGCATGAAGGGGATTTCGACTGTATCTGTCTCAGGGCTGGATTTCCAGCCATATGGCGTGGCAGACGGTGGTTACGTATTTGTGTTTACTCACATTGTTATCCTCCCAGTAGAGCGCCAGGCAGCGGTCACCGACCTTCCAGTTGATGTCTGCGACGCCCAGCATGGCGCGCGCCTGCTCGTTCACCGCCGCATTCTGGAAGCCCAGCAATGAGCCTGGCAAGAACGGACCTGCACCGCGCATTGCACCCTGCACGAACAAATAAAAAATGAAAGGACGAGTAATTGGCAAATCACAAGACAAATTATGATATTATCTGCAAACTTCTATCTTAGTGAATAAAATATTATGTACCTGCATTTCCTGCGGCCTGGCACCGTAGCCGTACTGCCGGGGGCCATAACCAGGCGCGCCGCCAGCCGCCATATAGTTGACGTTGGGGTACATAGTACTCTGCTGCTCGATGTAGCCGTTGGGCGCCTGCTGCCGCCGCTGGTAACCCTGCTCTTGATACTTCGGCATGTCGTTGTTCCTCCTGAATGGCGGAATCTCCTGCATGTTCTGATTGTATGACTGTTTCTGCTGGTACTGCTCTGGATGTTGATAAGTACGCTGCGGCTCCTCAACTGGCCGCTGCTGAGATAACATGTTCAAGTTAGCCGTCGCTTCCACTAAATTGTCCATGGCAGAGTTCCCACGATAGTTTTGCTGATGTTGCATTTTATTGTCACTCATACTTCTGTCATTTCTCATATTCCTGTCAGAGTAAGGAGGTGGCTGATTCTGATATGAGTTGCCGTAGGGTAAATTCAAGTTTACATTGGAATTGCTTGAATTCTGTGGCGGAGGTTGATGATGCTGTTGTTGCTGTTTGTTTTTCTCCTCAAGCTTCTTCTGGAAGCGTGGAGGTTTCTCAGTTATAGACTGGTACTTGCGGTCTTCTCTGTGTGATGAATGATGATTGTCATTTGAGTAGTGACCCCTATTTTCAGATCTCTGTCGATTAGCATTGTCATATCTGGATGACTGTGCACGGGTATTGTTTTTGGCACTGTTCTTCTCCCTCTGACCATAACTCCTGTCATTCCTATCATCAGTGTTAGAATTATATTGCCGATTATTCCTATCCTTTTCTGGTACATTTGGAAGTTTGTCTTCCAGAAAATCAAAAAGACTTATTTTTCCAGATGGTTTGACAGGAATACCATCTTCATCATTTGGTTCCTTATTACGTCCTTTCCGTTTTGGTTGGTCAGGCTCTTTTTGTGGTTTTTCCTTATTTCTGTTTTCTGAATTGTCCCTCTTTTGTAATATTTTGAGAGCCCTATCAACATTATTCTTAGTATATTTGAGAGCATTTTCAGCCTGTTCTTCAGAGAAACCAGCATCTACTATTTTTTGTACATTGGCATCCAGCAAGGGTTTAGTTCCACCACCAAATACCTGAAATATAAAAAAGTTGGTTGTTAAAGCATGACGTAAGGTAAGTGAGTAACAAATAAAGACTTTGTAATGAACAATATCTTTACTAACCTTTTTAACTCCAGAGAGTCTTTGAGCTTCTGCAATGGCGCCTTTTCTCTGGGCCTCAAACTCTGCATTATCCTGCTTAGCAGCTTCCTGCAGACTCTTGAACTGCTTGTCCACTGTTAGGGCTTCCAGGCGCTGTCCAAAGGGAATCCATGGAGGTGGCCCGCCATCTACTCCTATACCACCTAAACATTTGTTTATATTAAAAATCCAAATTAGTACTAAATTTATTATAACTAACATAAATCAAAGTCATGTGGTATCAGTGATAATGATGACATTAATTTAATAGATCTTAATAAATCTTTTCTGTAATGCAAAGCTTTAGGGTGCATAGAACCCATGTATACTTTGCATATGCCTCTACTTTGATCTACAGATATGTATAAATTTTAAGAACAAATAAACACCTGAGGATTTCAAAACATACAAATTTTATTAAGCAGGAACTTACCTCTGGTGTGCTTAGCAAGACTCCTATTAAGCTCCCACTTCTCTATCATATGAGACACCTTCCCACCCAATATTGATATAACACTGGGTGAGAGCCAAATTACTCCATGACACACTTCTAGACCTTCATTTTTAAGCAACAATTTGGTTCCTGGGGGGGTGTTGATACTCAGGCTCGAAATAGGACTTGTCTCCAAACCGGTGCACGAAGATTTCCCATCGTGCAAGGTCAACTTCAGCATACGAGGCGCATACGAGGACTCCTCATTAGCTTTAGGCGCAGACACATTCCTTATCTTCTGAATTTGAACTACTATAGGCCTTTCGAGCTTAGACGGATCTTTTGTGAAGTCTTCAGGGAAAGCGGTATCCCCGATGTCCCGTAAGTCATACTGGAACGAAAAGGACACCTCTGTAACACTGTTCTTAAACTGACAGCAGTTCCGAAACCACTTATTAAATAAAGGTAAAATTCATACTTACATCTAAAGCTCTTTTGCTAAGTATATTTACATCTTGTGTTTGTCCATTTTCACTAATTATATCGATACCTTCTTGACTCAAATGCCTGTAAATCCAAAAAATATTGAGATACGAACAACACATAATCATAGTTTCAATTGGATTTATTCAACTGATAGTTACCAGCCTAAATCCTTAAGACTGTCTAAGAGTGACATGTTTTTAATTAGAAACTTAATTAAACCATGTCTTTAGAAGAAATTACCGATGAAAATAATATTAAAACCCACAGACATACGGTTTTCAATGACATGACATGACAAGCACGGGTGTTGAACAGAATACAGATACAAAATAAAATATGTACCAAAATTGTCTATGCATATTTTTCTACCTTTTCCCTGGCATCCTAGACATACAAAGCAAGTATGGAGATATAGTCTCCGAGGATCGAACGAACCACTCGTGATCGTGCGAGATGATCTCGGCTGGCGTGTTAACTGTTGCGCCCACACACACACACCACAGAGGTAGAGTTACTAATTTACCAAGGTTCTCGCTCAGTCTTTCTTTGTACAGTCAAGGCGGCTCGGAACATCGCGCGAGGCAATGCGCAGAACACAATATTAGGCTCAGCGGGGCGCGCGCGGTGAGGTGGGGTATGTTCTGTGCAGCTCGCACATTATATCCGAGCCGCCATTAAGTTTGATTCAGACTGTACTACTATATAAGATCCTTGCTTGATTGTAATCTATTGAACACTACGGAAATATTATATCTCCATGGTGAACACTGGACACAGATCCTTGGGTACGATTTTTAAATGTCGCAAATCGAATCGCAAAGGAGCGGTTTTTCCATACAAAAATCATTCGAAGACGAGCGTCACACGTTCAAAATTAGCACCCCTGCCTGGACCCTCCTGACGGGAAATCTGACGAGACAGCCCGGAGTCCGGATGGGCCTGACCCGGAAATGTGTGAACAGCAGGCCTATTTGCTAACTTTTGACAGCTACGGTGTACATCATTTTCATGGTAACTTCAATATTCATTACGGCTTCGGTATGAATGACTATTTTTATCTAAAATATGAAAACCGTAATGTATGCTAAAGTGACAATCAAATTGTTGTACATGTACACCGAGTTAGCAAATCGGCCTGCTGGGCTTTATATTTTGATATTCACATAAAGATTTCCGAACGGGATACTAAAAGTTCAATGACCTGACCTATCAAAATGACATTCTTGCACACAGAGTACGTCATTCTTGTCAGTCTCCTTTTTTTATACAATATATGATCGATATGATCTGATAAAATTGATTTGATAAGATTAAACGTTTTCAATAAACTCCTCACCATTAGTTTCCACATACATAATCTTACTATAACATAAATAAATTCCCTCTTTAACATCATGTCGGTAAGCACAATAAATGAAAGATAAGTTTTTACATATGTACTTTTCTCAACGTAACTTTTTACGTGGCTGTGTAACTAACTATGCTTACCAAAAGATGCTTGCAATCAACGAGATACTGGATCATTCTTCACAGTCAATCTTTATAATAATATTTCATTACAGTATAAGTATATATACATAGCAGTAGAGTATACTCAATGTATTTGTTTACTTTCAGACTCATGTTTTCAATGTAGAAATGACATGCGAAGGTTGCAGCGGAGCAGTGGAGAGAGTGCTCAACAGACTAAAAGGACAAGGAGTGGATAATGTTTCAATAAGTTTACCAGAGCAGAAAGTTGTTGTCACATCATCACTCAGTAGTGACCAGTTACTGGATGTTATCAAGAAAACAGGCAAAAAAACTACATATGTGGGCACACAATAGTCTTGTTGAACATGGATACTACATATGTGATGATAGAATATGCATGTAAAATTATATTGACTTAAGTATTTGTACATACAAAAATGTACATGTTCCGTACAAGGTTTTTTTAAAATAAATATCTAAGATTTGTGATGTTTTGTACATTTTAGATTAATTTTTTTGTTAAATATAATTTGTTGCATTAATCTTATCGTCACAATGTGTGCTCTCAGTAATATTTTTAAAAATATATTATGTAAAAAACCAGATTTATTGTTTATACAATATTTTAATAAATAATGTTGTTTTAAACATAATCTTGACTCACTTTTATATAACAGTTTGTTTAAACCATCATTACTTCTCAATCAATAGTTTTATCTCTACTGATTACATTTTCAAGGGTGTTGATCCTTAAGTCCACGAGGTCAACAGCTTCATGCAAGGCATTCAAGTGATCAACAATAGCATTCACAGTGGGCAGTACATCAGCACAGTCACATTCCTTGATCTTATCTAATCCACAAGTAAATGTTTTATTCATACTTTTGTGTTTCTTCTGTAAAGGTTCATTGTCATGCTTGCTATCATTAAGTATCTTGAATCCACTGTTTATAGGAAAACTCCGTTTCTTGCCCACCCATTCAATGGTGCCACTAGTGTAGCACACATCATTTTCTCTCAATTTTATCATTCCAAACAAGTCTTCCTCTTCATGTTCATGCACAACTGTCTCTATTTCTGTATCAGTACCAATAGACTTGTTCATTATAGAGGGTATAGTGTATGTGGTGCGACTGGGTGGGGGTCGAGGTATGTGGCTGATATGTCCTACACTGTAGGAACTCTCATCAGGCGTCCCCTCAGAAACATGTGTCAAATTATCTCTGGGCAAAGACTGATTTGAGCTGATAACTGTGCCTTGTGTGCTCCTGTGAGAGTGCTCACCAGACTTGTGACTGATTACTGTACTGTTAGCATTAGGTACTTGAGAGCTCTCAGATGCTGCTAAGTCATCGAGATGAACAAATGTAGTCACAGGATACCTAGTACTGTGATAGCACAGATACCAGGCCCTTACACCCTGATTTGATGAGCAATAATATTAATTCTTTTACTATCTATGTATTCTAATAAGACGAAGATCGTTTAAGCATCAGGTTAAGGTTACAGCTTTCTTTGAATTCAAGTTTTTGTAAAACTACTGAATACTTTGTTTCAAGTTGTCTCAATGACCAATCCTGAATGGGGGAATGAAGGATAAAAATCAGAAATATTTTTTACTAGTACAAAATTTATGTATTTAACTACACTAAACAATTACTCTTGCATCTGTACTTATATTACCAAGTAAATCTACATCTAAATTACACTATGTCAAATTGTCAGTAACACTACTATCTCTTTTTGACCACCTGGTTTCTGCCCCTTGAAGCAGAGGTCAGCTTGGAGGTTTGTGAGCCAGACCTAGGCATACAGGATGGATTCTGTGGAACATTCTCTTTTGCATCACAGAGCTCTGTAAAATTTGTTTTCCACATAAATATCTGGAAAAAAAAATATCAATAGATGTATCATATTGTTTGTAACAAAACCAAGGACACATGCCATCTCAAGATAAGTAGCATTTAGTGCTCACCAGCTCTATCTTTAGCTACAGATTAAAAGTTGTAGCAATATATATATAGACTTTGCCTTATCCTATTGCAATATAATTTAGATATTAACAAGAGAATTTATATACTTACAAGTTTATCATCACCAGCTGATGCAAAACCATCACCACTTGGGGAAAATGTGACCGAATTCACTGCACCGCTGTGGCCACTTAAAGTGAATATTGGGTGCCCTTCCAACAAATCCAAAATCTGATAAAAAAATATTAATATTTTATATAAAAGCTAAAACACATTCATCTCCATAGTTTATGTATTGAAATACAATACCTTAATTTTTCCATCTTTGCTTGCAGTTAATATATAACTTCCGCTGGGATGGAATGCCACCTGGGTTACTGCCTCATTATGTATACTGGAAACAAATTTAACTTTATACATTTTAAATATTTATACATACATTCTTCGCCTTTCAAGCTTTTTTAGGGTTCCGTAGTAAACAAGGAACCCTTATAGTTTCGCATGTCTGTCTGTCTGTCTGTCTGTCCGTCCGCGGTTTTACGCAGAGACTATAAGTACTAGAAAGCTGTAATTTGGTACAGGTATGTATATTAATCATGGCAAAAAAGTGGTAGAATAAAAACTTGAAAAAAATTTTTTTTTAGGGTAGCTCCCATACAAGTAAAGTGGGGGAGTAATTTTTTTTTCTCTATTTACCCATCGTGTGGGGTATCGTTAAATAGGTCTTTCAAAAATATTGTGAGGTTGAGAACACTATTTTTCGATTTAGGGATCCGTTTCCGAAATATTTGGTTTTAAAGTGCGAATTTTTGTTAAGAGGTAAGTGTCCCCCCCTCTATCTGCTAAACGGTTATATATAGATACGTGAAAAAAATGACAGCTGTAGTATATATACTGAAGTTTAAAGGAAAACTATCAGAGCTGAGTACTAAGTGCAAACCTAAAAGTTATAGGCAACCAACTTATAAACTGTAAAATTTCATACTATTTTCATTGTTAGATGTTTTTGGTCGTTAAACTGTAAGGTGCGAGTGTGAATAGTGTGAACTCAAAGTTGTCATTCCCAACTACGGAACCCTACACTGCGCGTGGCACGACACGCACTTGGCCGGTTTTTTTAGTTCATATAGTTATCATCATAACACACATTTTAAGGGGTATACAAGTATTCTATTTTAATAAATAATAATATTTTATGTAGTAGTGCATAGGAATCCTAAGTAGTGTTATAAATTCAAATGTTTGTTTGTTACGCTTTCGTACCCTATCTACTCGATCAATATGAACTTTAGCATACACATAGGTTAGGATGCTGAGAAGGACATAGGCTATATAACACGTGTGCGAAGCCGCAGATAATAGATAGTATAAAATATAAAATTCAACTCTTGTATCTGACTAGTATCTGACCTGTAATATTGCACCAGATTATGTGTTCTAGTGTCATACAGCTTGACACTCCCATGTGAAGTGCCAATGGCTATATAGCAGCCAGAGGGGTGCCATGCTATACACAGGCCATGTCCTTTCTGATCTTTATAGGTGTGTATGCATTCTCCTGCCTCTGGGTTCCACAACTTGGCACTCTTATCGTCAGAACAGGATGCTATCACAGAGCCATCACCAGACATTCGGGCACTCCTTACCCAGTTGGTATGCCCAACAAATGAAGATATGAATCTTTGCTTGTCACTGGACCAGAGTTTTACAATTTTATCATCAGAAGCTGTTATTATCTGAAATTTAAAAGAGTGACTAGAATACATACACTTTGTTTTTTGTATATATATTTTTTTTACATTTTAGAAAAACTTAAGTTTAGGAGTTGCCTGTTGATATTCATTTAAAAAATTCTGGGCTTTAAAGGTATCTTTCAATTAAAACTTACTTTAGATCCGTCTGGACTGAACTGCACAGACCTCACAGTTTGTGAATGAGCTTTGAACATGCCCGTACTGCCAGTGACAGTGGGTACCCAAATTCTGACAGTTTTATCCCTTGAAGCAGACGCCATATATTTGCCAGATGGTGAGAACGTAACGTCCATGACAGCCTCTTCATGGCCTTGAAATCTGTAACTCCTCATTGTGCCACGAAGATCCCATAGCTGCAATAATGAGTTTGGCCTCATGTCAAATATCAATCAAGCATTTATTACCTATATTTACCGTGTGATTAATTTTATTTAATAGATACTTACTAAGACACTGTTATCCAAGGAACTGGAAGCAATTTGTTGTTCGTTAGGACTATAAAACAATGCCGTAATACCATTTCGATGGCCTTTGAGCTGCTTTTCTAATGAAGGCTCCAAGAAGGTACTCTTATCTTCCATCATTTTGTCATGAATTATAATATATACCTTTATTTCTTGTATTTCAAGAATAAATAACAAAAATCCTAAGTAAAAATCCAATCAGATTCAAATTTCAAAATTCTATTTTGTTTTGACAGTTTGACAAAACATCGTCAACAAATGTGTCCATGGTACCCGTTCATTTTGTTATGGTAAAGCCCGTAACACACATTCCGAATAGTCAGGACGCCGACTGTCGGAACCAACTAAATCGGACCGTGTGTAGAGCACTCGGGCCAACATTATTATTATTAATACTGCCCCCCTATTTACTAACTCGGATGACAGGTATCGATGTCTATCAATCTAGAATTTACTGTTACAATGCGGGTTTTGCTTGCTCGAACTTTTTATTTTAAAGCGCTATAGCAGTGGCGAGGTTCGGGTCCTCTAAATCTCCGCGCCAAAACAAATGCAAAGCGCGGGAATGTTTCAAGTGAAAAACCGGAGCACTATTTACAACAGTTTATTTACACGATCTGTACACAATATTTACAATAAACGCAGACTGCACAAAATATATACAAGAAGGAGAAAACGTATGATACATAAAAGCAACAACTAAAATTACAAATTGCGAGCGAAAATTTATACGGACGGAGAAGCAGAGAAAAGGCCCATTGTCTCTCGCCAGGGGCGCTGCCCGTCACGGGCAAAACACAGATGGCGCCTAGGCGCATGCGCGGAGCGGTCATCGCCCCAGGCGAACTATATACATATAAAAAGAATGCTTGTCCGTGTATACGTTGAAGCTATTTACATGATTTAAAAATATTTACAAATAAATTATGTACATTATATTTATAAGAAAATGATTACCTAACTATGCCTAATAATGAAATGTAAAAATAATTAAAACTATAATACAAAATAAACATTTTGACATTTTGGTCATGGCAAAGTCAGGTAAGAAGGTTAGGTAGGCCACTCAGGTAGGCCACATCACCCCCCTCCTGAGACCGACAAGGGCGATAAAAGGTGCTGAGGAAAACGTACAATACGGCCTGAACGTGTCCTTTGGATATCATCTCTTCGAGGTTCAGGTAGTGTATTGTATGAAGTGTGATCGGGTGGCCTGATTGGTGTGTTAGTGTGAGCATCAGTGTTAGTGTGTAATGGGGTGTTATGTGTGGTGTCGGTGTCATGCAGTATGTAGGCCGGCTTGATGCGGTCTACCGATACTGTGACCGGGTTGCCACGAAGAAGTACCTTAAAGGTCTTGTCCCCTCTTTTTAACACCTTATGAGGTCCAGAGTAGACCGGCGTGAGAGAACCACGGCTTGAATCATCGCGCAGAAAGATGTGCGAAGCTGTAGCGAGATCTCTAAAGATGAAAACTGACTGATTGCCATGTCTAGAAGCTGGTGATGGTTTTATTTTATTCACGAGTGACCTAAGACGCGACAAGTAATCAGTCACATCAGTGGTATACTCGTTGCTGTGATGGAAAAACTCGCCGGGCAATCTCAGAGGCTCACCATAGGTGAGTTCGGCTGATGAGCAGGCAAGATCTTCTTTGTAGGAGTTCCTAATGCCTAGCAGGACTAGGGGGAGGGAATCTACCCAATTTGAAGTAGAGTGGCAAGTGATGGCAGCCTTCAACTGGCGGTGAAATCTTTCCACCATGCCGTTGCATGCCGGGTGGTAAGCCGTAGTCCGTCTGTGCTGAAAGCCAACAAGCTCAGAGAGGCTCTTAAATAAGGCCGACTCGAACTGCCTAGCCTACCCCTATCAGTCACAATACTTACCGGACAACCAAACCGGGAGATCCATCCGTGCAGCAGAGCCTTGGCAACGGCCTCAGCCGTAATTTCCTGGAGTGGTACTACCTCAGGCCATCGCGTGAATCTGTCGATTGCAGTAAGGCAGTACTTGTATCCTTGGGACAAGGGTAAGGGGCCAATCAGGTCAATATGGATTGTGGTAAATCTGGATTTCGGGAGTTGAAAGGAACTAAGTGGGGAGGAGACATGCCGAGTGACTTTAGACCGCTGACAAGCGAGGCAGCTCCTAGTCCACTCTCGGCAGTTTTTCCTGAGCCCTGGCCACACATATCGATCCGAAACTAGTTTTAGCGAAGCATTCACCCCTGGATGACTAAGCGAGTGGAGACAATCAAATACCTGACGCCGATACATTATCGGGACATATGGTCGAACGTTGCCGTCTCTCTCTTCGCAGTATAGCTCCGCTTTGACACCCGGCAGTTTCATCTTCTTTAATTTCAACGAAGTGGAACCTTCCAAGAGAGTTTGCAGTTCCGTATCTGAGCCTTGAGCGTCTGCTAATTTAGCCAGATCAACGGGCTGTGCGATCTCCTCTATCCTGGAAAGTGTATCAGCTACAACATTGTTCTTACCTGATATGTGCCGGATTTCAGTAGTGAATTGGGATATAAAATCTAAATGTCGAAACTGACGCGGTGAACAGTTTTCCTTGCGCGAATGGAATGCAAAGCATAATGGTTTATGGTCGGTGTAAACCAAGAAGTCCCTAGCCTCGACCATATGGCGAAAGTATTTGATTGCCTCGTAAATCGCAAGTAACTCACGGTCATAGGGGGAATATTTCTTCTGAGCTGGACTTAGCTTCCTGGAAAAGAAGGCAAGAGGCTGCCATCCCTCATCGTCCTTGAACTGCTGCAACGCTGCACCAATTGCTGTGTCAGATGCATCCGTCACAACAGCTAATTTGGCGTTACAGTCAGGATGAGCAAGGAGTGCTGCTTGGCATAGTCCTTTCTTGCAAGACTCAAAAGCTTCTGTCTCCCTGATGGTGAAGTGGACGGGATGAGAACCTTTCACCGAACCCTCTAACAAAGCATTTAGGGGAGCTTGGTGATCTGCCGCGCCTGGGATGAACCTCCGGTAAAAGTTCAGCATCCCCAGGAACCTACGGAGCTCTCGTACAGTTTTTGGTGCAGGAAAGGTCTGAATGGCATCAACCTTCGCAGGCAGTGGCTTTGTTCCTTCAGCTGAGATAAGGTAACCTAGAAAAACTACCTCTGCCGCGCCTAAAACACACTTGGAAGTATTGATTACCATACCATATTCCTGTAGTCTGGTGAACAGCGTCCGTAGGTGTCTCCTGTGCTCTTCTGGATCCCTCGAAAAGACCAAAAAGTCATCTAAATATGCAAAACAGAAGTCTAAGCCCCGCAACATCTCATCAACGAACCGCTGAAAGGTCTGACCTGCATTGCGAAGACCGAAGGTCATAAATGGGAACTCATAGAGCCCGAACGGCGTCGCAATCGCAGTCTTGTGGATATCTTCGGAATAAACTGGTATCTGATGATAGGCCTTTATCAGGTTAATGGTGGAAAAGACCTTACATCCGGAGAGGCTATGTGAGAAATCCTGAATGTGGCGAATGGGGTACCTATACGGAACAGTCCTAGCATTCAGAATCCTGTAATCCCCACAGGGACGCCATCCGTTATCCTTTTTAGGGACAAGATGGAGAGGAGAGGCCCAGGAAGATTCGGAGGGTCTGGCTATACCACTCTGCAGCATAGATGCAAACTCCTCTTTAGCGATTTTGAGTTTATCAGGGGCCAGCCTACGAGGTGTGCAAGAAACGGGTGGGCCAGGTGTAGTGCGTATGTGGTGTACTGTGTTGTGTGTAGGTGTGTGGTGTGTACCGTGTGGACGAGTAATGTCAGGGTATTCCCTGAGTATGTCATGAAAATCAGACTCACCAGTTACCGTCTTTACCGAAGAAATGATATCCGCCGGTCGTGCAAGCGAAGCCACGGTCGAAAGGCTAGTATTGTTGTCTATCAGGCGTTGGTTTCTGCAATCAACCACTAAATTAAAGAAAGACAAAAAATCAACACCTATTATTGCCCTTGTAACATCGGCCACAGTAAACTGCCATGAAAAGTCACGGCGCAAGCCTAAATTTAGAACTAAATTAATATGGCCGTAGGTCGCAATGGGCGTACCATTGGCTGCACACAAATCATACTCGGTACGAGTCCTACTACGCTCTTTACAGTAAATACGAGGAAACACACATAAGTCACTACCTGTATCTACCAAAAACTGCATTTTAGTCCGTTTGTCTGTAACAAATAGGCGACCACTATTGACGCAATCGTCGGCCGCCATTACCGATTGCCCATTAAGTTTTCCGACCCGAAATCGCACGGTTTAACACACTTGTCCGCTTTATCACCAAACTTTGCGTGATACCAGCACATAGGGTACTTCTTATAGTTCGAGTGAGAACGAGTTCGGGATTGGGAACGAGCACGGGATTGGGAACGACTTCGATTACGTCCGACTGGTCGACGATGGTTTTCTCTTCTCGACAGCTGATCGATTTTAGTCGTTAGAGCAGCTACTTGTTTGGTTAGCTCGGCTATTTGATCGTGTACAGGGTCACTACTGCACCTACCAGACGTCGCTGCACCTGATGTTGAGGCTACCTGTAGACTCGGCGAGACGACATCATGAACTCGGTCGGCTAACTCTGCCAACACCTCCAAAGTGGCCTCCGGCTGCGCAGCTATGATGGTCTGGGTGCCGGAAGGTAGTCGACTGGTCCAAATTGTCCTTAGAAATTCCTCTGGTACGCCAGGGCCAGCCAGGTTTTGTAGGTGGCGCAGGAACTGGGATGGTTTACGATCACCTAGCTCTTCGTGTACCAGGAGCTGCTTGACCTTGCGGTCTCTAGATGCAGATAACCATTTAATAAGCTCCGCCTTGAGTTTTTCATATTTACAAGCCGCTGGTGGCAAGGTGATGATGTCCTCAACCTCCGATGCATACTGCGGTTCCAACTGACCGATAGCATAGTAAAATTTTGTTGCATCTGCTGTTATGTTGGCCAGCTGGAATTGGCCTTCAAGTTGTGCAAACCACAAGGCGGGTTTCTCTGGGTAAAATGGTGGTATTCTTACTCCAACACGAAATGTTTCCTCCGCCGATTTAAATTCTTCGCTCTCCAAATTTACGCTCATTTTGTGTTCTTGCGGGTCACCAATAAAGCGGAGCGAAAATTTATACGGACGGAGAAGCAGAGAAAAGGCCCATTGTCTCTCGCCAGGGGCGCTGCCCGTCACGGGCAAAACACAGATGGCGCCTAGGCGCATGCGCGGAGCGGTCATCGCCCCAGGCGAACTATATACATATAAAAAGAATGCTTGTCCGTGTATACGTTGAAGCTATTTACATGATTTAAAAATATTTACAAATAAATTATGTACATTATATTTATAAGAAAATGATTACCTAACTATGCCTAATAATGAAATGTAAAAATAATTAAAACTATAATACAAAATAAACATTTTGACATTTTGGTCATGGCAAAGTCAGGTAAGAAGGTTAGGTAGGCCACTCAGGTAGGCCACAATTTGAAATACAAAAACCGCATTGTAACTGTAAATTCTTGATTGATAGGCATCGACACCTGTCATCCGAGTTAGTAAATAGGCCGGCTGGTTGGGAGAAGAGATCGGTGGGTAAATACCCGTTGGGTAAAAACGGATAAAAACCGGGTCATTTGGGTAAAAATGGGTAATTACCGGACTTAGTTACCGGAATTGACAACATATATTTTACCGAAAGTGGTACTTTTTATATGTGAAATCGAAAGTACCTTGCATGTATATACTTTCATATATATTATAATTTTTTTAAACCAGAATGTATTTTTTTATGAATTTTTGAAAATACGACACAAACGTCGTTTTTATAATAGAAATATCTGTGCCTCATTCCCTGTCATTGTCAATCTGACGTAAAATAACTCTCTGTCATTGTCAATCTGACGTAAAAGAATGACATTGACAGTCTGAGTTGCCAGATTTAGGAAATTTTACCCGGGAGACGGGAAAATCTCTATCAGGCCTCTCCCAATGAAAATGATAAATATCGTTTCCATTTTCACTATTTTTTTTTTTCATTGTAAATGTCGGCCAGAATGTTTTTCGATGTAATAATGATTTGGTTTTGCTTATTTCTTGCACCTGTTAACTATGTTTTTATATTTTTATTTGTTTCTTCTACGTTCAGAAATTACTTAACCTCGTCTTTTATTCTTTACAGACAAGACTGACCTTAAGGATGCGCTAGTCCGGAACTCGAACTCATCGGCGCACGTAGCTAATTTGCGTGCTATTTCGCTGAGAAAGGAATAGACTCGGTTATAAACAGTGCGGAACTATTTACACCGATGTATAAGCACATCGGAACTACAGTCTAGTGTGTGCAAACACAAATATTGTTCAAAATCTAAATCTTCGTCGTCTAAAAATTCGCGAGTATGCTTTTGGGAGAAGTATTCTTGTGATAAAACAGCTGAATGTTTTAATTCAAAGTAAAATTATTTAAATTTTTTAATAACCAAGCTATTTGTATTTAATTGTGCCCAAAGTTGCGTTAAAATTACGTGTTGAAACGGAATGTCTTGAGACTCATAAGTTTTAAAATACTTATAATTTTACAATTATAATTCCATACAAGCATAGATAACGACAAGACAAATCGATAGAATTAAAAACTGTAAATTCGTTATCGTCTATACCGAACAACGGAGTCATCACCCTACAGAATTTGTATGGCGAAACACCTGACTAGCGTTTTAAGTCGTATGATCAAAATAAGTAATGGTGTTAATAAAATTGATCGCATGTAGATTATGAAAATCTCTAGTCCGTTTCCGTTTTCACTGTTTTTATTTTCTTTGTAAATGCCGGTCAGAATGTTTTTTGATATAATAATGATGAAAAAAAAAACAGTGAAAACGGAAACGATGTTTATCATTTTCACGGGGAGAGGGCTTAAAGAGATTTTCCCGACTTCCGGGTAAAATTTCCCAAATCTGGCAACTCAGACTATCAATGTCATTCTTTTACGTCAGATTGACAATGACAGGGAATAAGGCACAGATATTTCTATTATAAAACCTACGCTTGTGCCGTATTTTCAAAAATTCATAAAAAAATAAATACTGGTTGAAAAAAACTATAAAAAATATGGAAGTATATATGTACAAGGTACTTTCGATTGCATATTTAAAAAGTACCACTTCCCGTTAAGTACATGCACACAAATATCTAAAAGTAAAATCACAATACAGGTGAAACATTTTTTAATATAAAGATTATTAAATCAACATCATTGTAACTCAAAACTATTAAAATATGTATTGTAAAATGAAGCAAAATATATTTGTAATAATGTTGAATAACGGGTAAAACAGGACCCTCGACATATCCGGATGTCACAAATATTTTTTTTTGATGGCTTTTGGCTTTATCTGCGATCAGTCGTCGACAATGAGCGGATGAGGTGTAAGCTTCGAGCAACACGGAAGGGAGTAGCCATACGCTGCATTCCCCTCTGTCAAGGTACAAGCCAAAATTAGGCATATGCATGTCTATGTGTTAGTTGTGTGACTCATCTGTACACAAATTATTTTTTCTTTTTTATGTCATTTTTTGTGACAATGTCATAATTACTATCAAGTGACAGTTTAAGTTTTGTATGTAGGTGTGCGGAACTAAACTTGTGTGCACATTTCCCCCCGCAAAAAACGCCAGAAAAATTGTCATAGTAAATTGTCGCTTTGCCCACTCCCTCCGTCCGGTACGGAGGCCGTGTTGCTCGAAGGGTGTAAGTGATGTTTTTCTGTCAAAAGGTACTTCCCAACGGCAGCAGCCCAGCCCCCCTATTTACTTACTCGGATGACAGGTGTCGATGCCTATGAATCTAGAATTTACAATTACAATGCGGGTTTTGCAAGCTCGAACTTTTTATTTGAAATACAAAACAGTGTAACAGCAAATCCTAGATCGATAGGCATCGACACCTGTCATCCGAGTTAGTAAATAGGCCGGCTTGTTAGTGTCGGGAGTCTAGTCCCTGTATATCAAATCGCTTTAGGCGTTTCTGGTAACTTATATATCTCAGATTAGCTGCTAGTTCATTGGGATGATTAGCTAATCTGGATTTGTATCTTTCGGCAAAGAGCAAAGCAACTAATGAATCACCACAGGTTAGAAAGAGATAACGCAACGCAATACGCATGTGCGAATGAGACATAATGTTATACAGGTATGAAAGAGATAAAAAGTACTCAGCTAATGTTTTAATTTTTATTCTTATTGCTTAAAGATTGTTAAACGAATAAGTGTTATGTTTTACAGCAAATTAAAACATAACACTTATTCGTTTCGACAGCAAATTCGTAGAATACTTATAAATATAGTTCGGTTGAATGTAGGTATATCATTATAAATCAAGTTAAATAGCGGGACTAGTTATATATATACTAAACCTTAAAGAGCATTTATTGCACTGAATTCATAAATTTATTTGTTTAAAATAAATACCCACATAAATACCCAAAGGATAAAAATTTTGGGTAGTTATTGGGTAAAACCCGGCCGCTGGGTAAAAACCCGGTTGTTTGCCCATCTCTACCGGGAGTGGTTGGCTCTCCGACGCGGTCGGCTTCCTACCATCTGCCAAATCGGTGCGTTGCGTGTGGAAGGATGTTCCGACGGTCGGTCCGACAAAGTGTTGCCACTATAGGCGATTTTTAGCCACATCGTTAACGACAATTTTTCTCATTTGGTAGCTTAACTCTATAACCAACATTTTTACTTACTTATTATAACTAAAATGAAATACTTTATCTATTTTAAAACTGAACTTTTCATATCCATTTACAACGTAATCCTTTAAAATGTAGCGAATTCTGTGAGAGGCGACATAGACAGACAGTCAGATGCAGTGTTGCCAACTAACTTATCAAGTTTATAGCTAGATCTGACTTTTTTCCCATGTCAGGCAGAAACAATTTAATAGCGTTGTAGCGAAATGCTTTAGCTACTATTATGAATTTTTGTCGTAATAACTTACCACGTTATTATATGAAAATGCGCTGTGCAGTTTGTTGCCGCTTCTTCTGCACTCCGCTTTGGAAGCGGCCTAAACTTAGCCATAAGTAATTATTGACGTCAACAAAAATTTTTTGTTTTAAAAATTGTAAACAGAAATATGACAGTTAATAAGTGTTCAAAGAAACCTATATTAAGTAAACGATTGAATCTTGAATCTTGAATCTATGCATTTCATGGTTATTCAGTTTAATACACAATTAACCATTAATATTTGCGTATATTTACATGAACTCCATTAGTTCATTAGATTTTCCCCAGAGTAGGGGTAACTTAGATTGTAGACACTATTTGTAGCATTGGTATCACTGATCGGGTGCTCGTCGGACGATATCGATCGGAACTTGTGTAGGCTTGCAGGATGGTTGGTAGTAGCTAAAGGATTTCGCTACAACGCTTTAAAATTGTTTCTGCCTGACATGGGAAAATAGTCAGATCTAGCTATAAATTTGATAAGTTAGTTGGCAACACTGCATCTGACTGTCTATGTTAGTGTCTATGTCACCTCTTACAGAATTCGCTACATTTTTAGGATTACGTTGTAAATGGATATGAAAAGTTCAGTTTTAAAATAGATAAAGTATTTAATTAGGTAAAAATTTTGGTTATAGAATTAAGCTACCAAATGAAAAAAATGTCGTCAACGATGTGGTGAAAAATCGGCTATAGTGGAACTCTTTGTCGGACCGACCGTCGGAACATCCTTCCACACGCACCGATTTGGTAGACGGTAGGAACCCGACCGCGTCGGAGAGCCAACTACTCCCGACCGGTATTAACCTTTAAGTACCGACGTGGGGCCTGTCAGGCCGCGGCAGGTACCCATGTTGTTAGTTTTACCCATTCCCCGGTTAGGAGAGATCCCCGCTTCTCAGTAGCTGCGCGTCTAGTTGCGCTGACGCCATTCCGTGCGGGGGTTGTGCCAGTGGACGTGATTTTGGTACGTTATGGGACTTTGAAATTACGACGCGGCCTTCCAGCCCCGACGTCGGTACTTACGTTACTTTTTTGTTTTAGCTATTTTTAATTTGTAGTGCTTGTTTACAGATATCTAACTACTAATTTTAAAAATGGATGTACCTGGGCCCTCAAGAACTAAAAGACAAATACCCACAAATCAACTAGGCATTTCTAAATGACCTAGGTACCCTATTCGTGAGCTTCGTATGAGTTTGGCCCGAGTATTGGGTCCCGATATGCCAGATGTAGATCAAAATGACGTGGCACAAGAAAAAACGAGAAAAATATGTGCATCTTGTCCCCCAAAACTCAATAGAAAGTCAACTTATAGATGTTTCTCATGTAAAAAACACGTCTGTTTACAGTGCGCTAAGCAAGTTTAACCTGATTGTGAATAAGTGACTTTACTGTTTGTCATTTTTATTATTTTGAAGTTTCCAAATATTTTTATTTCTTTATTTGATAAATATAACCTTCATCTTTAAGAAAAAATGTTTTTTGAAGTTCCTAAGAAGAATTTTTTTTTTATGTTTGTTATTATGATAAGTGTTGCATTTTAGTTAAAAAACGGAGCCAAAGATTAAAAGGCCTCAAATTTCAAAAGTTTAATAAAGTTGATTATAATTTTATCTTTTCTTTCATTCAAGTATCCCAAATTATTAAAATAAAGCATGATTTAAAACAAATTATAAATATATCCTATAAAAATCGATGTTTTGTTTTGTGGCCTCACAGGCCCCACTTCGGTACTTATGTTACAAAAAATCCACGTCGGTAGCTCCAGTAGGTTAATAATAATTATGTTGGACCGACTGCTCTACACACGGTCCGATTTGGTCGATTCCGACGGTCGGTATCCTGCCACTTCGGAACGTGTGTTACGGGCTTTCACTCGCCTTCCATAGACACGAAATATATATTTTAAACATTTTAAAAATGTTATGTAGAATATAGTCGTCTATGACATATTTATCCGATCCGATTATTTTTCACACGAGGTAATTTCATGTTTTGAATGTGACTTTAGAATAATTCCCATTATTTTGTTAGGAAAATAAATATTTAATTACATATTGAAAATAGTTGTTCAATTGTTAATAACATTTGAAGTGTTACAAACACGTAAGTACGGTATTTCTTGATTTCTTGAATTTAATTGCATGCGTTTGTTACCGGGTGCATAAAGTGTCATTCAATAAATTGTTGTATTTATTATGTACCTACTTCGATCATATGTTTTGATTTTTTATTCGGTTCCAGTGACATGATATCTTCCTAACGCTGAAATAAAGATATTCTATGGGTATAACTTTATTGTGGATTATTGGTGAGTAAACTAATCGCATTTCATTTATCTTTGTTCTATACAATGTTTGCATAATATTTGTGTCATATTGAAAATTCTAAATTTATATAGGTATTTTCCACATCCCGAATCTATCTTGTTTCACAATTGACATAGATGTACTAATTAAAATTCTCTGGTAGTATTTAATAATATTTTGGAATTCTCAGGAGTGTCAAAATACAGACATGAACATTGGAGCCGTGGCTGGCGAGGGTGCCGGAGAAGTGGCGCTGATAGCTGATGACCTGAGCCGCGCTGTAGAGCTCACACTGAACCCCAATGTGTCACAAGATGCACGTAATCAGGCCTACAATGCATGTGAAAGGTGCTCATCATGCAATGTTATAATAAGCTTAAACCCCCACTAAAAGAAAGGACAATCCAATTTTGTCCCTTCATGATGGAAGGTCTCGAAGCTTAGAGTGTGAATATGTTACAAACAAACACTTAATTAAAGGACCAACATTAATATTTCTTTGTTTCTTCATGTGCTATTTTCTGTATCTACATAGGCACTCAAGGCTATTTTGGGTTTTCAGCTTCAAAGAGAATTCTCCGTGGTGTGCTCAGGCTGGACTTTTGCTGGCAAGTGGAAACCAGTACTCTGCAGTTGTTAAACACTTTGGCCTACAGCTCATGGAAAACACGGTCAAGTACAGATGGCCCCAAATAACACAAGCTGAAAAAATATTTATTAAGGTAAGTGTATAATTGATTATAGGTTTTTTATTCATTATTTACTGTCCTACTGCTGGACAAAAGCCTCCCCTCAGCCACTTGTCTCTATCCTTCTATTGACAACCATTTTAATCAGGAGCCACTGGTTTGAAGGATATTATTTTGGGATATTACACATTGAAAGCTAGTTATTTATGAAAAAAAAATATTGCTGGCTTTTGTACTTAATTGTGATATACATATATATAATATACATATGTATCTATTATTGTAAAAATTATGTATCTTGCTTTTTTAGGAAAATGCCATGAAGCTTCTATATTTAGGAGGTTGGGAGACCGGGCATCTGAATGATGCCCTTGCTCGTGTTATTGTGGAGATGATCAAGCGGGAGTGGCCACAGCAGTGGTCAACTTTGCTTGCAGAGCTTAGTGATGCATGCTCGAGGGGACATGCTCATACACAGATTGTATTACATGTTTTCCTGAGATTAGTGGAAGATGTTGCTACTCTACAGGTAAGACTTTTTGTTAATAAATTAACTGTGTGTGACATTTTGGAGGTCAATAATTGTTAGTACAGATGTAAAGTGTTTGTTTTTACAATGAGTACAAAAGTTGTGAAAATAGTTAATGGGTTCAATAGCCTAGGAACCTGTGAATACTTGGTACTTATAAATGCTAAGCAACCCAAGTGTGAGTGCCATTCTTTGGTGTACTGAAAGGTGTAAAATGTCTTGAGATCTTTATGCTGCAGAATGCATTTTAGAGCTATTGCTCCTGGCTGTTATTGTTGTATAGCAACAATAATTGTGCCTGAATATTCAAATCTAAATAAGATTTGTTTTTCATTACTGCTTGCAGTCTTTGTTATAAAAAAACCAGCTGTTTCCTGTGACTTCGTCAGAGTGGTTTTGATTCTATCACAGTCTATCCAGGCCCTCAGGCCGACTCGTGGATCCTGGATTCTCAAGAATCTTAGGTGAAAATCTAACCAGGATTATGCTCAGATAACAGAGATATCAATAATTTTTGCAGCGCTTGCCCAATAATGACGTTTAAAGGCAATTTTTTTATACCTTTGGTAAAATTGATGCAATTTTCGTATGGATCCTCAGATAGCCTATACTATCCTATTACTCACTGATAATGTAGCTTTTTTCTTAGTGAAATATTTTACAAACATGTAAGCCTTCATTACATGCATATATTAAGTGTTAGAGTATAATAGCCTACTACTCTACCTACTCATTCAGGTACTTTACTAGTTTGGTTAAGGTACTCTGAAGTGTACTAAGTGTATACAAGGGTAGAGTAAAGATAGAGTACTAGTAACAGCCGCGGTGTTCTTACTCAATAACAAAATCCAATTTTAGGTGTAGAGATCTATTATGCCAACACTGGTAGAGGAGTATATTTGTGTACTCTACCACTTATAAATTATTCCTCTTTTAATATTAGTCGAGAGTCTAGATAAAGAAACAAAGGTAGGTCAATAGGACAGAAATTAAAAGCCTAACCTTGTTACTTTGTAACTAAAATAGTAATATGGTTTATTATTACTGGCTGATATCATACAACTCAAGCCTTTCAATCTCGGGTAACATGTAGCTAAGTGCCAACTGCATTTTGATAAGGAGTTTGTTGCTAATTCATGTTTCACGCTTTTACAACTTATAGCCTTGAAATATTTACACATTCTCATTGTGGCATACTGACCGAATCAAAGTTATGTAATGTCAGATGATTTTTTCATAATTAATTTTCTTTCTTTGCATTATTTAGTGTGATTTTATTTATCACACCTACACTAAAACAGTGTCATTAAATGTATGGTCGCTTTTATGGCCGGGGGCTAATAAGAGTCCATACAAAATCTATACAGCTAGAGTTATAAAGTATTTTTTAGAATTTAATAGACCGCTATACCACTCACAAGTGTTAAATCTACTAGATCCAAAAATTGCTAATGAACCACATAAAACAAAAGTTAAACTTGACTGCGAGATTTTTCTCCCGAATTTAAATTACTATGGGTTGTTTTTATGACTTTCACTTTCTGGATAAAACATTTTTATTACCTGGGGAATCCCTGTATAAATTTTCTGCAGTTCACCACTATTTATTTTTCAGGCAAATATTTACTCATAATCATATTTTATTTCCATGAAACTAAACTAATAATGTATCTAACATTACCTACAAATAAGTGGTCAATAATATTGATATTGATAACAATAATCAGCCTGCCAGCAGACGCACAAATATATTTTTTTTCAAGGATAATTATGTTTTTTCATATAAAAAAAGTTATATTTCTTTAGTCTACTTTATACTATAATCTCGATGTGGTGAAAAATGTTGCGTACTAGCTGTTTCCCGCGGCTTCGCTATGATATATGTATATTACTTGCACTTATTCTTGCTCTGCTTAGGACAAAGCATACAGCAAAGGTGTTTTGAAATAATCCCATTATTATTAACCAGACGTTAGAGCAGCATCAGAGAAGAAAGGACATCTACCAAGCACTGACCAGCAACATGTCGGAAATCTTCGCGTTCTTCATGCGGCTCATAGAGCTTCACGTACAGGAGTTCAGAGAAAAGACTGCGGCTGGGGACTACGCTACGGCCGCCAGCAACGGCAGGGTGGTGCAAGTAAGTAGAAAAAGGATACAGTAGTATTAAAGAAGAGAAGCCATTTACGAACGAACGTTGCAGATTCAACTGCCAGCCATGGTGGGTAGTAAAAGTGAGTAACAACATTATAGAGCACTATCAGAGAAGGCGGACATCGACCAAACGCTGACCAGCAACATGTCGGATACCTTCGCGTTCTTCATGCGGCTCATAGAGCTTCACGTACAGGAGATCAGAGAGAACTGCGGCTGGGGATTACGCTACGGCCGTTAGCAACGGGTGTTGCGGTTTGAGTGAGTAGAAATAGGTTACAGCAGCATCACAAGGGAGGACATGTGTAAGTGGTAGTACAGTTCATTATGTATGTCTTATCCACATTGGATATTTGTTTGTATTTAGTATATAAATTACTTCTAAAATTTAAATTTCTCCTTGTAGGTAGTGTTGCTCACACTGACGGGCTTCGTGGAGTGGGTGTCGATCAACCACGTGGTGATGAACAACGGCCGCCTGCTGCAGATCCTGTGCATCCTGCTGCAGGACGACGCGTTCCAGCTGCCGGCCGCGGAGTGTTTACTGCAGATAGTCAACAGAAAGGGCTCGGTCAGTCAGTTTACAAACTTGAGTGCCACACAAATGGTTTGATACAACTGCTTTTTAAGTGTAATATTGTCACACCAAAATAAAATAAATAAAGACTAAGGTTTAATTTATTTTTATAAAAAAATAAGCAATGTAGGTATATTTTTTTATCATCTTGTCGTGACCTCTATTCACCATAAACACCAGAGAACGGAGGTGTCCGCGCCGTTTCATAATACAAAAAGCGTAGCGGCCGTGCTCGTTCAGTCCCGCGGATGCAAATAAATGGACTCCTTTCTTTGAAGTCTATTAAAAACAGTTATATTCTTTTACATAGTCAACTTAAGGCGCTCTTATAGTAACACTAGCGCCACCCAGCAATTAAATTCCTTAAATCATAAATGGTATTGAATTTTTAAAATCTAACAGGTACAAAACTACTGAATTACTTAAAGTATTTTTTGTTTATGAAAAGTAATTTACTAATGCCAAGAGAAAAATCGGTTCACGCCAAAAGTGGCCACTTTTGGCGTTAATCTGTTTTTCTCTTATTTTATCAAACGAATATTAGTGAAAATGAATACAAAAATACTACAAGTAATTTTCTAGATATTAACTTGTTACATTTTTAAAATTCGATAATTAAGGATTAAAAGAATTAATTGCTGGGTGGCGCTAGTGTTACTATAAGAGCGCCTTAAAGTCTTACCGATCCATTGTTTCGTTCAAAAACTCCATACAGGTTAATGTTAACAAAGAACAAGCATTATAAATGATGATGAAACGAATCTAAACATACTTTTCACTTTTAATTTATGTGATAAAATATTTATATTTTCAGACGAAAGAGCGCAAGCCTCTTATGATATTATTTAGTGAAGACGCAATAACTTGCATCCACCGCGCTGCCGTGGCGAGCATTAGCATGGTCGATGAGAATCATTATTTGTTCCTAAAGAAGCTATCACAGGTAAGATTATTTCTTTCCTTCTCTATTTCTTAAGTATTATCTGACATTAGTATTATATTTTTAACTTACTTGACTTAAAGTTCTCTGAGGGTTTTCTAAAATAAGCGGCGGCAGTACTGTGACGCCTGGTCCAGTAAGCTGTGATTGTCAGTTGTTGCTACTTGCAAGCAAATATTAACTAATGACAGCAGCTTATGTGAACGATTCAATGCTGCCTGCCATCTGGTGGTAAGCATTTAAAAAACCCTCATTGTAAAATTTTATCATTTGTGAGGTCCCAACTTACCCAGCTCTGATAGAGTAGGCTATACGTTTTATTGTAAAAGCTTTCTCACTTTACATAACTCTCTCTCTTTTTCGTGTTACCGGATGCATTCTCAACTGTTGAGTTTGAACACTGGCTTAAACTTCCACTGAACGAAGGTTTTAAAACAAATTATTTAGCAACATTTTTGGCTGACTGTTTAAAAGAAGAAACTTAAGTATTTTACATTCTAACAATAAATTGTAGAATGTTATCTTCCAACCCTTATTCAATCTATTGTAGGTGTTAGCCGGCCTCGGTCAACAGCTAACGACCCTGTGGAGCAACGCGACCGGCGTCGACTCATGGATGCCGGTGCTACTAGAAACGTTATTACTGCTGACTCGACACCCCTCTCTGACCATCGCACACACGGTGAACAGCGTGTGGCTGGCGCTGTTCAAGCACGAGCAGGTGTGCAAGCTGCCGCAGATGTTGGCCATCGTGCCTCGGTGGCTGGAAGCCACGGCGCCGAAGGTGCTCAAGGTACATAATCAATAATAATGAAATCTCCATTTAGGTAAAGATTTAACAATACCTTATTTAATCTTATAAGAGAAAATAAAATAAAGGGCCCGGAATTTTTTCCGCCCCGGAACGGCCCGACCCGGTGCAATGTAGTCCAGGCCTAAGTAAACTGAATCCCATTCAATATGTTTCATTCAGGTGACATACCCGACGTCCCGCGTGAGCGGTGTGAACGACGCCGTGGCGTACGCTTGTATGGACTACGACAGCGAACAGGAGTTCGCCGTGTTCTTCAGTCGATGTCGCACCGAAATATTAGAAAGTTTCAGGTAAGACAACATATATATATTTGATGTGGTCTTTTGTCTAGACGACTTTCAATTTACGCCTTATAGTCATGCAACAAAATTTTCAACACTGAACACGTTAAAGACTAGCTAGATTGTATTTTTGTTACGGAGATAAGTAATGAAGTGCACGTTGGTCGCAGGCACTGCATGTCGGCAGCGTCGCTAGTGACGTGGGCGTACGTGGAGCAGTGGACGCGGTCTGCGCTGGACAAAGTGGACACGTGTCCGCCCGAGCTCGAAGTCACGCATCCGCTGCACGTCGAGTGGGAAGCGCTCTCGCAGGTAGATGATGATTGTGCCTTACGGTGCAGAAATTGGAATAACTACTGAGTCTTTATGAATTTTGGTAGATTGAGTTTCCTTTAACTAAAGCCATCCCTGGCCATCTCGAACCTGTCTGGCCAGCGTGGAGAGTGTATGCCAAATCCTTTGACTGCTCTGGCTGATTAATGGCCCTGGTAGTAGAGAGAGGGTGGCAGTAGTGATAATTTCGACTTTAAACTAATATAAGAAATATTACATAAAGGAAAGATTTAAAATAGTGTTGAAATGATTCTTAAATTTAGATCAAATTTAGTATGCTTCGGGAGTTAAAATCTATCCAGCTATGTAGGTCACATCTTTGACAAAACAAATTTTGACGAGAAAATTTCTGTTGCACCTATTAGATGGCAATAAAAGTCAATTAGTGGACCTCCCGCTGCACTAGCACCTCCAGCGGATAATTTACGCGTTGGCCCTCTTTACTATGTTATACACAATATGATTTCTCATAGTTATACTCTTTACAGGTCTTAGACGTGGTACTATCGCGTCTGCTTCTAGCGGAGCCCCGTCCAAACGTGGTGGAAGGCTTGCAGCTGCTGCAGCGCTGCGTGGCGTGCACTCCGCCAGCGCCTTTGATATTGTCGCTGCTATTGTCTCTCATTTCGGCGTTGTTCGTGTTCCTGAGCTGCGCGTATAGCCAGCTCGCGGGTGAGTGGTGTTATGTCATTTGTTTTTGGATTCATTTTACATGTCTGTCATTATATTCAAAATATTATAGTGATCTAGTTTGAAAGCCAAAGTACCTGCCTAACATTAGTGACTGTGAGCTGTCGACCTCGCAAGTCTTCAAAGCCTACGTCATTTCGGAAAAAGAATTGACAAAAAATCTTTGTTATTATTGAACCTACTCACTCACAAAATTTCAAGAGAAGTGGTTTAGAAATGCAACCTGTATAAGAGGATAACTGATATATGAAGGATTTTTGTCGAATCCGACTTGGCTGAGAAGCGATCGGGAAGCTCCACAGTGTCTTCTTGTCCAAAATACCTCAGTGCCTAAAGTCGAAAGTTCGACCAATGTGTGTTACCAGTGAATACTTCGGGTCCGAAACCTCGTCCCATGGGCCACATAAGAAAATTCAAAGAGCTATGGCTCTCCATACTCTTTGAACTTTCTTATGTGGGCTATTTCTTCGCGAGAACGAATCAGAAACGAGAAAATCCGTAGAAAAACCAAGGTCACCGACATGGCCCAGTGGATTAGCTCTGAAGTGGCAGTGGGTGGGGAACAAAGCGCGAAGAACCGATGGCCGATGGGGCAGAAAGGTTCCCAACACCATCACTGCCTACTCGCTCACCTGAACGGGTCGTTTTAGTCGAGTTTGTTAGTGGCTATTAAATACTTACCTATTTGTGAATTATACTCGACCATTGCGAACGATTTTTGGGCAATGGTGAGTATTTTAGTATTAAAATACTCACTACACGACTAATTTGTGTGACTAGGCTTAGTGGTAGTTAGGTGACCAAGCCCTAATGCGTGTGCGTGTAAGAGGAATAGGATAAATATTGCAAAAATTTGACGTGTAGGATCGAAACTGCAATAGCCTAATTGGTAGGGCATTACTCGTTCAAAGACTAAGACGCAATTCGTGAAATATTTTGCCATAGAATACAATCGGTTTACTTTCATTATGTAAGTGAGCATAAGAAAGGATTTTTTCATTATGTAAGTGAGCATAAGAAAGGATTTTTAGTAATTCAACCCCTATGGGGGATAAATAGGGGAGGCATCTTTACGGTGCAGAGTTTAGGTGTGAGTCACGCGCAACGGTGTTAAATTAGTCTCTGTACGAGCTTACCTCGCGCATTTAGCGACCCGCGGCCTACATCATGTAGGGCGCGTGTCTTCTCTCTTCTATTTTTTTTATAATATAAATAACATCATTATCTAACAACTAATAGTGATACTATCAATGGCACCACCTTCAACCCAGCAAGCAGCAACATCTCTTCATGTATGGTGTTGGGCCAAACACCAAGTCCGGCACCATACAGTCTCTTTGAACGCTTCAGAATAAGGAACTTACAGGTCGTTTGCCTCAGTTTATATAGAAGTCTTTGGTTTACCCTAACTTCCGTCCGTGTGGCGCAGGGCCGGGCGTGGGCGTGGCGGGCGCGGAGCTGCTGCCGCGCGTGCTGGACAAGATCTTCGCGGCGCTCGTGTACGAGGGGCGCGCGCCGCTCGACCGCCGCTCGCGGCAGGTCAAGAACGTGCGCCGCCACGCCGCCGGCCTGCTCGTCAAGCTCGGCTATAAGGTCAGTATACAGACTATACCAATTTTAAGTATTACACTCACACCGCCACCCCTACACACATATTCATACACTTAATTTTATTTGATAACTTCTCATAATGTAAGCAGCAATGACAAGAGCGGAGTCTACTGGCACAAGCATTTTTTGCTTGAAAGGAGAATTTTGTAATATATTGTTACCTAATAAACATTTTTGTTTTATATTTATTTTGTTTATTAATAAACATGTAGTTCCCGGCAGAGTAGAATAGGTCTACTGCAAGATTTCCCGTGGATGTCATTGAAGGTGACTTGGGAAACACAAGTTAAACAAAGCTCATAAAAATTAAAGAGACCTCTCCAACCCGTCTGGTCTACCTGGAGAGTGTAGTCCAAATCCTCTCAGGCAAATTTTCATGGTTCTAGTAGTACAGTGAAGGTCCTGCTCTTGCAGTGGAGACTAAAAAAGACCTGATGATGATGAAAATATAGTCACTAATATGCAGTGATAAAGGTGGATTTGGGATATTTAGCTTTTTAGTGACTAATGATTAAAAGGAAATTAATGCTATGTGCTATAATCGAATGCAGTTCGAAAAGCCGCGTAATTTCCTTAGAAAATATTGACTACGAGACAAAGACCTAAGCCCCCCTTGTTACGGAGTGGTATTTTGAAGACACACTCTCTCTCTCAAATATTTATACTTGCATCTGTTACAGTACCCGTTACTGCTGCTCCCAGTGTTCCCCCGCCTCCTAGAGCTGTGTCGGTCGGCGCTGGCTCGGCCGGATCTCAGCGCAGTGGAGAGTGTCACGTTGCAAGAGGCTCTACTGCTCGTCTCCAACCACTTCTGCTGCTACGAGAGACAGAGCGCTCTTGTCGCACAAGTAAGTGCTTTACAGTCCGACAAGGATCATTTGGCACTTGAATTACATTGAAATGGGGGCGTGGGTGTGTGATTACAAGTGTAAGGGCTACTAGCCGACAAAGTCTCCTTAGTTTTATAAATAGAATTAAAAACACGAAATAACCACTACAAACATCAATTCCAAAAGTGACGCTTTGTAACACTGTATCACATTTACTACAGATTTGAGTTATTTCTATTGATAATCATGGGCCGTATGGTTCTCGGCCGCCATGTGGTTCCTGGCAGAGTGGAATAGGACCACTCTTAGTCTTCCCGTGGATGTCGAAGTAGGCGACTTAGGTAACACAAGCTACATAAAGCTTACTTTAACATCAAAAAGACCTCGTCAATCCCTCTGGCTAGCGTCAAAGAATACACAAATCGTTTGCGGCTATGTGGGTGTCTGAATGTGTCATCGAGAGGCGTGCAGGGCATGAAACAGGCCGTCGCAACTGCCTTGGTCGAGGGCTGTCTGTGTTGTGTTTGCGTCTCGCACGGTTTGCACCGCTAGTCGTGTTGCGTTGTTCTAGAGTACCCTAGCGCTTACACGCCTCGGCTCAAGGTCACCGGTGCCCGATCTCTCACGTACAGGGAGTGTCACCTCTGTGCCAGCGTGGAGAGTGTAAGCCAAATCCTCTGACTGCTCTGGCTAATATATGGCTTAGATAGTACAGAGAGGCTCGTGCTCCTGCAGTGGAGACTAAAAAAGACCAGCGGATGATGATGATAATTTTGCGCGGACTGCAAAGCGAGACAGAGCCTTCAGAGGTCCCATTTTTACCCATTAGGAATGGATACCTAAAGAACACAAAAGTTTTTTTTTTAATTGGGCATCTATAACACATGGTCTCCACAGGTGCTAGGCGACTGTAGCTCGCGCTGGGCGGCGCTGGCGCCGCACGTGGGCAGCGCGGCGGGGCTGGCGCGGCTGGTGGGGCTGGACGCGCCGCCCAGCGACGCGCCCGACGACGAGTGCGGGCGCGCGCGCCGCACGCTGCTGCACGCGCTCACGCTCACGCTGGGCGTCGTCAAGCGCACGCAGGTGCCCGCCGACCCCGACAAGTACGTCCCTGTCTCGAAGCACATTACTTTAAGCTAGCTAAACTCTTCTTATGTGGTCCCAACTCCTATAGCGCACAATTTTTCCAGTAACCACCACAATGGGTATATATAATCATCATTATTCACGAAATATATCTTGTACGAATATTTGCAATATATATTTCATATCCAAGGCAGTGAGGAAGCCTAAACCCAACAGTGGGTTGATAAGGGTTGATAAAGAAGATTTCAAAAATATATTTAATTTTTAACAAATTGAGGCTATCGCTATCTAGTGACGAGTAGAAAAGTTCACTACATATTACGTCTTCGTTGCCGCTCATAGTGGCTACTGTTGTTATTTAACTGCAACTTGCACTTAAATAAAATGTCGCGATCGGTGTGTATGTCCTAGTTCAGGACCAATGTTATTGTATGAGGCTAGCAATCTGTATGTTAGTATTTTATTCCCTTTGCCTCTAATTTATTGTAACACAGCGACAACAATCGCCTGTAACTTAGTTAATTATCGATTTTCAACAGAGCGTCACGAGGCGGGTTCAGCGCGGGCGTGACGGCGTCCGGCAACCCGATCTGGCGCAACCCGTGCGGCGCGCACGTGCTGCCGCTGTTCCCGCACGCGCTGGCGCTGTGTCGCGCGCTGCACGACCTGCACGCGCCCGGCGCCGCCGCACTGCGGCATCCCGAGCACGCGCGCGCGCTCGCGCCGCCGCCCGCCGAGCTGCGCAACCTGCTCGGCCCGCGCGACAACGACGTGTCGGCTGTCGCCACCACGCCGCAGGACCGCATGCAGAACTTCTTGCATACTTTACATGATAACGTGAGTGGAAGCGAGTTTGATCTCGTATTATACTGGGCCGCACGGTGCAGTGAGAAATCTACTGCGGTTGGGAAGAGAGAGAGAGAGCTTTCTGATGCGGCGCGACAGAGACGTGTCCGCCGCCACTACCACGCCGTAGGACTGCATGCAAAACTTCTTGCACACCTTGCATGACAACGTGAGGAGAAGAAGGTTTTCTCTCGAACACTGGGCGTGTAACTTGCTGGGCCCGCGCGACAACGATGTTTGGCCGTTGCCACCACGCCGCAGGACTGCATGCAGAACTTTTTGCATACTTTACATGATAACGAGAGTAAGAATTTGGTGGGCTCGAACATTCGGCCGAACGGCGTGAGAAATCTACTGCGGTTGGGAAGAGACAGAGCTTTCTAACGCGGCGCGTCAACGATATTTGGCCGTCACCACCACGTCGCAGGACCGCATGCAGAACTTCTTGCATACTTTGCATGATAACGTGAGTAAGAGTTTGATGGTCTCGAACATTGGGCGCGCAACCTGCTCGGCCCGTGCGACACCGACGTCTCTGCCGTCGCCACCACGCCGCAGGACCCCATGCAGAACTTCTTGCACACCATGCATGATAACGCGAGTAGAAGCAAATTTGATGGGCTCGAACACTGGGCGCGCCCGAGCTGCGCTACCAGCTATACCGCTACCTATGCTATGCGCTACCGCGCGACAACGACGTCGACTGTCGCTAGGGTTCCAATGTTAATGACAATAGCTGACAGATTCCGATCTTCATGAATAACGTCCCTCTGGGCATTGCTTACCCCACACACAATCAGAGAGCTATACATGTGGTTTACTTTCCCAGGTGTGCCACCTGGTGGGCGCGGCGGCGGCGACGCTGGGGCGCGAGCTGTACGCGGCGCCGGGGCTGGCCAAGTACCTGCTGGGCTCGCTGCTGCACGGCCTGCCGGCGCTGCCCGACCACTGGCTGCGGCCCATCCTGCGCAACGCGCTCAAGCCGCTGCTGCACCACTGCCCGCCCGCGCACCACGCCGACGTGGCCGCGCCGCTGCACGAGCACGTGGCGCCATGCAGTGAGCATTTTAAATGAGTTGCAGCTGCGACTCATTCATTCATTCATTCAAGATAAATAGCTAATAGTTTTAGGCATGTCTGTTCAAGGCCCAGGTCCAGGCTCTCGTCAGGTCAAACACGTGGCGTTGCAGCGTCTCGTACACTAGCTCTCCGCTCCGAGTGCCGCGCTCGCGGTCGATCGATTAGTCGCGACTCGCGACTAATCGATCGACGACTTATCGATTAGTCGCGACTCGGGACTAATCGATCGACGACTTATCGATCGTATGGACGACGTGGAGATATTCGTTCTAATGACCTGCCCGGATTTATATTCATGTCGACAACTTGCGGCAGATGATTAACGGTTGTGCAAAACCGACTTACAAAAACGTTCTTTTTATAACGAGTACCTATTATTAAGTCTCTGCTATCCCTCTGTCTATTGAACCGTAGTAGGTAGAGACATGAAATGTTACAAAATATGTTGATATATTGCCTTGCCGCTATTACAACAAACAACGAAAAAAAAAACTTGCTTCTGTGTCACATTTTTTGTAGTTAAATATTATATGCTGGTATGGAACCCATCATTTGCAATCTGAATTACTAAATGTTCGCATTGTTTTCGACTTCTAGAAAACTCATACTCATTGTATGTTTTCAGTGTTGACACACTTATCCCAGCGTTGGGAATACATCACATCGTTATACGAGTCAGGCAAACTAGAGGAAGAGGGCGGCAGTGAATCACAGGAAGTTTTGGAGGATATACTCGTCAGGCATCTCACCAGGGAATACCTGGAAGTGCTCAAAGTAAGGATACGAATATAATAGTTAAGTAGAAATATTTCAAGAATATTCTGGTTCTTAATTCCACAATACTATGCGATTTAATGCTATCGACATATCCTTAATAAGGAATATCGAGGGTCAATTGACACGCTGTATGCATAGCCACTTTACTATCAAATGAAAAAAACATTTACCTAATAGAAGAAAAATTTAGCTTTTTTGTTTGTTAAACATTAAATGGTGGTGCACCACACCAAGGGTCACCACCCTTTGTGTGCGATTGTGACTCACACAATCAATCTTGGTTCCTCTCGACCTTTGTATAGAGGTGGCGAGGTGACTGACTGGTCAGGATTGTGCCCACTGCAGTAGCTTCATTGCTGCCTATGACTATGGGCAGATCGTTGGGGTGGCCTCGTGACTCGTACCTGGGGTACGATTTTTGGAATGTCACCGTTCGCAAACGAGCTGTTTTTCCATACAATAATCATTCGACGACGCGTGTCACACTTTCAAAAATAGTACCCCTGGCTGGTTTTATTAATACACTCGATGTTTCCAGATCTCATTAGTGGACTCTCCGCTGATCGCGGAGTGCCCGGCGGGCGCGAACGAGGGCATGGAGGAGGACGCGCTGCCTCCGCAGCGACAACCCGACACCGTGTCGGAGCTCGGCGCTGCCTTGCTACAGAACCCCATCGCCGGGCCCGCCATACTGCACACGGTCAGTGTGTACTAAGTATACTAAGCCGGCCCGCGTAGGTAGCGCGTAGGTAATATTTGAACTCTGTACTCTGATTGCAGGTCCTACGAGCGTTGATGTGGAACGACTCGACCTCGTCGCTGCGAGCGTGTGCACTCGCCATGCCGGCGCTACGCGGCGCGCTGGCGGCGGGGCTGGTGGGGCCGGGCGAGGCGGCGGGCGCGCTGGCGGCCGTGCTGCACGCGCTGCGCACGCACGGACAGCACGACGCCAACCAGGCCGCGCTGCTCGCGCTCGCCGTGCAGGTCTGTACACGTGTCTGTGTTGTGCACGCTGGCGGGGGGCTGGTTGGGGCGGACGGATGGGATCTATCCAAAGCGTGGTCACATCACAAATGTGTGTGAACAGACAGCCCGACCGACGAGACACGGAAGCAAAGCGTCGACACTCAAGATTTCAAAATTCAATCGTTTATTTAATATAGGTTTCTTTGAACACTTATTAATTGTCATATTTGTGTTTACAATTTTTACAACAAAAATTTTTTTTTGACGTCAATAATTACTTATGGCTAAGTTTAGGCCGCTTCCAAAGCGGAGTGCAGAAGAAGCGGCAACAAACTGCACAGCGCATTTTCTCCAAGCGACGGCAACTCACAATTCTAGTTAGACCTTATAAACTACTTATATATATGTGGACTGAGTGTGCATTGTTTTAATTAAATGTCATGATAAAAATTACGCTCCTGCCACCCGGGCACGGTCCGGATGTGTGTACACCCTAAGGGTGTTTCGCCAATATCCCTGTATATTTAACTTCAATACATAAAAATATATACGTGTTTATTGTACTACTGCAGAGTACTAAATGATTATTTATTTGTCAGGCGTACGAAGTTCTCCGGCCGCGGTTCCCGGGCGTGGCGGCCGTGCTTCGCGAGATCCCCGACGTGGACGAGCACGACCTGCAGCGGCTGGACGACAAGCTGTGCGCGCAGGCCGCCAAGCCCAGCAAGATAGACAAGAGCAAGCGAGACCTCTTCAAGAAGATCACCGCCAGGGTGCGTCCTGTTCTGTACCTCTGTATTCCAGTGCTGCCGATATCCCCGATCGATTATAGAATAGCTCCGTGGCGCAGCGGTCAACACGCCTGATTGCGACACGGATGGTCCCGGGTTCAATCTCCGGTCAGGATTCAAAGATTCAAAACGTTTATCACATTTAAAATTATCTTACTCTCGATCCCGAGGCGGCCCGATCGGGCCGCTATGACGTCACCGCGCCGATCGTTCAAACCCGAAGTGGCCCCATCGGGCCGAGATTTATGGTCCGCGTTTTTAATTTTTTGTGTCGTTCAGAAACCACTTTTGTATGAACAAGTTTAGTCGTAGACGATCAACATTAAACACACTACTCGTCTAAACGCTCCCTACTAATGTCGTGTGAACAGGAATATTATTTTTTTCGAATGTCAAAAGTGTCTTTGGTTCAGTGAGGATTTTGTTGTGATGAAACATTGTTATGATTTTACAAAGAAAGTACAGGGTTTTATGGAATAAGTTTCACAGTATGTTTACTTCTATTTATATTTAATCGTTTTACATAATAGGTTATTAGAAATATAGTGAAATAACAGTTATTTCAAGGTTAAAATGCCACCAACTACATTGACAAATTTCTTAGTAATTTACGCGATTTTTGTTGTTGAATATAGTAAAATGACTAAAAGAAACAATTGAAATTATGTTTGAATCAGATTTAAGCACTAATACTACAATTTCAAGCGATAATTTTATAAAATAAATATACGAAAATTTCGTGTTTATTCTATCCAAAATGGCGTTGTGATGATCTATTTTGATCCTTATTTGTATTAAATTACGGTCGAATACAACTAGGCGATATAATGAGCTATTTTGAACCTTATTTATATGAAGTTATGGTCGAATATAACTACAAAAAGTGAAGAGTCATCACTAGCAGTTTTTTATGTCGTCGGGGGTCTGATTTCAAGTGTTGTTTTTATAAACATATTGAAGCTGTTCTTAGAACTATTTATACAGAAAGACAGTGTAGGCCCTTGTTATTTAGTTATATTACTGAGTACACATTCATTTCGGGAATTCCAGTCTGTGACTCAGTTTGTAAACATTAACCATGTAGAATAATTATATTTTTTCAAGAAGCCTACTTTCTTTTTCTATTTATATTTGTGGACAATATTTTCATTAGTAAATAGTTCTTTACAGAACGAAAAAATATGGTTTAGTTGCAGAGTAATTATATTTTTCGTGAACGGCGGAATTGGTGACGTCATTTACGCGCCTGACAGGTGGCTTCCGCCTATTGCGCAATAACTCATGTTGGGTGGAGGGGTTAAGTATTATGCATTTACTAATGTTCAAAAGCTACAGGCTACTAGCATTTCGGTACCGACCACTGCAGAGAAGGTCAAGATGGAAAATTATCTTTTTCAGATTTACCTGGGACTTGGATGTTTATCTATATAAGTATCTATTATAAAATACAGTATCGTTGAGTTTGTATCCCATAACACAAGTCTCGAACTTACTTTGGGGCTAGCTTAATCTGTATGATTAGTCCGTATATACTTGATATTTATTTATTTATTTAGCGAAAAAGTCATTTTGTACAGAACATTATGAGAAAGAGACGTTTAACGATTAGGGAACATTTTGCGAAAAACTTTACGGCTGCTCGGATATTAGGTGCTCACAACGCAGTACGCGCCCCGCCTTCCCGCGCACGCCCCACTGAACCTAATATTGTGTACTGCGCTAAGAACCGCGCGATGTTTCGAGCCCCCATAAATTTTGATCCTAAGGGATGCACGGCAGATGGAATCGAGAACAAAAATAATTATCTTCTACTTGGGGTGTCAGCTTGGGCCATTTGGTCTTTATCTTGACCAAAACTCCGGTACTGAAAAATATAGTTTTAATATATGTCATTCATATTTATGGCGAGCAAAATTGGGACATTGTATAATAAGCGGTTTTCCTTTTAATTAATTATTTTACCTTTTGCCTCGTTTCCTCCTTTCGTAATAAACAGGTAAATACGCAACGTGTGGTTAGCATAATTGTGGATGTGGGATTATCCTTATTGGAGTTACATGAAACAACTTTCCTCGGAACTGTTGTCTAACGGACTCGCAACTTGCAGGAACAACTTCAGGGCGTAAAAATTCACAGAAATTAGAAAAGACGAAATGAGATTACTACTACTTTTACTGCTATGGCGCAGCGATCCAAAGAGGATCTTAGCCTTCGACACTAGAAGGCGCCATTTCTTGCGATTCTTTACCAGCCTTTGCCAACCACAAACTTCGAGGGTCTGTTAGGTCTTTCGTCATCGCGTCGCACCAGCGGTACCTAGAACAGCCGACCAATCGACGACCATTCGGTCGACCCGAGTCTTCACGGCTCGGATCGTCACCCTTTATCTCTACGTATTTACACAAACACAGGCTCCAGCTCCCTGACATTATAAACGCAAAGGGAAGACAGGAAGATGAAAAACATAGTGTTTTATCACACTGAATATAAGTATATTGCCTGAAAAATAAATAGCGGCAACCTGCAATGAGCAGAAATGTATCTGCGGGTTCCATAGATAATGAAAATGGTTCTTTTCAAAGATTCTTGGAAATTCAAATTTGAACATTGTTTGTGATTGTGATAAATCGACATTGATGTACTGTACTGTCCTGTGTAAAGCACTGGTAAAGCACCTGTGTAAAGTCCTTGGTCGCTATCGAGCATTGATGGACTTATCAGTGGACCCGTGCCTACGGGCCGTGCCCACATTCTCATGTTCGTCTATCAATGCCTCTTGCCGGCCGTTGCATAAGTAATAATCCTGAAAGTGAAAGTCGAAGACCTATTAATACAAGCAGCCAGCCACGGCCATTAACAATTCCTAAAGAAAAACTGGCAATCTAGTCAAATTATTTTTATCAAGTTCCTTAGAAGTTCCAAAATTTGCTGATAGAAAACTTGTTGGATCTAATAGATTTGACACACACGTGCGTGACATCTTGGTCGAAAATTCAAAAAAATACTTTCTCTCTCGGGAATTAGCGGACATACTCTTTGCTCTCCGGTATAATGGAATTTTATGGAATCATAGCGCGCGGTCGCAATATTGACCATCCATTGTCATGCATTTCAGAGTCGCCTGGATGCGCATGTCTCCATACAAATGGAAAAAGGTAATTGTGGCAATATTTGTAAATTTTAGGGCAAAATTAAGCATCCAATCAATTAATCTCATTATAATCTACGTACGTTCCTATACAGTTTGGTTAAATTATCAATAGTTTGAGAATTATACGCCTCTCAAGATCTCCATACAAATTTGAAATGGCTTGTAATTTTTAAAACCATTGGTATTTTAACCAAGCTGTATAGGAACGTACGTAGATTATAATGAGATTAATTGATTAAATGCAAAATTTTACTCCAAAATTATCAAATATTGCCACAATTCCCTTTTTCCGTTTGTATAGAGACATGCGCGTCCACGCGACTCTTAATGACACTGTTTAAAAGTTATGTTCGAGCATAGCACGCACATTTGGCCGACCCGTGCTCTACATCATGTAGGGCGCGAGTCAGCTGTTTTAACACTAATAACAACCAAATTAAGTAACAAATTGAGACACTCTTGAACGGCAGCCGAGACACTATCGAGCAGCAGCCGAGATACAATCAAGCGGCGGTCAAGTGCTGCTGTGCTGCCATCGAGAAGGGATCCGTCACGCCCAGCTACAATCATGTAATATCAAGAGAAATAAACAACTTTCTACGTGACGTGATCTTGTGTCTCCACTCCAACATCCACAACCTACAATCAACATCTCGTCATGTATGATGTTTGGCTAACACCATTGCCTGCATCGTACAAGTTATATAGAAAAATTATTTGTCCTGTACTTTGAATTCTTGTGCAGTTTATCTTTAAGCGAAAAACTAATAGGTATATTTTCCTTTGTAGTTAATCGGGCGCAACGTAGGACAGCTGTTCAGAAAAGAAGTGTTCATACTGAACCTGCCGGCCATGCAGTCTAACAAGGAGAAGCCGCGCAGCGCCGTGGACGCGCCCGAGGGCCCCGGCCTCGAGGGGCTCTTCGCCAACGGCGCCACCTAGCCATAAACCGCAATATACACGTCTGTGAATACTTTATATATTATTAAATTATGTTATTAATGCCTAAAGGAGTTTCAGTCTTTGACTATTCTTATCATTCGTGGTCGGAAAGTGGAAGCATGTTTAACGAAACTTCAATAATCGCAAGAGAATAATACCGCCGCAGAAACCGCGCGCCCGTACGCGTCAATGTAGGTATTATCCGCGTCTCATTATAGTAGTTTAGGTAAATATGCGAGGAGCCCGATGGCCTAGGGGTGTAAGCATTATAAGCGCCTTCGCATGTTAAGCAACCCTCTGCGCAGTACCCACTTGGATGGCTGACCGCAAGTGGCATAAAAAATTCTCGAGGTCCTCCGTGCTTCTGAAGGCACGTTAAGCTGTTGGTCCCGGCTGTCATCGTTGATGGCAGTCGTTAGGCTATATCAGATGCCTCTAGGCAGTTTAAAAATCTGACACCAGTGTTGGCCCCTTTACTTGCTGGCTGGCTTACACACACGAAAAAAAAATCACTTTTTGTTTTCTTATGTTTTCGCGATTGTTACACATTTAAATAAAATTATTTTAATATGGTTTTTATCGCGTTTATTACATTATTTATACACCTAACGTTTCGAGCACTTTACAGTGTTCGTGGTCGCAGGTAGACTAAGTTGTCATTTGTCTAGTATTTTATAAGAACTGCAAAATCTACCGCCTAAAATATTTATTGATAACGTTCCGGATGAACGCAGTATTGGCTCACGGTGTCTGAAGGTCTTGCAATCTTCTGCTTAGCTTGAGATTTGATTAAATTGATGACTGGATCCCAAGCTGGTGGTAACTGCCAACCATCCTCTCTATTGAAATTAGGATGTTTTTTAATTTCAATAGCCTCACGAAGCATTCTTGGAATGTATCTGTTTTCTTTTGCAAGGACTTGAAGATTATCAAAACGCATATAATGGTTGGGTTTGTTTAGGGCATGTTCACAGACTGCAGACTTCGTTGAGCGCCTATGCTTCATGTCAGCAATATGTTCTTATATACGGGTACCGATGCTTCTCTTTGTTTGCCCAATGTATGATAAACCACACTCACAGTCAATTTTATAAACTCCAGCATCTTGTAACGGGATATTAGATTTGACAGGTCTTAAAAATTGGTTTATTTTCTTGTGCGGCTTGTAATAGGTCTTGATTGAAGCACGCTTAAGTATATTACCAATTTTGTCCGTGACTCCCTTTACATATGGTAAGATGGCAGGAAAGCGATCAACTGTGTGAGGCTTTGGGCGGCTTCTGTGATGTGTTTTTGGGAGGTTGAGTTTGTTGCTTCTTAAAACCGATTTTACTCGTTGAAGCTCCTCCTTGAGGTGGTGGGTGTCACAGATGCCATGTGCTCTCTGAAACAAAGATTTACCAACGGTAGCCAACTGACATGGATGATGATGGGATTTGCCATTGAGATATTTGTCGTTATGGGTAGGCTTTCTATACACAGTATGACTAATAGTATTATCAGGATTTCTAATTATTAAAATGTAAGAAAAGCTAATGACTTATTTGTCTCAGTTTCTAAGGTGAATTTAATTTTGTTATTAATTGAATTAAGGTGGTTTAGTAATAAAGATACTTGAGTTTTTGGGAGAACAACGAAAGTATCATCTACGTACCGTTTGAACATCTTCGGCATAGCCAGGGTGGATGAAAGAGCCTTCTCCTCAAGGTCTTCCATAAATATATCGGCGACAATGGGGGAGACGGTGACCCCATGGCAACACCGTCGATTTGTAGGTAAAATTTATTCTCCCAGAAAAGGTAGCCTGATGTTAAGCAGTGCTCAAGCAACTCTGCATATTCTTGAGGTAGCTGGTGGTCCTCTAGTCTTCTCTTAACGATTTTAATACAGTCATACAGGGGAAGGCTGGTAAATAATGACTGCACATCAAAACTAACCATTGTGTCATCATCAGTTAGTTGTAGATCTTTAATTAAGCTGATGAAGTGGTAAGAGTCCTTGACGTAAGTATCAGTGTGCCCACGAAGTGGTGATAATATCTTCGCTAGGTGTTGTGCCAGTTTGTAAGTTGGTGAATCAATCTGGCTCACAATGGGTCGTAATGGGCAATCTTTTTTGTGTATTTTTGGAAGGCCATATAATTTTGGCGGTTTCACACAGGAAGGTACGAGTGACATGGCATCTAAGTTTAGTTTTTCGGAGTATTTTGATATTAATTCTTTTGTTTTTGTAATGATCTTGTTAGTAGGATCATTTTTAACTTGTTTATATGTACTTTCATCCGATAATAGTTCTTCTATTTTAGAGTTATAATCCGAGGTGTCCATTATAACCGTTGAATTACCTTTGTCAGCTCGTAAGATGGTAACGTCCGGGTTCTTGCGAAGGCTGGTAAGTGCAAGATATTGTTCACGAGGAAGATTTGGTGTTGGCGGCTTGCCATGACGAAGAACTGCTGACACATCTTGGCGTATCGCTTCCAAATCTTCCTTTTTCAACTGATTTTTAACCAGGACGTTTTCTACCGAACAGATGATATGTTCATATGGGAACATATCATCTGTTCGGTAACCAAATCTTCCTCGTGAACAATATCTTGCACTTACCAGCCTTCGCAAGAACCCGGACGTCACCATCTTACGAGCTGACAAAGGTAATTCAACGGTTATAATGGACACTTCGGATTATAACTCTAAAATAGAAGAACTATTATCGGATGAAAGTACATATAAACAAGTTAAAAATGATCCTACTAACAAGATCATTACAAAAACAAAAGAATTAATATCAAAATACTCCGAAAAACTAACCTTAGATGCCATGTCACTCGTACCTTCCTGTGTGAAACCGCCAAAATTATATGGCCTTCCAAAAATACACAAAAAAGATTGCCCATTACGACCCATTGTGAGCCAGATTGATTCACCAACTTACAAACTGGCACAACACCTAGCGAAGATATTATCACCACTTCGTGGGCACACTGATACTTACGTCAAGGACTCTTACCACTTCATCAGCTTAATTAAAGATCTACAACTAACTGATGATGACACAATGGTTAGTTTTGATGTGCAGTCATTATTTACCAGCCTTCCCCTGTATGACTGTATTAAAATCGTTAAGAGAAGACTAGAGGACCACCAGCTACCTCAAGAATATGCAGAGTTGCTTGAGCACTGCTTAACATCAGGCTACCTTTTCTGGGAGAATAAATTTTACCTACAAATCGACGGTGTTGCCATGGGGTCACCAGTCTCCCCCATTGTCGCCGATATATTTATGGAAGACCTTGAGGAGAAGGCTCTTTCATCCACCCTGGCTATGCCGAAGATGTTCAAACGGTACATAGATGATACTTTCGTTGTTCTCCCAAAAACTCAAGTATCTTTATTACTAAACCACCTTAATTAATATTATTAATATTGTGTTCATAATATTGGTATTCTGGGGAAAATAATACACAGTAGGTACAGCATAATAAATAAATAATTTATTACGATCGTAATACACTTAATCGCAGTTTATTTTTCGTAAGTATAGACGAATTGCGTGCCTAGGTCTATGTTCTTCCCGTTGTTGACCAGCTCAACTTTGTTGGCAGCCACGTCCACTTTTAATACTGCAGCGTTTTCCAAAACAATACATTTGGTCTCATGGTCCCCGGCCACAGGGATCTTCCTGGGTCCCATGACTGGATCGGTATACCGCCATAACTTCAGACAGCTCGCGTCTGGAAATAAAAACGCATAAATGAAAGACTGATGCGTATAATTAAATTTTAATCTAACTAAAACTTAAATGTCCTTTACTTTTTTCTTCCTTTTTCTTTAACCTAAAACCTAGGTTTTTGATTTTTATTTATGATGCAAGTACGGTAACCTGGATATTATAATCGATTAGTTTTAGGTATAAAGTAATAAAACGATGAATATAATAGACAGCTTACTGAGTGCAAGCATCATACGACGTTTTTCAATACATCTGCGATTACCATAAATGGAACAAGGATGGAATTTAGCAGATAAGGAATTTATTTAATTTCAGAATTAAAGCAGTTTGTATTATTGCAGTAATCAGCACAAATCAGCAAAAAGATTTCATGCTGAACATGAAAACTTTCACTCGGATTCTATGAAAAAAAAAACATCGATTGTGCATCTGTAACATTGGGCTATTGAGCAGTTGTGATTGGTGTAAAGTAAAAGGGACTAATCACAGATTTGTGCAGTTGAACTTTGCAAGCATGCAGACAGTAGCAGTTAAGTTGTACAGCTATACAGTAACATTGTGATTTTAGCGTGTTTTGTTTTGCTATTGGCGGTATGAACGCGATGAAAATAGTAACAAGTAGCCACACAAGTTAGATAGTTAGGTACCTAAAGTTACTGCGGACACCAACCTTTGATAGCTTTGACCTCTCTGACGATCTTGGCCTTGACTTTCTCCACGGAGTCGCCGTCGACGAGCGTGACGGGCACGGTGAAGAGGCCGTTGCGCGGCGCGGGGTTGGCGAACGAGGCCAGTACGCCGGCCTGCGCTGCAAAGCTCACGTGCGGCTGCCCCGGCGCGCAGTCCTCGCGTGTCTTCTCGGGAGCCGCGGGGTCGTCCGTGTACTTCACTTCGATGGAGTCCAGCTGGAATATACACGGTCAAATGTTATCATTTTAAAAGGTTCCCGTCCATTTGAACAACTTTGCCTATGTGGCTAACGGCGGGAACTCAATATTTTTTAACATGCTTATAGAAATTTACTGAGCAACTGTGTATTTGTGAATGGAAATGTTTAAAAACATTTGAGTTTCAGCATTGGTCCCATAGAAAAGGTTGTTCAAATCGAAGGGCTGAATTACTCCTTAAATAGGATTCAAAACGATGAACTATCATCGGAAATATTATCATTATTATATTATTATCCTCAACTAAGTTGTCTTCTACGACATCCACGCGGGAAGACTCTGTCGGGAACCACACGGCTACACAAAGCTTATAAACATCAAAAAGACATCTGCAACCTGTCTGGCAAGTGTGGAGAGTATAGACCAAATCCTCTGACTGCTTTGGCTAATATATGGCTCTGAGAGTAGAGGGTGGCGACTAAAAAAGACCTGTAGGCCGATTTGCTAATTCGGTGTACAACGATTTGATTGTCACTTTAGCATCCATTACAGTTTTCATATTTTAAATAAAAATAGTCATTCATACCGAAGCCGTAATGAATATTGAAGTTGCCATGAAAATGATGTACACCGTAGCTGTCAAAAGTTAGCAAATAGTCCTACTGATGATGACTATTATCATCTCAGCTGCAAGAAGTCCACTGCTAGATACTGATAGATAGCTGTCCAATTGGAAAGGTTGGAAGAGCCCTGCATCTGTGGCTTATGATTTCATGACTTTGGGCTCTGTCTACCCCGCAAGGAATAAAGGCGTGATAATATTTATGTGTGTGTGCCGTGTAGTTCCCGGCAGGGTAGAATAGGACCACTCCAAGTCATACCGTGGATGTCGTAAAAGGCGACTAAGGAAACTCAAGCTAATTAAAGCTTGTTAACATCAAAGATACCTCTCCAACCCGTCTGGCCAGCGTGGAGAGTGTAGGCCAAATCCTCTGACTACTCAGGCTAGTATATGGCTCTGGTAGTACAGAGAGGGTGGTGCTCCTGCAGTGGAGACTAGACCTGACCTGATGTAGAAAACCACCAAACATTGGAAATCACGACATGCAGGTCAACGACTGGATATAATAGGTGTTATTATATCTACACAACATAATAGTTTAGACCGATCATGATATTTATGACATAACAAGCAGATAACAGTGTGATTGTTTGGAGATAAGGCAGTAATGACAATATAATCACGAGCAACGTGGTAGTTATCACTAAACTCTCATTGTGACATATACTGGTAGTTAACCTATTGATAAGAGTGTATTACACTTCGTTCCAATAAAATAAAAATAAAAACCTCACATCTAAAGCTTCATGGCTCCGTTTTAGCAAATAATGCAAATAACTTGACACGCATAATATTACACCCACTTAGTTGATAAGGCGCATTATTTATTTACGTGGTTTAAAATCACTTAACACTATTTCCCATATAAAGGCAAAAAATTCATGTAGTTTTTGTTTTTTTAGCAATTATGTCATGCTGGGCAAACGCCTCCCCTTTCTGTGTGAATGAAAAAAATGTAATGCTTGTTGTCCCGAGTGGCCTGCACGAACGGCATGACCCGTTTCATGTATTACGATGAACAAATGTACTCACATCTAGTGTGCTAAGAAGATACTGCTTGTTGTCTAACAGGACTTGCGCCTCGTCGAACGGCAGGCCCACGGACAAGGCCTCAACGCCCACGCGCTCCATGTTGTCCCGAGTGGCCTGCACGAAGGGCATGACCCGCTTCATGTACTTCTTCAGCTCAGGGACCTTGCCCAGCTCGCTGGAGATCGTCTTGTTGTCCGGAAGACCGTTCGCCTATGAAAACAATAAATTATCCTGATATAAAGTCTCATAAGTATGGCACAGTGGGGACATTTTTTTATTTATTAAGCAAGAGCAGTGTTCAAAGGAATAGTTCCTTTGAACATACCGATTTTTAAGTGATAAAAAACTGCATATAAACAAAAAATCCTTAAATTAACCTCTTGGTTGCTTAAGCACTGATCAGTGCTCTATGGAAATCGCCTAGTTGCCAGGCGAGCGAATTTTCAAAGTTTCCTTTAAAATATTATGTCATTAGGTATAAAATTTCGAATTTTCCGCAAGTACAAATTTTCACTGTTTTTCGAAAGATATGGGAAAAGATTCTACAAGGGCAGAGTTGAATGGGAAATTTTAAGGCATATTTCATTTTGAGTAATTTATCAGATAGCATTGTGAATGCATAAAAACATCTATAAAAGATTGCATACAAATAAATTTAAAAAAGGCTAACCGCAGCCCGGGACTTACACGTCGACTTTATAAACAAAAAAAATCGAGAATGATTTGTAAGGCCACTTACACACGAAAAACAAAACTAATTGGCAACACTGAGGCGTCGACTTCGAAAAGCCGCTGTCTTTGGATAATATTTGACAAGCAGCATCAACTGAGACACTGCGGCCCAAACACAGCGGCAAACGTGCAGACGAGCCACCTGATGTAAAGTGGTCACTGTCGCCAATGGACATCTGCTACACCAGAGGAGGTGCTGATGCGTAGCCGACTCTATTAAATTACCTTTAACTTTTTCAGAACACCTTTATTGGTACTGTGAACTTACACCATTGAGTTGTTTGAGTGTGGTCAGTATAATGTGTTGCCACTTGGGGTACTCCTTGGCAACCCAGATGGTGGCCTTGTTAGGTTTCTTCTCGGGCATGGGCGCCTCCCCCTTCTTGGGCTTCTTGACGGCGCAGTGGTTCTTGAGGTAGAGCCGGAAGGAGTGCGCCGCGTCCATTAGGTAGTCGCTGGCCTTCACCGCCACTTCGTCCACCTCGTGTGCTTCTGGCCAGCGCGCGTGGAGAATACTGCTTTTCTAAATAATAGACATTTTTCCTTTATGTAAATGTATTAATGCAAATAAATGATTGATTGATCTTTTTAAAGCAATTAGTCCGTCTCAAAGATTATCGAAAAAAAATTTTCGTAATTTTCTCGTAATTTAATCAAAAATAAAGATCATAAAGATAAGGCACGTCAAAGTGCAGGAGTGGGGCTCATGCATGAAACAACATTCAACATACATAAATAAATATTATCACGTCTTTATCCCTTGCGGGGTAGACAGAGTCATAAAACCCAAAGGCCACGTTTAGCATGTTCGTGGGTGTTAAGTTGGAAAGCGGAATTAAAATATGATAGGGTGTCCAACGCCACAAAAATTTTTGGCGATGCTCATTAAAATTTTTGTTTTTGTCAAGAGATCAAATGCACGCCTCATTCAGAGACACATATGCACACTCACATTTCCTAGTAGCTCCCAGACATGCTCGGCCACGTGCGGGCAAATGGGCGACATCAACTTCGCCTGGGTTTCGATGTAGCGCGTCACCAGCTCCACGTGCATGCCACCTTCAGAGCACAGCTCCCTGTTTGAAAATATACTTATGCCGTAAGTTCTGATTTGATAAACATTACCGAAATTGAAACTTTTCAAGGAGCGGGGGGCGAAAAAGGCTAGTGTGCCTTCCCTGGCATAATATCCCAGTGAAACTACGACATAAGCCTTTAAAAAAAAACCCCGAAACGATTTCTTCGGAGTCGGCAACGTGCAAGTGGTAACTCTAATATTTTACGACAAAACTGCTTTAAGAGTCCCACGTTAAGCCGAAATCCCATACAAACGTAGTTTGGCTTTAGTAGAAGTTTTCGATACGAAACTTCTACTCGCTGTATTTTGTATAGGTATTGTTTTTAAAATTGAAATCTGATTATAAACAACAAATACAAATACAAAATACAAATATCTTTATTGTTGGACATAGGTAGGTATAAATGTTAACACAATATGCCTTATCCGGTCGTATGTACGAAATTTGGTTGAGATTGGCTTAACTGTTGTAAAACTAAAACCAAACTACGTTTGTATGGGATGTCGGCTTCACGTGGGACTCTTAAGTAGTTCAGAAAAATACCACTGAACATCATCTGCCGATCTATTTGCCTATGTAAGCATATATAAAATCTATCAGCCAGTATAACCCCGCACCTGTATTTGTCTCTGGCCGCTTGCAACTCGAAAAAGCCCGTCTTTAGCGCCTCCTTGAACAACATCTTGTTGTAGTTGTCGTCCGTTTGAGTGATCTTAGTGCTCATCTCGCTCACGAACACCTTGTCGTGGAAGTTGTAGTCGCCTGCAAATAGTTCTTACACTTAATTTGCCATTGCATAAACGTGTCGAATGTGTGTATAGATTGCAATAATTAAGAATCAGAATAACTTGCTACATCTTCAATTCAAAAATGGACTTTCTGTTTGAATAGTACAAACAGTCTACTTCTATCAAATATAAAAAGATATTAAATCAGAGCGATCAGAGTAAAAACTATTTTGTACATATGCATGAGAAACTAAAGAATGTTATAAGAACAAAGAAGAGGTTCAGTGAGAGAAACATATCACAAACAATTACTTTTTTTCTAAGAATGTTACTCTTTAAACTTCACTGGCAATCAGTAAGGCTTTATATTTGTATAAAGTCTTTCACAATAGTACATTGTGTAGCAAGGGCGGTATAGAAGACATTACGTCAAACGAGCGACTACTAACAAGCACGAGGCGAAGCCGAGTGCTTCTAATAGTCCGAGTTTGTAATGTCTAATACCGGCCGTGATACACACAATGTTTTTCATCTCACCGAGTAAAAAGTAGAGTAAAAAAAAATATTATTCATATTATGTTGGTTGAAATTGTATAGTATGAATATAGTTTACCTTGAAAATTAATATTTGTGAGTCTGGAAGCTGGCTGATTATATTATCCATATCAACATTATTGACCATATATTCATTTATCATAGGGAATGTATTTTATACTAAGATTACGATTACTTATAAATATTTTGCCTAAAAATAAATAGCTGCAAACTGCAGTGAGCAGAAAATGTATCCAAGGGTTCCACAGATAATGAAAATGTTTTATCCAAAAAGTGGAAGTCAATAATCATCGATCTTTGACTTCCACTTTTTGGATAAAACATTTTCATTATCTGTGGAACCCTTGGATACATTTTCTGCTCACTGCAGTTTGCAGCTATTTATTTTTAGGCAAAATATTTATAAGTAATCGTAATCTTAGTATAAAATACATTCCCTATGATAAATGAATATATGGTCAATAATGTTGATATGGATAATATAATCAGCCAGCTTCCAGACTCACAAATATTAATTTTCAATACAAACAGCAAGCCACCGCGGCCATTAACAATTCCAAATTTGAATTAAGGACAAAAAACTCACAGTATCGTTCAAAGGTTTTTTTTTATCGGGTTCACATTTGAATATTCGACTAGAAAACTGTTTGGATGTAGAAGATTTGACGCTTGTGCGAGGTACCTATAGTGCCCTATTCAATTTTAAAAAATACTTAACGCGCTCTCGGGCTCAATGGAATTTGTATGAAATCTTATAGCCCGCGGTCGCAATAGCGACCATCCAGCCCACTTTGCTTGCATTTAATGACACTGTTTAAGGATAGGTGAGATGAAAATATTTGTTTGCACCTTCTCTGGTGTTGCAGATGTCCATGGGCGACGGTGACCACTTTCCATCAGGTGGCTCGTCTGCGCTCAAACATAATCAAAAAGTAAGAAAAATTGTACCTGTTCTCAAAGTGGCCTTAGCAGCCATCATCTCCTTCACCCATTCAATAAAAGTATACAGTCTTAAGATGGCCGCATCGGCGGTGCTTTCGACGAAATTCGCGTCCTCCACCGAGTCTCCCGCGTCTGCCAGCGTCAGTCTCATTCCGTCCGCACTGAACTTCTGAATGGACTCCTTTAGAGTGAGGAAGTTTCCCTCGGACTTTGACATCTTCGCAGAGTTCAACATTAGGTGCCCGTTTGCTCGAATGCCTTTGGGCCATTTATCCTCCTCATCAGGCCAGATGGCGCAATGGTTGAAGATGTAGAACGTTAAGTGGTTTTGAATGAGATCCTTGCCTGAGACTCTCAAATCGACTGGGTACCTGTTAATAAATAAATAAATATTAAGGGACATATCACACAAATTGAGCTAGCCCCACAGTAAGTTGTGAACTTGTGTCGCAGGATACTAACTCAACGATACTATATTTTATAATATATACTTATATAGATAAACATCCAAGACCCAGGTCAATATGAAAAAGATCTTTTACCATAGTGACCTGACCGGGGATCGAACCCGGGACCCCCGTGTCGCAGGCTAGCGTGTTGACCGCTGCGCCACGGAGCTCGACAATAATTACATTGGGATGAGTCTTCAGATAAATTCAAATAAAAAGTTAATCATACTCATACATGTATTAGGTATTTAATTTTCCAATGCTCACCAAAATTGGAATGCTTTCTTCATTTTGTCTAGAGATGCTTTTGGAATACTGGTCTTTGGGAATTTGGCCTTTTGGAAGAAGATATAATCCCACACTTCAGGGGTCATCTGCTCTGGCTTAATTTTGAGGGCATTCTCTTTGTTGCCTCGGAACGTGTCTCCTTGCAGGAAATGCGAGATGGTGTAGTAAGCGTTGTAGATAGTCGAGTCCGATAGCGACTCAATCACCCATTGTGGGTCCCAAGGCAACTTTGTACCTGTAGGCAAAGAAAAGGTCGTACTTACAATAATACGCAGATAAATATTTGATAATAAACCCGTGTTATTGTTTTTTGTCATGCAATGGCGAATGGTTTTTTTTTAACGATAAGATTGAAATGAAATAGTACCTATGCAACAAGACAGGATTAATTGAGTTACTTAAAGGTAAATTATACCAGTACATACCAAGACCATAAGTTCTAGAGCATGCGTATTCATGCAGCCATCTTAGTGTGGCCTGGAAATTCTTTCTGACCTCGTCGTGGTACGTGTTCATGGCTGCCAGAGCTTTCTCCGCTTGCTCCTTCCATTCCGCATTTCCATAGTCCAAGTACCATTGGTTGCAAAGAGCAACCACGCATTCGTCGCCCGATCGCGAGATAATAGTCTTCTCAGGTTCATAATATATCACAGCACCATTTTCCTGTATCAACTTGCTTTGCAAATTCTTCTTAACATCCTGGATCTTACTACCTTTGTATTCACCAACTAGTAGAACACCATCATAAAAACCTTTAAGGTAAACCATTTCCTTAGCCTGTGTAAGTTTCTCCTTGTCATTTTGGCTCTGAATCTTAAGTTTATCATACACATGTACAGCAGAGAGATTGCCAAATTCAGGTATCTCTAGAATAGGCACGGGCTTGAATGGTAGAATCATGTCGTCTTTGAGACCATACTTCTCCCTAAAAGCGGGTTTCTTCTGCAGATCGACGAGCGCAGCGTAGTCGTCGGGAGAGTCCGACGGCACGCTAGTAACAATACCAGTGCCCTTGTCTTCCTTGATAGTCAGCATTGGTAGAGCATAAATCTTTGGATAGCATGTAAAAGGAGACTTTAAAGCTATCCCAAGGAGGTCTTGCCCTACAATTTCTAGGAGAACTTTGAATTCACCATCCTTTTCAGTGAAACCCTGGTAGGCCATGTTTCTGGCGGCGCGTCGTGTGCAGATAAAAACTCCGTCTTTGACAGTTTCAAATGCTATGTATTTAATGTCAGGGTGGATCCAGCAATTGGTTTGACCATACATTGTTTCGGGCCTAAGTGTTGCAGCAACAAAGCTAACATTCTTGCCTTTGAATGATCTAAAAAAAAAATATTAAGAATATACACTTGTGCTCATTAAATGTTAATATCAATTATTACACATCTCTTCAAATAGTTAACTCACTTTAGGATATCAGGGAGAGGTTGCAACACCTCCATTTTGATAAGAGTATACTCTTGTGGCCCAGCGCCTTCTCCCGTACTCCTGTCGTGGTCCATGCACGGTTGCTTGTCTAGAGGCGAAAATATGGTGTACCGTTTGCCATACATAATCTTTTGACGATCTTTCAGATGATAGAACTGCCATCTGATGAATGAATCATAGAAGGGGTTTGCATCAGTAGTGATGAACTTACGACGCCAATCAACCTGTTAAATATGAGATGCATAAAGCTACAAATATGTAAATAATAATGAGCTCTTTATAGTTTATTCATTTGTATGGCAGTTACAGTCGCTCTTATAGAAGTCTAAAATTTAATTTTATCATCAAATTTTTATAGTGAAATCTGAGAATAGGAATAAAATACTTACATGAATACCCATTTCCTTCAAATCATCAACAGCACGGGGAGGGAAATATTCCAACCAGTAGGACTCATTAGCAAACTCCTTGATTTCCTCATCAGAAATTCCAATACTCCTCATGATCTGCCACTGGTACTTGGCTGACCCAGCTTTTGCTACAGCTTTACTCTTTTTACCCTTACTCTTGTCTTTGGGAACTATGTCCCCTTGCTCTTCAACAACTACCTCTTCCTCCTCTGGGAAAACTGGTGGACAGCCATATAATTCCATTTCTCTTTTTAATTTATCTGCACAAGCCTTGATTGGCATGCCAGTGCAATGAAAACCAAAGGGAAACAGTACCATCTTGCCTTTAAGGCGCTGGTACCGTGTTGCAAACTACAAAATAAGAATTTATCCTTTAGTCTCAGTAAATCATGCATCTGCTTGTTGAGATGACTTATTATGTTATTTTCTCAAAGTAGTGTAACTATAGTCATGAAAAAAAAATTATACATACGTATATATAACTTATGTAGGTATATATTTTGTTTTATGACTGATGTTCATTTAAGGGCCTGCACTAGGCCAACTAAAAACACTAATCAATTGCCAAAAACGGCTGTTTTAGGCAGTAATCAGCAGTTCTCTTAAGGGGGCACACTAGGCACAGTAGCGACGCCAATCATTTTATTCCTAATACTTTACAAATAGAAAGAAATTCAAGAATATAAACAATATAAGCCTTAGTAAATAACCTGAAGTATTTTTAGAATCATGTTTATTATTATCGGAATCAGTGAGAATTATGAGAATCTGATTACCACCAAAAACGTCCATTTTTGGTGGTTATCACTTTTTCTTTCAATGACTGATTCTCATAATATTAAAACATGATTCCAAAAATACTTCAGGTTATTTACTAAGGCTTATATTGTTTATATTCTTGAATTTCTTTCTATTTGTAAAGTATTAGGAATAAAATGATTGGCGTCGCTACTGTGCCTAGTGTGCCCCCTTAATGACTGATTCTCATATTATTAAAACATGATTACAAAAATACTTCAGCTGATTTAATAAGGCTTATGTTACTTAGATCCTTGAATTTGATTGTATTTATAAAGTTTTAAGAATAAAATTATTGGTGACGCTAGTTGGCCTAGTGCGGGCCCTTAAAGTGATTTAAAAATTAGTAAGTATGACAAATATTGATTATGTGCAAATTTGAGTTGAAGTTGCAATAGAAATAATAATATGAAATACTTGGAGTGCTCAAACTAAAATCAGGTTTGTAATATGTTTATTGTATGAATACAAAAAAATAGTCATAAGAAAATTTTAACATACAATGGTAGACTTATCTATATAGGGATCTCTACCAGCCAAAAAATTTGTGTGATTAAAAATAAGCTTTAGTAGAAGTTGAAGTTATAAGAGAAACTATGTAAGTTCTCTCAAATTTTTATTTATAATGTAGGTCACCTGTAAAAGTATGGACTTTTACAGGTGACCTACATTATAAATGTAATGTAAAATGATTATTTAAAAAAATGTATGGTCACCCATAAAAGACTTATAAAATTTTCTTAAAACATTGTTTGTAGCTTAGCTACGGATTTAGATTTTATCAAAAATAATGATGCATAAGGTTCATAATATTGCTAAATATTTATGTCTTCCTAATTCACCCTAAGGCTATCTATATATAGCCTTAGGGTGAATTAATTAAATATTTTAATAGTTAATTAAATATTTATGTCTTCCTAATTCACCCTAAGGCTATATATATATAGCCTTAGGGTGAATTAGGAAGACATAAATATTTAGCAATATTATGAACCTTATGCATCATTATTTTTGATAAAATCTCCGTAGCTAAGCTACAAACAATGTTTTAAGAAAATTTTATAAGTCTTTTATGGGTGACCATACATTTTTTTAAATAATCATTTTAAACATTAATGCTCACTTCACATTTGGAGAGAGAGAATGTATGTCCCAGATGTAAACGTCCATTCATGTAAGGGTAAGGAAAAGTACACATGAATTTTTCATGAGGCTTTCCATCTTCTGGGGCTTCCATTTCGAATAGCTTTTCGTCGTCCCATCTTCTCTGGACTTTTTTTTCAATCTCTTGGAGATATTCAACCTTAAATGTGCCTTTTCTATCAAGAGCAGCCTAAAAAAGAAACCTTTATTATAATAGTACTAGAAAAGAAACAGTTTTAAGTTTTATAATGAAGTGGCCAAAGAATATGTGTAGGTGGCCAAAGACTAATATATTTGGTTACTTATTCATGGAGCAATTTAATATCCACCAGGCATTAGGCAGTACAGCCGTTTTGTTTTCTCATAAAAATTAAGCTTGATAGCCATTGTTATAACCGTATAAATTACAATTATATAGGCACTAAATTAAAATAAAAAGGTGGCAAACTAACTTTCATTTAATTTCTGGCAAGGGGAGTTATAAATTCACCGAAGACACGCATACGAATTATGCCGCGAGAGAATGTATGAACAAAATGGTAATATGAAAGGGGTGGTATGTTTATAAATTAATATAGATTTGAATAAGTAAAACGTCATAAAATGCACAAACCATTTCGTATTACACGTCGATTAAACAATTTATTTATCAAATTTCGTCATGAACACACGTTGCACATGTACTCCACGAATACATTCCCTGTCTGACATTAACAAATAGCTTCACTGACATTGACATACGTCAGGTCGTTGTTTATGGTATGTTTTTTTTTATGGCTTTTTCTACTGCAAGTTCGCGATTTGTTCGCGATTCTTGGCATAATATTCTGTATTCCATTGCCTCAAATTTATCTCAAAATAAAAGGTACATAAAAAATTCGCGGCATTTTGGCATTTGCTGTCATTTTGCCGGAAACTTTTCGCTCGCCGAAGTTCTTTACCGAAAGACGCTTTATTTAACCGCCGGCGTCGTTTTTTCTATCAAATTCTCTAAACAAGTTTGTATTATTTTAAGAATAAAAATGGCGCCACGATCTGCGAGAACCAAGGTATAATTTTATCATATCATTTAACTCCGATATCAATTATATTTTCATTGTTCAAGTATCTAGTTTATTGAGATAAAATCGTAGGTATACACTGGTAAAAGGATAATCAAATTATTCACAATTGATTTTTTATACGTTTGGCGTAAAATCTTCATATTGAATCATCTTTAAATCACGCCATTGCAGAATTTACACCGCGTGTATCGTGTATGCAAATGCATGCGTTTTGCCTCCAAAAGCTAACAATGCCTTTGTAATCTCGGTAGGCAAGGCACCTAAACTGATAATGAACATGTCCAACGTTCTTTGTTACATGAGCATAAAAAATAAAGTTGATACAGATGAACTCAGACTCAGACATTTTTCATATTTTAATCTTATTTCTAAAAGGATAAAAAAATATTCTTGATAGCCTTTTCAATGTTGTATTACCATCCATGTGACGGCTGCTCTTTCTTAAGTGTAGATATAGGCCCTACACTATGTCTTGGAATTGATGATAAATTATGTAAAATAGATAAGAATAGAAAAATCTTCATTCAGTGATTTTGGTACTGTACAACAATAGTTATCACAAGGTTAAGACAGTTCACCAATTTCGTAAATATTTCTATACATATTTAAACCACTGAAAGTGTTTAAGTTATCCATATAGTTTTGGCTTATGTACATAATTCTCTCCATTTAACTAAAGTTAAAATTATATTATAAAAAGTACATTCTATCAACATTATACAGTAGGTGTATATAGATTTCCCTTAATAAAATGTCAATAATTCCACATTAGTACTTACATATGTATCTAGTGACTTTAAATAATTGTTTGGTTTTTTATATATACCCTAGCTGTGCCCGCGACTTTGTCTGCATGGAAAGAAGTAGCCTGTCTTTCCTCAGGCTGTAGATGATCTGTGTAACATTTCATTGAAAATGGTTTACATTTTGCATTCACAATGCTATTCTTATTAAAATAAGATATGGAAAAAAATCCACACAAATGGGACTTGAACCTGTGTTTTCTAATATTAGTACAGATTTATAAAAAGTTTCCATTAGTTGTATTTAGTAGAATTTGTTTTTTCTTCTATTTGTTATTTTGTTCCACTTTGTACATGTGGGTGAAATTACATCAGTACAAAAATATTTGCCTTTCTTGAGGTTCCATTTATTTACCTTGTTCCTTTATTGAAATTGTTATAGAAAGCCACTGATGTCAAAGTAGCTGATGAAGCACCTAAAGGCAAAGGTAAAGGAAAAAGCACGGAGGAGCCAGTTGTTGATGCTAAAGATGAACTAGAGGAAAACATTGAAGCTGTCCCTACATCAGACAAAGCAAAGCGTGGGGGAAAGAGGAAAGCAGCCAACACAAACGGACAGGAACAAGATAACAACAAAAGTGAGGAAGCTGCTCCAGCAGCCAAAAAAGGTAAAAAGAAAAAGACTGAAGAATCTAATGCTGATGATGGTTCAAATGATGGGGATGATAAAAATGGAGATGTTGAATCCAATGGCAACACAGAAGAAACTGAAAAAGCACCAACTGGTCGTGGTCGCACCAAAGCAGCAAAAAAAGAGCCGGCAGAACAAATGGCAGTAAAAACTGGAAGAGGCAGGAAAGGCAAACAGGAAAAAGCCAATGGTAATACTGAAAAAGAGTCTGTTGATAAGAAGCCAGCTGCTAATAAGAGGGGTCGTAAAGCTCAGACACAAGATGAAGCTGACAATGAGGAAAAAACTGAGGAAGTAGAAGCAAAACCTGAGCCAGCGGCGAAAGGACGAAAGAAAGCAACTAAAGTTGTGAAAGAAAAAACTCCTGACAGTGAGAAAGAGGAAGAACAACTAGAAGAAGAGAAGGTAGCAGAAGAGCCCAAAAAGAAGGAGGTTAAGGGGAAAAAGGGGCGGGGGAAGAAAGCCAAAGCAGAGATAGAGGAAAAAGAAGAAATTGAGGATGCTGAAGAGAAAGGGAAGGGTAAGGCTCATGTTTTTATTTATTGCTGTTGTAGCAGATCAGACCTGATAGTCAACAGTTTACATGCCCCGCTTAATCTAATATTGTGTACTGCATATCGTCTTGCGCGGTGTTCTAAGCCCCAGTAAGCTTTGGCGGGAGCTGTACAATATTGTTTATAGAATGCATCAATTAATATCAAGTGGTTTCTTATAGTGACACTTAAATGAAGTCAATAACATTTTATAACTGGGTTTGTTCCCATTCAGTCACACCACGATATGAGTAACACTGTTACTCAATGGCGCTCCATATTCCCGTTCAGTAACAGTAACACTTAAAGGTTTAATACAACGAGTGGAAGGTTTAAAGATTTCATGATTATATATCAGAATCATGTATATTTTCCTTACGGGGTAGACAGAGCCTAGGTTTTTAAGACCTTAATCCTTCCACTTGTTTTATTTATCCTTATAGTGTTACTGATCAGGAATACAAAGTGCCATTGTTACTCATTTGGAAAAAGTTGTTAGCAATGTGTAACACTGCTACACAATGAGATTTAACTGCTTCATTCATAAAAAAAAATTGCAGGTGTAACTTGCATAGAATCTGTAGTGCTAAATTTGTGGTTTAGCATTGGCACGCATAGGCTATATGTATAGCACGCATGCGGATGCGTGATATACATATAGCCTATGTCCTTTCCAGTACCCTAACCTATGTGTAATGCAAAATTTCATGATGATCAGTTCAGTAGATAGGGCGTGAAAGGGTTACAAACACAAATAAACAAACTCACTTTCGCATTTATAATATTAATTAGGATATTATAATCTCATTTGGCAAAGGCTCTGGCAAGCTTAGCTCTAAAATTCATCACTAGATGGCAATAGGTGTACTGCTAGTCAACTTAAGTTGAGAAGAATGTGTTAGCATAAAAATAGATGTAATTCATTTATTCGTGGAGACTAATAAAAAGACCTGATGATGATGACATGACAAATATGAATATACTTGTTACTGTTTTATTATGACTATATTAAATGCAGCATGCAAAACCCTCTGTGTTTAGTTGCAGTGCAACTCTCGTTTGGATGAAATGTAGTGGAAACTTCAAAAAAATAACACCATGGCTTTAGTTACTTGTAGGTTGTTTTTACGCCGTGTGGTTCCCTGCAGAGTAGAATAGGACATCTACAAGTCATCCCGTGGATGTCGTAAAAGGCGACTAAGGAAACACAAGCTAAACAAAGCTTATAAACATCAAAAGGACCTCTCTAACCCGTCTGGCCAGCGTGGAGAGTGTAGGCCAAATCCTCTGACTACTCAAGCTAATATATGGCTCTGGTCACAAGTACAGAGAGGGTCGTGCTCCTGCAGTGGAGACTAGAAAGACTGATAATGAGGTTGTTTTCATGTTCTAATTGGATCATATATGACCTGCAGGCCTATTAACTAACTTTAGACAGCTACGGTGTACATCATTTTCATATTAACTTCAATATTCATTACGGCTTCGGTATGAACTATTTTTAATTAAGATATGAAAACCGTAATGGATGCTAAAGTGACAATCAAATCGTTGTACACCGAGTTAGCAAATCGGCCTGCTGGATACCCTTTTCATCTGAATAACATGGTGTTCGTTTCTCCATTATATTGTTTAATGTGAACCATTGAATATTTCTCCACTTATTCTTTTCATATTTTAATTGATATCCATAAATTTTCAGGAGATGTAAAGCCCGAAGAAGCAGAAGAGGTAGAGGAAGAAGCCAAGCCGGCTAAAGGCAAGCGGGCTCCAAAGAAACGAACGCCGGACGCGCCCGCCGAGGACGAACCACAAGACGCTCAGGACACAGGCGAACCAAAGAAAAAGAAACGGGGTAAATACGTGTAGATAAGTTCTAAGTAGTATGATATAATAATAATTATGATTCTTTATTTAAGACAACATGGTCCATTTTTGTTAGTAACAATATTTACTTAATCTAAGTTAGTTACCTTATCTAAGTATTAGTAGTGGTGAGGTGTCATTGACAATAACTGATTGTACTTTATTATTATGGATGAGTGTTCTTTATTAAAATAAATAAATGGTTTTTCAATCATTTATGCTGAATGTTTTATTGGTGATGTTACATTTTAAAATCGACCATTTACTTTTTTGGTACTACTTGTTAATATGTATGCCTTGTTTGAATGGACTTTAACCTTGAAAGAAATAATTACACATGCTTTATTGGATTTATTAACGCCAAAACATCTAAGCGGGCAGCGCTAAATTCGGCGTTCAACGTTGCGGCGCTGCTCTGTGCGCCTTTGGGTACAAGATTCTTAATATACATGGTGGATCGACATTTGGATCATTCTTCACACCACAGGTTATACTAGGTCATAATGGGATAGTGAAATTATTATAACAGCACAGAGGATGATCGAGAAACAAACTATTCTCCAAATTTCTGTAGAAAATCGTAACAACTAGCAGAGACATCTCTGCAACTCTCTATTTTAGGTACCAAGTCGAATTGAGAGGTCATTGAACTTGGTGTAAACTTTACGCTAAAAATATCAAAATCAATTTTCTCGACGACCACTGGATGGATTTTAACAAGTTTTTGCACACCATTATACGTCACGACGAGTATGTGATGCGATTTATTATGTATACTCATTACATTGATTTTAAGATAATACCTATAATCCATCACAATTTTAATGATCCTTATATTAGATTCCAATACAAATTAGATTCAAAGACAAACTGCATTTTTTTTTCTATTACGTTGGCTTTTTTATTTATTCTGGTAATTATTATAATTACAACTTTTTCACAATATTATATAATTTGATTGAAGACACAAATTGTTTCATATAGAGCGCTGCAAAAATTGAATTTGTAAAATTTTATGTTCTCTGTATGATCAAAAATATGGCGTTTTGGGAAAATTGGCGAAAGGGTCTCAAGAAATAAGGCATCGCTTCAAAAAATAGAAGGTAAGCTTTTTGCAGTGCTCTCCATAAATGTTGGTTTGTGAATAACTTTGTTGTGACGTCATTAGATAACTTGTTTTTACACTCATTAATTCAACAAGAACATTGATAACAATCACTTCAATGATGGATACTCATTGCCCCTGAATCATACTAGAATTGTGGTCGATTTTCAAATATAACGTCATTGTATTGGTAATAAATGATTTATGTTGTAAAATATGTTAATTTCGGGGACATTTACATTAACAACTAGCTTTACATAACTAATATTGCTTTTTAAATATAAATTATATTTTCATCTATATCTAACTGTAACATATACTTACTAGCTAGTAATATGGAAAAGCATGATGCCAACAATAATAATTATATATAATTAATTAATGTAAAAATAGGTGATTGGGATTATTTCTTTCAAAACTTTAGATTTATTTGTGTCAATAGAATAGAATCTCAAGTTTCACAAATATTTCAGCGCTATCTAAAGATGTTGAGTCTGCACCACCCAAAAACAAATCGTCAACAGACTACGAGTCGATAGATTTCTCAAATTCCTCAATGACCAAGCAGGACAAGGAATGGAACTTCAAAATCGCTAGTTGGAATGTTGACGGTATCAGAGCGTGGTTGAACAAGGGCGGTCTTGATTACATCAAAAACGAGAAACCTGATATTCTGTGCCTGCAGGAGACCAAATGTTCTCAAGATAAACTGCCGGATGAAATAGCCAATTTGCCAGGTTATCATGCATACTGGCTCGGCAGCGACAAGGATGGCTACGCGGGCGTAGGCATCTACACCACGAAACTCGCCATGAATGTCCAGTACGGACTGCAAAATGAAGAGTTGGACAGCGAAGGCCGCATTATCACAGCCGAATATGAACACTTCTACTTGATCTGCACTTACGTTCCTAATGCTGGAAGAAATCTAGTCACTCTCCCTAAAAGACTTAAATGGAATGAAGAATTTCGGAAATATGTTAATGAGTTAGATAAGAAAAAGCCTGTGATAATATGCGGTGATATGAATGTGTCGCATCAGGAAATTGGTACGTATAATTTAAATTGGTACCTATCATTATTTAGTAGACCAAGTACTGTACATTTTGGTGCATTAATCATTTTGCATATTTCGTATTTATTTGCGATACAGGATGTATTTATTAGCATTTGATTGATGACTTACTTTCACAGAGCAAGGAATTTTAATGTAGCTCAGCGCGAGCAATAATACATTCCTTGTTCTATGATTACTTCTATGCTGATCGGGGGAAATAGATAGAATGTAGCTAAACCAGTTTATCGTTCCGCATAGATTGTATAAGCCTTTCGAGTAATAAGTTCTCATTTCACCTATACGCCCACCAACAGCTTACACAACGCAGACAAGGGACAGTGGTAGACAAAAAGTCCTCGCGCTTTTATTAGTACTGAAATAAGGTTGTACTTAGCCTGCGTATGTCCGCCAGGCGACATGTGGTATTGCACGTTGCGCGGCCAAAGTGCAACCTTATTGCATTACTAATAAGAGCGCAACGCGGCCTTTCTGTCCGCCACTCTCCGTTGTCAATGTCGCGCGCGCCTAAATTTGGCCCATAGGTATTACTTATGGCCATACGCCCTGATCTATACCGTAAGGTATTAAGACGTATAAGTATAATGTAGTTAGTATGACTAACAGCTTCGTTTTCATTTATATATATATACCTTACTCTTCTTCTTCTTTCGAGTCGTAGATGGCTAGTTTTATATTTGCCTTGACCAATAACTTGCAACTGCGACTGCCCGGTCATTTGCCTCATTAAGGTCTATTTGAGTGCAGGAAGCTGGACATTCAGGGCACACCAATAGGTGGTCCATTGACTGGGCAGCGCCACCTTACTCTGTCAAAGTGATATGAGTAGGTAGCAGTAGCAAAACGTGAACAAAAAAATTGTAGGAAGTATGAATATAATTTTTGTGAAAACATTTGTAAATACAATGTCCTAATGAATAATCATTGCATTTTTGTAGATCTCGCGAATCCTAAAACAAACAAAAAGAACGCTGGCTTTACCGTTGAGGAGCGCACTGGTATGACCGAGTTGCTGAGCGACGGCTTCGTCGACACTTTCCGCCATCTGTACCCGGACAAGACTGGGGCGTATACCTTCTGGACGTACATGAAAAACAGCAGATCTAAAAACGTCGGATGGTAAGTTCCTGTAGCTGACTTCTTACTGACGTCAACATGGGTCCCAAGTAGTCCCAACGGAAGTCCAGCGTTGGCTTTATAACCAACATATGCTGAGTAGGGACCTATTTAAAAACGTACAGTGTCAAAAAATTGTGTTCATTGTACAATGTTTTATGTTCTGCGCTGTGTGTTTTAGAATAAATCATTCATTCATTCTGTTTCTTGTGTTGTTAGTGCTAGGCCCTCAGCAGAGTATTTTTAAAGTGCCTACGACGCGCGGATACACGCTTCAAACGAGGTTCGAACGCAACCTTGTAAGCACACGGAGTTGAATGAAACACGCATCTACAATGTCTATCGGACACGCAAAAATCGACATCTATGCACGCACAAAATTGCGCGATACTGAAACGCACTTCGTCTGCGCGTTTAAAATACGCCGTGTGCTAAGGGCCTCCGAGCGAGACTACTTTTGATATCAGAGTTTTCGAGCTGCCTAATGGCTGACAATTTTATAGCAGGCAGCTACCTACTACCGTTATTACTATTATTAATTCTGTGCTACTACCGTTTACTCAGGACGCCGACGCCACAGAATTAGTAATAGTACTACCGACGCGGTACCGCTGTGTTCGTCTCTTGGATTTGTATGGCTCCTATCCAAGGGGAACTAGTGCAGCGGCGCCACGGCAGCGGAGTTACCAGTTACATAAAAAAATTTCCTTTTTTTATTTGTGACGTAGCGAACTACACCTTCGCCCGTCACAAACGCACACGCGCGCGCGCCTACCGTAGGCATGAATCGTTGATGTCACCGGCAGCGACAAGCGACGCACACTAGCGCAGCCCGTCCCTATATAAATGCAGAGCGGACCGTCATTAGGCAGCATTCTCTCGACGAGAGAGTGCGAGCCACAGTCGGCCGGCGTATTGCCTGGAAGATTGTGGATTTGGTCGGGAGGGCTTACAGTCAGCCGGGGCGGATACCCTGGAAGAGTAATTCCGTTTTGCGTCGTCCGGGACAGATTTTCTGGAAGATTGCAATTTCCCAACCACCGTCGGCCGGGGCGTGTTTCCTGGTAGACGTTGGTTGCCCGACCATCCGTCCGGGTGGAGTAACTGTCGGCCGGGGCCCTTCCTGGAAGAACGTAACTTTCCACCCCCGTAGGTTCCCGTGGGAATCACCAGTCGGCCGGGGCCTTTCCTGGAAGAAGGGTGATTTCCCTGTTCTCCGTGGGGGATTACGGTCGGCCGGGGCCTTTTCCTGGAAGAACGTAATTTCCTCACCCCCGTAGGGTCCCGTTGGAATCACCGTCGGCCGGGGCCTGTCCTGGTCGATCTGGTGTTTTCCTCTTACCGTGTCGTTGTCTAAGACAACCCCCGTATCTAGAGCCGTAGGCATCCTGACGAGCTATCACACCCCCCCGATTTTTCGCGCCGCTTGTGCTACCGTAGCCGTGTACCGTATCGCGCGTGCCCTCAGCACGCACCCCGCGCTTTGTGCAGCCGTGTATGCACTCCGCGCTCCGTGGGATATCACATCCCTACCGTTCGTTGTTCGTCCAAGCCGAGTTGGTCGTTCAACCCCCGTTTATCACCCGCGCCGTCGTTGAGAGTCTTCTCCATCGCGAACGCGCGTAGTGACCCCGTATACCGCTCTGCTATTGCCTGATAATACTTTGAGTCCTTTGATTTATAATTTGTCGCTTATCGCTGTTGTTTGTGAATTGTAAGATATAAACTGCGCCACCTCTCCCGTCTCTGAAGGAGCGAGGGATTTTGTTGTTTAAACCCGTTAAGTGATAAGTTAGATTAGTACTAGTTTAAGTGTTTACCTTTGTGGGAACGAGTAATAAACTTGTATTTTGGTTGTAGAGATAGTTTCCTTCAAACTCCCAATCAGGACACCTCTTTAGACACAGACCTTCAGTCGACCCTTCAGGTGACCAAGGTCTTTAATGCTGACAGTAGCACCCCGTGGTTCGACTCCACGCATTTGCTACATCACACATTAGTAGTCGAACCTAGTAAAGTAATTCGTTGCTACCGCAACATACCAAAAGCGGCCATAGGAGGTGACACATTTTTTTCCGCGATACTGGTCGTTTTTGATGTACTAATAAGGCTTAAAATCGTATAACAGTGTAAGTGCTCGCCGCGTCGCAGTCTCCACTGCAGGAGCACGACCCTCTCTGCACTACCAGAGCCATATAGAGTGTAGGCCAAATCTTCTGACTGCTCTGGCTAATACAGATTTGTATAGAGTACCTAAATTTTTATTTCTATTTCAGGCGTCTAGACTACTTCATAGTATCCGAGAGGCTGCTACCGTCGGTGTGCGACAGCATCATCAGAGACCAAGTGTACGGTAGCGATCACTGCCCCATATCGTTGTTCCTGCACCTGAGCAGCGCAGACAAGCCCAAGTAGTACATAAGAGTAACGATAGTTTTGAGATCAACAATTTTCATCATCAACACTGTTTCCCATTTGTGACGTTATATTTTTTTGAAATAAATGAATCGATATTTCCGGAAATGTTTGTTTTTACTTTTTTGTAACCAGTATTTAAGGCGAAGTGAGTTCACACACTAGCGCCATCCAGCAATGAATTCATTTACTCCTAAATCAAATCAAATTTAAAAAATGTAATAGCTGATTGCCCTAGTAAATTACTTGTAGTATTCTTTTTGTTACTTTTCATAGATATTACAATCTAAGTTTAAGAGGGCTTTTACATAAAAACGCATTATTAAGCATTTGAGCGTTGAAATTATATGCTTTATGTCATGTTATACGAATAAAACTTGCTATATAACAAAACTTCAATTCTTTGTCTCCAATAATAACGTACTACATTTTAGATAGCTCTTTTATAAATTTCGTAATTATTTTTTTCCCGACACGTGTTTTAGCAAAACTTCATTCAGACCTTAATTCAGAGCTCTAATTTGAGGATACTGTTAAAAAAAGACAACCAAATAAAATATATTTGCATTGCAAAAATACTATACATCAATAATAATGAAACATTTTTTAAGCTTTTTATCATAAAAGATGAGAAAAAAAAATAACCTTAATCGTTTTTTTACCAAAAACGTGACGAAATAAAGCAGTTTATTTCCACAAATGTTCATTATTTTAACGAAAATTGTAATTGAAAATAAAGTTAAACATTTCCCGAACGTATAAAATAATTTTTAATTTTTTTTTATCGCGAAGTTATTTTAATACAAATTTATTAAAACACTATATAACTCACTACGCCGCCGACGTAAATTCAGAACGCCGCGCGCGCTTGTCAAGGTCGGACCTGTGCAGCTTCGTTCCCGCGTTTCGCATGTGTGCGTGTTATCATTGTGTGCGACAGTTGTCGTATACAGATACAAGCTTGAACACCGTGTACTGTGACTGTGAATTTCGATAGTTGTATTTTTTTATTACATGTGATATTATTCTAATATACATTGATTATTTTACTACGATCTTTAACCAACTTCATAAAAGTAGGATAGATATGTAATTGAAATAATATATATTTTTAGGGTTCCGTACCTCAAAAAGTAAAAAGGAACCCCTATAGGATTACTCGGTTGTCCATCTGTCCGTGAGTCTTTCTGTCGATTTTTGAATTAATTCACTTCTTCCCTTAATAAACGAATTATTATTAGTAAGTACCACATATTGTTTCATTTACTTAAGATTGTTATCATATATCTTGTACCAAAAAAAAAAAAAAATATATTACTTACCAAATTACTAATTCATTTTTCCAATTATTACGAATTAATAATAACCGCATCATACATATACGTATAAAACTCTCCTGGCTTAAATTTTTTTAGTCAAAAACTTAGTTAATATCGGGGATGTATAATTTTAGGAAGAAAGATTAATTTTTGTGACTAGCTTTTATTACGAGCGAATATTCTCATGGTACCTATAAAATATGGTGACCGGGCCGATCAACACTGAGGAGTTCTTCATCATCAGATCAGCTCGCTCGCTTCATAATATTGCATTGGCATACAAAATTTCAGCTTAATCGGTTGAAAATATCTATTTCAAAATTGAATTCTAAGATTCCATCCGAACATACATACAAACATAGAAAGTTAATTAAGAGCTTGTAAAAATGTAATGATTTAATAGGTACTAAACGTAATTTAAGTAAAAGTCTAGATTACGAAAAAAATTTGATCTACGGATCATGATTGTTTATACCGCGTAGAGCGGTAGCTCGCAGTGCGAAGGATCGCTAGCGTGGGTCATCGCTCGTTCAGCCGATGAAATACCTAAACTAGCGCGGCGCATAAATGTGAAAGCGCTCTTAAGAGAACGAATTTTTACCGCAAAAGTGGCCCCACTTTTGGCGTTAAAAATTCGTTCTCATAATTCATCAAATTAAAAATAGTGAAAACTTGTACCAATAATACTACAAGTAATTTACGAGGGCATTCAGCTATTGGATTTTTATTTGATATGATTTAGGACTTATAGAATTAATTGCTGGGTGGCGCTAGTGTGTGAACTCACCTCGCCTTAAGGAATTATATAGGGGACAATCACGCAGATTGAGCTTGTCTATCGCATAATTATTATAATCTAGGTGTTGGCCGCGGCTTCGCCGGCCTGATCTATGGCCTATGTTCTCTCTATGTAGGTAGCATTATCAACGTACTCTAGAGCCATATACCAGAGCAGTCAGAGAATTTGGCCTACGACCTCCACGCTGGCCAGACGAGAAGACTTGGAATGGTGCTATTCGACTTGGCCGGAAACCACACCGCTAATTCTATCAACTATAGAAAGCTAATTTATCTGCGGGTGACATAGGCAAAAATTTACGCGGACGAAGTCGCGGGCACATTGCTAGTCTTGAATAAAATAAATCATACAAAGACCGTAACGCATGTTGATTGAAGTGGGACCAGTATCGCGAGAAAAAACTTAGTCGCTAGCTACTGCAAGATGCCAAGAGCGGCCAGTTTCTTGCGATATTAGTCGTTTTGAGTATGATAGTTAAGCTTAATATCTTTATAGTGTCTTACGCCTGCACCGTATCTGCGGCGTGCCTTGGCCGTACGCTTTTTCATTTGCTCCGAATCTACCTTCTGGACGAAATCGGGTGAAATTTGGTAGGATGTTGTCCTATAATCCAAACACACATGGCCGGAGTAAATAAGTACCTATTTCGTCAAAATGCCCTTATTTAATTCAAATAAGGAAATAAAAAATATTTTCGAAGCTTACTGTGGATTATATTTGTACAATAACAAAAATCGCACGCGCTGTCGCGTACACTTAAAATGAACTCTTAAAATTCTACGATACGGCTGCGTGCCGCCGGCGGGCGGCTTGCGCGTTTGACCATTGTGAAACGAGTTTTAGTATCATGTACGGTTGCGTAGAATCGTTATCATGGAGTCAAACCGAATAAAAGTATTAGCTATTCATTTTTTATGCAACTGCGACGTCATCGTAGAAGATGCCCCGTATCAAGGAACAAATCGTTATTAATTTTAAGTGTATGCGACCGGCGTCACTCTGAAACGCTAACTGCCAGTGGACGAGCTCTGACCACGCGCGCATGCCAGCGCTGGCCGACAGCGCGCATCTCAAGAACAGCGCATGTGAACTGCGAGACTTTGAAACCCTACCACTATTCTAGTTAATTGCAAGCGCGCGCGTGTCGCCGGCGCTGGTCAAACGCGTCACTCTGAAACCAGCCTACACTGCCTTGAACCCGCGGTAACATTAAGGCCTAAGTGAAACTAACAACATAAAACTCCACATTTTTATTAAAACTGTGATGAAACTTAACCGCTATAATAAATATTATTAGAAAAGTAGAGACCGACCGAATGTTTGGTTGGATAGTTTCTGCATTAAATGAGCCGAACTCTTCCAACGAATGGGTCTATATTTTATATGAAAGTGTTGACTGTTGATTTATAAAATCGGCCAAGTGCGAGTCGGACTCGCGCACGAAGGGTTCTATACCACATTAGACTATTGAGCGAAAGCGGCAAGAAAAACCCATGTTTGATGTATGGGTATTTTTTTTTATTGAATATACAACCTCTCAATATAATGTTCTCTTGAAAATTTCAAGTGTCTACCTGTTGCCGTTATTAATATCGAGTAAAAAACATCACGATTTTGTATGGGAGCCCCTTAAATATTTATTTTGTTTTTGTATTTGTTGTTATAGCGGCAACAGAAATAAATCTTCCGTGAAAATTTTTACTGTCTAGCTATCAAGGTTAATGAGGAACAGCATGGTGCCAGACAGACAAGACGGAAATCGAAGTCTCGTGAATAGGGTCCCGTTTTTACCCTTTGGGGACGGAACCCTAAAAATCAAGTCTACACTTCCATATAAAAGTAACATGATATATCTCTCTATAGGTATATTTATAAAAACATATTGCATTTGAATACTTATAATTGACAAATAGTTATTATTCCCACACACATTTCAATAAGTTTCGCTTAGGGATTCGGCTGAAACTGAGACACAATGTCGGCAAAATATTCTGTTTCGGTCGGTCTCTTTACAAAAGTAAGTAAAAAAAATCACCGACTCATTATTGACATATTTGGCCCCTTGCGCCGGTACTTCATATGAGTCTGTAACAAAGAATTTGAAGGGAGTTTGTGGTGGGAAGTCAAGGGGTGCAGTTGGGGTCTGCCTTGGACGATTTTGCAAATTGATTTTGGTGGACTTTATAATATGAAATTGGTGTAGTTTGGTGTTATAAATGCTCGTGCTTATGGAACAATTTGTGAAATAGTTAAAGTGGACTGTTATATGGACTCGTATAGACTTGTCATCATAAGCTCCCGACCACGAGGCATCAAAGAACATACGCCATCTTTGATGCTACTTGTTAAAACTTTACCGTACAACACCGATATTAGTATCTCAATTTACTGAACATTGGCAGAATCACTGAAATCTCGGTGGAAGCCATATTATAAAACAGAAGAAGAATTTTAAATATTCCGTCAAGCTACAAGTTACTACTTGAAAAGCTTTATTTATATCATAGGGATACGTAATTTTCGAAAAAAGAACCATTGATATAAAACAAAAATCTAAAACTTCGCATTAATTCGCACAAATTAATTTTATTAATATGTAATCGCTCCTATTTCGTTAATACGAAAATTACGTCTCCCTAATTATAGATGTATCAGCCATCCAGCTTGCAAAATGTTTAAAAAATTTTTAACAAGATTAACATACCTCAATTATTTTTATGAAGGCATCCCTATTTAACAGGGAATATGCAGAGGATAAAGAGTGCAAAGCATTGTTTTCTAAAAGTTTGAGTCCAGAGCAGAAAAGGTCAATGCCAAGTTCGAGTCCTGTGCCGAAGTCACACTCATCTACAGCTATACTGGCATAGGTAATGACTGGTTGGAGTTCTGATAAAACATTATTTCTTTCTGTGTCAGACTTGGCATTTTGTAATTTGGCAAATAGTTCCTTGATCTTAACTGCAATGAAAAATAAATACATATCTATTAAATATTTTAAGTTATAGATGGTGTTGACATAAAGGATCTGGGTTTGAATTAAATCTGTTGCAAATTCTTTTCCTAGAGATTCTATGATCTAAAGATGTCAAAGATCATGCAATATGAAGAAGAAAATAGCTCTAAAGCACGCCAGCTGTGTATGCTATGCTGTTTAATAAAAAAAAATGAGATTTTTTTGATTTAAAAAATTGATTGATTGATTGCTCTAAGTACCTGGGGGTCACTCTAGATGGAAGATGCTTGAGCAAGTGCTAATGGTACGAAAGGAGCGACAAAGTTGGAAACAGAGGCTGGTGTTATGCAAGACAATGGTTTAACACCCCACAATGTAATAGTTTTATATAGCCTCTAAAGAGGTGCAGGCAAATCAAAATTTACTTGCTCCACCATGATCAAAGAGTAGCACTGATTATTATTTAGATCAGTTTTCACTCATCATTATTTATTCATCAATGAATAAAATATTATAAATAGTTACCGTCTTTTTCTATCAAATGTCTGTACCCAACTTGGTTTGTTTTATTGACTTTCACCACAATCCCTGCCCCATGGAATGTCTTGGTCACAGCCACTGACCATCTTTTCTTGATGTTGTACTCTTCTAAGGAGTAGCCATGCTCCTTTGCTGCTTGCTTTATTTTTTCAATGAGTCTCTCGCAGGCTGTTGAAACAAAAAGTGAGGTCTTTTTCTCTTTTTGTAGGTAATGACTGAAAAAAAGAATTATAATATTTTTCATGTCTTTATTACATTGGTTGAAACCAGGATGCATACCTTGAACATAATAAAAGAGTTTTCTGTACAAAATTTTATAAATAATACCTGAAAACAGCATTGCGACTACTAAGGGTTGTGATGACACAAGCTGAGGCATTCCTTTGTCAATTTATTTAGATGTAAGATAGTTTTGTATTAATTCAGTTTTGTTTTATCCATCCTTGCCAATAAATGACTTAATAATTATTAAACATACATACAAACATATTATCACGCCTCTTTCCCATAGGGGTAGGCAGAAACTATGGACTTCCACTTGCTACGATCCTTACAAACCTCTTTCGCTTCATCTACATTCATTACTCTTTTCATAAATGCTCGCCGGTTTCGGGTACTCCTTACATCTCCTTTTGCGAGAATGTTCGCAATTTGGTCGCGATAAGTTCGACGAGGCCGGCCCTGCCCGACTGTCCCAGCCACATCTGCTGAATATATACCTTTCGTTAGTCTCTTTTCATCCATCCTCTCAATATGTCCAAACCACCTCAACATACCTTTCTCAATTTTAGTCACTATATCGTCTTTCACTCCACACCGTTCCCTAACTACAGCATTTCTCAAACGATCCATCAAACTTACTCCACACATACTCCTTAGTGCTCGCATTTCAACAGCATTTATTCTACTTTCATCCTTTTTCTGCCATACCCAACTTTCACTACCATACATCAGAGTTGGCAGCAACACTACATTATGAACAGCTAGACGTGCCTTATCAGATACTTTTCTGCTATTCATAAAGGAATGCAGCGCCCCATTCACTTGGTTGCCTGCAGCCACCCTTCTTTCTATATCATTCTCGTGCCTTCCATCTCTCGTAAACACACAACCTAAGTATACAAAATCTTTCACTTGTTCCACTCTTTCTCCATTTATGAAAACATTACATACCGTTGAACATTCACCCCTTTCAAAAACTATTAGTTTAGTTTTACTTACATTTACTTTCATTCCTTTCTTCTTTAACGCATCATTCATAACTGTTACCATTTTCTGCAGCTCATCCTCAGACGACGCAAGAATTACTTGGTCATCCGCATACAGGAGGCATTTAATGAGTAACTCATTCATTCTAATACCATATTCACTATCTTTCAAATATTTTAAACAACTGTCCAATGGACAGTTGTTTAAAATCTTTGGACAGTGTCCATGTATAGGTTAAACAGCCACGGCGAAGCTACACATCCTTGCCTAACGCCTTTATGGATGTTAAACGAGTCTGTGTAGTCCGCATTAATTCTAACGCAAGCGCTGGAATCCTTATAAAGGGATTTCAGCGCTCGTATCAGACTGCCTTTTAACCCATACATAGACAGCGTTGACCACAGTTCATTCCTCACCACTCTGTCATAGGCCTTTTCCAGATCCACGAAAACGCAGTACACTTTTTGCCCCTTGGCCAAAAATTTCTCTAGTATGCATCGCATGGAAAAGACCTGGTCCGTACATCCCATACCCTTTCTGAATCCTGCTTGAACATCCCGAATCTTACTCTCAGTTTCTTCCATAACTCTTTCAATCAACACCTTTGCATACAGTTTGCCGACCACGCTAAGAAGGCTAATGCCTCGGTAGTTTTTACACTCTTGCTGTGAGCCTTTGCCCTTATAAAGTGGCACGATAACCGCTTTGCACCAATCTGTGGGTACAATGCCCCTTTTAAAGCATAAGTTGAAAAGGCGACACAATTGAGTTGCCACAATGCCCTGTCCGGCCTTCAGCATTTCGACAGTAATTCTATCAGACCCACCACTCTTTCCAATCTTCATTCCCTTCAAACCTTTCACTACTTCTTCGATACTTATTTCATTATCACTCTCTACGCTATCATTCTCTACGCTATCACTCTCTTGCATTCCATTGTCAGACACATTCATTCTTATTTCATCTTTTTCATATAAACTTTCAAAATACTCTCTCCATCTATTTAAAATACTCTTATCATCTTTCAATATATTCCCATTCTTGTCCCTGATCTTAGTAAGCTCAGAGGTTAGACCTTTCCCTCTAGCTCTTCTTATTGATTTCCAGAAATATTTAATATTACTTTTGAAATCCTGGGACAGCCTAACATCGAAATCATCCTGTTCTTGATCTTTCTTCATCTTTACGATTTCTTTCACACACACATTCAACTTTTTGTATACTTCCTTAGCCGCATTTACATCATCATCTGCTACCTTTTGCTTTCTCTGATCAGCTCGCATAGCCAACCAATCCTTCCATGCTTTTCTCTTTGCACTAACAACTTTCTGAACTTCTGCATCCCACCAGACGTTCTTAATGGCATTATAGTTTCTTCTTTTCGTATTTCCACATACTTCTGTTGCCGCACAAACAATTCCTTCCTTTAAGATATTCCACACTTCTTCTACTTCCTTTTCGTCATCTATTCCCTCAAATTTCTTAATTAACATTTTTTTGTATTCCTCTTTTGCGTTCTCCTCTTGTAAATTCTCTACTTTAATCCTTTCTAACCTATTGGCGGGTTTTATTTTGTGATGTCGCCATCTTATAAATATGTTTTTGATCTTAGATATGACCAAATAATGGTCTGTATGTATACCCGCTCCACGGTATGACCTCGTATCAAATACATTCTTCCGCAGTCTTTCATCCTCTATTACAAAATCAATCATACTCTTCATTCCATTCTCTTCTCTCGTATACATATGAATCTTTTTGTGACTAAACATAGTGTTCGTCACACAAAGATTATATTCCATACAAATTTCTAACAAACTTTTTCCATTCTCATTCTCTCTTTCGTCGCCAAACGGACCCAACACCTTATCATAACCATGACGTTTGACTCCCACCCAGCTATTAAAATCTCCTAACATAACTATTTTTTCATTCTCCTTGCATCCACGTAATACATCCCTAACACTATCCCAAAATTCCTGTCGTTCTTCATTGTTTCTTTTACTCGTTCCTTCCGTAGGCGCATACACTCCTAAAACAAACAATCGATTTAATCCTACTTTCATCTTCACCCAAACAAGCCTAGCGCTCACAAACTCGTACCCATTTTCACATTCTGCCATTCTTTTTGAAAGGATAAGGCCAACTCCTTGACGACCTTGCGCGGTTTGCGGTACTCCAGCCCAATATGCAGTAAATGAACCACTGTCTGTGGTGTCGCATCCTTTTTGCTTTGTCTCATTCACACATAGAACATCAATCTTTCTTTCATTAATTACCTGACATACCTCGTCTAATTTATCATCCATCTCTCCTCTAACATTCAAAGTAGCAAAGCGACTCTCCGTAGCCCGCTTTTCGCCCCCACGGGAAACGAGACGTGATGAGTTGCGAACCGCATCGCCGCCATTTGGATTTTTTATTGTTTTGAAAATCATTGCGTTCCCACGAGTATAGGGGATAAACCGTCGCACCCGGCAGTGCCCCTTGTACCGGGTGAAGGCTAGCCTGGTTCTGGGGTCGCCCGATCCCAGGGCAAAATGGCACGCTTGGTATTAGGCTCGCCCCTAATCATGCATCCCTCGGCACGGCAGACCTTGGATTGGCGGAGTAGGAAATAGGAAAATAATATATAATAGGATTGTAAATAAATATGGATAGGATTATTTGGATTTGGGAAAGGATGAGGGTAAAGGATGCTACCAACTTGGAAGATATAAGGAAGAGTCAGTAGCAGCTCGGGAAGCCGGGAATGCATACCCCGAATGCCACACACATATACTACCGGACAAGACAGTATAGGATGACACCCCTGACCTGCTATTTATTAAAATTATCATAAATACTGTTCTTACTTACTAAACTGCTCCAAATATATTGTTAGACATTGGAGTAATATGACAATCCTTAGAGCTATCATTACTGGCCACAAAAACAGGCTCTTCATCAGGGCTATCTCGGAAATAACCAATGTGGTATTCACTTTTTCCTTTCTTCTTTAATACAGCCTAAAAAAAAGTTATCCAAAATTTTAAGATCATCTTAATTTACGAACAGATAAGTATTGCAAAATGTGGGCAAGCTGAGTAGGATTTGATAAATGTATATAAACACATGCACAAGTAAAAGGTATAAAAATAGATTGTAATAAAGCATTGGCGAGCATTTACCTGAAACTCAGGAGGATCATAGAAAAATCTCCAGTGAATCAAATAGAGACTTTTGTCATCAAGCTTTGGTAGCTTCCCTGTTAGCAAATCATATGGCCCAATCATTTCCAAATTTACACTAGCCAGTGCCTTCTCAATGGCAGACACAGAGTCACCAAGCAGCTCATAAAACTTGAAGAAGTCAGTTGGCATTTCAACTAAAAATAAATCTTTTAAAATGCTATTGTCTGTACTTTTATTAAAAAAACTTATATCTTCTGGTAAAGCTGGGATTGGATTACTGGGTACATATTCATCTTTAGTCTCTTTTCCAGATTCAACATTGCCAATGGCTTCTTTACTAGAGGAAGAGGTCTCTCCTATATTTTCTTCTTTTTTCTGTTCTAAAGAGTCTTGCGTGATCTTTTGTCTTTTCTTGTAGGGTTGAAACCGCTCCGTCTTCTTTTCTTTTTGTAAATTTGGAGGATGTTTGTAAGTTTTACGGTGTGCAGGATTTTTTTGATAGCATTTCTCACCGTATTTACATGCTTGCCGTGGATCTTCTACATATTTTTCCCACTCTTCAGACATTTTAATTAGGATCAAGGAAGGCGATGATTTGATTGATAATTTATTTTTGTTTTATGGATGAACGATTTGTATTTTTTAGGTTGTGTCCCGCCGGTTCCACCGCCTATGACATTTCGTTGCTTTTGACATTGACATACAATAACAACCATAGACAAAGTATAAAAATTCCATAAAAAAAAAAAACATGTCTGTGACCCGCTCAGACCAAAGAAAATAGGTGACCCGTGACCCTTTTATCCATAGACTTAACACAGACGAAAAATTAGAATAGGTATGAATGAACGCATCCTTAATAAAAAAAGACATGAATTTTTTATGGTCTCATCTCATTTTTGAACGTCAGTGTCATTTCAATTTGCAGTAAAGCAGTAAAGTGAAATAATTTGTGCAAGTGAAGCAAATAAAAATGGATTTAAAATATTTTTTTAGTTAAACTGGAGCAATTTCTCGGAAGATTAATTACTCGTCTGAAAAATCTTGTAGGTTTTTAGATATCTTGTTTTAAGTGAAATAAAAATAATTTGTGGAATGTGTTAGATTCGTTAGTGCGAAAAATTGCATTTTAAAAATATTCTCCCGTAATTGTGAAAAATGTAGGTAATACGTAGGAGTTTCCAATGAACGGGTATTCGTATTTTCACCAAATATCCCCAAGGACATGTTTATAATAAATCATCGCCACTGCAGCCATTCGTCAAATTCTACAGGCCACAAATCATGCTCTTCAACTGGTAAATATTTCTATTTTTTCTAAACCTTTATAAAATACGCAGTGATCAGTAAAGATCAGGTTTTACTCTTCAACACATGCCCTTTATTTACTATAGTGAAAATTTATTTACCTACCTGGTGACCAAAGGGCTGGTAATTATTTTGCACAACAAATTAGCATTGCCATCCAACGTGGCAATGCAGCCAGTCTTTTGGGGACCCTGCCGCAAGGCAATGATCTGCGCGATATTTTTTATTTATAGGTTTTCTTTATTTTGTAATTTTACTTAAGTTTAGTTTTTAGGTACTCCTATTTGTTATTATTATTTTAAAATTAGTTTTAGTTAAAAATTTTAATTTACCTAGATAATTTTTTAAAATTATTAGAAGATAAATAAGTATATTACTTTTTTATAAATATTAAATCATATTTTTTCTTCATATTCGGGACTTTCATTTGGTCAACAAAATATGAAACAGTAAAAAACTATAGGTAATAACCAAATTCACATCAGGTTTAAATTTTGAAATTCTCATTTGAAAATTATTATATTATAATGTTATAAAAACAATGGAATTGAACATTTTCACCATGAGTAGGACCTACTGAAAGTTAAAAGTAAATACTAAATATTTACTTGCAATCCTCCTAAATCTTTGTGAGCTGTATTCATGTAGTCTTTCACCTTTATAGATACACAATGCTAGATTTTAGCATGCTTATAAGCTTACTAACTTAAGTAATGAGCCTTCTTTATTGTGTTTTCTAAAACACAATAGCCTATAAAGCAAGATAGACAACTTTTTATGTAGATTATGATGAGGCAAAATGCCTAACTTATAAAATGACTCCTTTTCAGGTTGAAATTAAAATAAAATTACTAGTACCTTGGATACTATCGGTTTTTATTAATACTCTGAAGAATCACTTTGATATAATATGGCTACTTTTAAGGCATTTTGCTTTGTAGACTGGAGCTTTCACTCTCCACTTGCATTGGTATATATATAAATTCCAAGATAATAGTAATTCATTTGCAGAACTAAAGGAGTCTATGTTCTTCTCATCTGACAAAGTTGCATTTATACACTGCCTGCCAAAAAAGGAATGTATTGTTTTACTCATACCTTTGTTTGATTGTTTTAAGTATGTGAGTTCTTTATTCACCATAACTTCTAATTACCTCAACTGGTTTGGATGTAAGTACACAACAAACATCCAGCATCCCTTGACATTAGACCCTCCTGAGTGACACATCATATGATAGAGACAGATGGAGGGAACTCCACCGACAAGAGCTTCGCTGTTACTTTTTGATGATGATGAGTCACATAGGCTATTCATGTTTTTACAGTTCTGTCATGTTTTTGTGTTGTTCTACAATCTGTCGCAAAGGAACCTCCAAACTCTTAAGAGATTTGGTTTTAGACTTGAGATTTTTTGGAGATTGAGAGAGAGAAGTTACTCAAAAGGTCCCATAGCATTAAATAAGGCTATACCTACATATTGACCTAATCAAAGGCTTTTTTTAAATTTTTTTTTGAGGCTTCAGTTCACTTGATGTGACTATGCCAGCCTCATGGGGGACCTCTAGTATAAAATTTATCTTAGCGACATTATACACCTCCATAATAGGTATACTGATTTTGCTGGATGTGATAATGGATTGCTCAACACTGGGTTTAGCAATCCATTCTCCATAGGTACTCCAGCTAAGAACCTGTCTCGTAGGGCAGTATACTGACCACATTCCAGCAAGACATGTAACAACTCTTCCTCCTTATGACAAAAATTACATAAATCTGATTGGGTCACACGCATCACAAGCAAGAATTTGTTAACTGGAACGTGGCCAGGCCTCACCCTAAATGCAGAGACAAGAAGTTCCCTAGAGAGACTGGCACAGTCAAACCATGGCACCAAACTAGGTGAGTTTTGGATCGTCCAGTACCAGATACCTTTTGACTCCGAGCATTTGTCAAACAGCATTTTGACTTTGAATTTGACTGATATTTACTTAATCTGAGGCATTTTGCTTAGTAGGATTCTTGACCTTTAGGCAGGTTAAGGAATATTAGACAATTTGTTTTGTATAATTTTAAGCATTTTACTTTCAGGCTTTCTTAAGCCTTAGTCAAATTACTAGGCTTAATTATTCATCAATACATAGTTTACTCAAAGGACATTAAGCTTCTAAACATGTGATTTTGCATTTTGTTATATTTGCCAACTTTATTAGGCATGCTAATAAGCATGCTTGTGTGTTTGCAAGCGGTGTCGCATTGACCATTGGTATATCGAAGTGTTTATACAGCAACGCCATCATGTTGGTCCCAGTACAGGAGCAAAGTAAGAAGGCTATTCCACTGAAGAGTGGGGTTAAATAAGGAGTCGTTATTTCTCCGAAACTGTTTACCGCCGCTTTGGAAGATGCCTTCAAGCTCCTGGAATGGAAAGCACTTGGCGAGTAATATCAATCACCTTCGATTTGCCGATGATATCATGGCTTAAGTACCATGCCTTAATGAGGATTCCCAACAGGTGGGCCTTCAAATAATCGTGGATAAAACGAAGGTCACTTTGGTGATGTTCGCTTTACAGGTTGAGGGCACTTTGCCCTTACCACAAAAAGTCCGGTGAAGTAGCAAAAGCTCAGTCACACACACACAAAACACAGTCCTTTAAAAAAATCGGGAATTCGGTCCCGACCGCCGACAGTTCCATTTATATTCCAAAACGGTCCAGAATATTCAAACTGCGAGCGAGACAAACAATGTCCAAGTTCTAGAATATTCTGGGAGCTTCGCGACACTGCCCCTTCATAGAGACGCTCGTCCCGGGGTATTCCTTTTAGAGCAACCATTTTGAAACGCACTTAATGAAGCGCAACTAAATTATCCCTCGGAGCGCACCTTTTAGTTGCGCTCACGGTGGTAATTTTGAATATTAAAATTTTATTCCGCGAAGCGCACCCACGTTCAAAAAAAGAACGTTTCTACTTGTTATCTATAGCTTCAGTTAGTTCCCAGCTCTTTTTTTCAAATCTCCCAGCTCTTTTTAATTCAAAGTTTTTAAAAATATTAATAGTTTAAATTACCATTGTGAGCGCAACTAAAAGGTGCGCACCGAGGAATAATTTAGTTGCGCTTCATTAGGTACGTTTCAAAATGGAATATATAGGAATACCCCCTCGTCCCGAGCGTCACTGTTGCTGCCATGATAATATGTTAGCGGTCCACATGCGCCACTAAATGCTATTCTTGTCAAGTCATTCATGCGGGTGACCACCTTGTATAGATCTCGGCTGCAGCTTTGGAGACTTCCTTTACGGTGTATTGGGTTAAGAAAGCCACACAAATGCACCTTCATAACCTCTCGTAAATTTGCCCTTCGATGGTATCTAGTTTTCATGTTCTCACTTTTTTGCAGACCGTATTTCCGAATGAGGTCATATACGTCTCGCATTTTTTCTCAAACATCAGAGACATAATCTCTCACAGAATGAAGTTTCTGGCGGTCCTCCTGTTAGTAAATCTACCGGTAACCGAAGTTCTCTGCCAAAATTGACGAAAGCTGGGGTCACTCTTGTGCTTTCGTTTTTAAGCTATTTCTGCCCATGACGCTGTCTGTCAGTGAAATTATCCGTCTTGATGAAAAAATAAAAAAAGTACTTAATTAATACTTTTGTTTTGTTTTATCATATGACCTCGCTATGGTCATAAGCGCCATTAACTTTGCTGGCGCTTAACACTTTTGTGCCAACTTCGGTATTTTCACGGGAATCCTGTAGGTTGGAACCCTAGAGTACCTATCAATAGTTGGAACAGTCGAAAAGACACAAGAAACAGACGCTACGCGCTCGCTCTGTCAGATATGACAAAAAATTTTGCTATAAAAGTTAGATCTACCCATAATTTCCTATGATTGGGTCCGAAACAGGTAAGATAGCTTTGGTAAATTAATTACTATATCATGTGGTAGTAATATCGTTTAATGTTCATTAATAACATTGTTCAGAGCACATCTCTAACGATATGGCTATAGATCACTACAGATGGACAACGAAATAAAAGTCAGTGGTCCCAGTATCTAGTATGACATACCGTATTACTCGTTACAGAAGATCTCACTCGATTTTGTTCAGCTGCATGTACAATGTACACATTACTGACGTGTAGGTATTGTAAAACTCACCCAATGGAAATCCTGTGTCCAATGTCTGGTGCTAAAAATACATACACAGCCATATGGCTTGGGAAATTGGAAATTTATGAATATGTTATTTATTGTTTGGACACAATCGAGAATATGTATTCTCTTATTATTTTCATAACTATTTGCATAAAATAAGCGAATTGCACATTGAGTATACCTACTAGTTCTACATATTGTTATAAGTTAAGCACTATTATAGTATAACAATACATCCCAAGTGTAACTCATATTTCGCTTGGTATGGACGAGTACGGACCGGACCGGACCTTCGATCAAGTATAAAAAAGTGGCCAAATGCGAGTCAGATTCGCCCATGAAGGGTTCCGTCCGTAGTAGCAAGTGTAGGTATCACTAAACGTATTACGTACACATAGCAACCAATATACCAGTATCAAAAGTTTCACTACCATATTTAGAGTTTTATTCTTTTATGTTTGTCCATAAATCGTAATGCGGTTCATAGAATAGCTGCATCTACCTACCAAGTGTTTCAACTGTGTAACCTTAATATTTCATGATGAAGCTATAAGGTTTCCATTTTTTTCCATTCGGCAACGGAACCCTAAAAACTACCTGATTGAAGGTATGAGTTTTATTGCCGTTGGCAGCAACCTGCATACGATTTTTGCTATTATTTTTAGTCATACTAATAAATAAGATAATAAATCCATTCAAATGTATGTCGTGAAACGCTAATTAGGAATTCGCTCCTTGATCGCCGATCAGCGAGTAGACGCCGCCCGTTACTTCACCTGCTCTTCTATATTTAGTAGCATTGTTTGCTGGGCGCAATATATCGATCAACTGCGAAATTAACAACTGCATGTATCTGCCTATACATTGTGCCGCTAAAACGGATCGCATAAAACATCTTGTAATAATTCCAATCAGCTTCGATTTTACCACACGAGTATTATTTATGTAAACAGCGAAATATTCCTGACATGTTTACTCGTCTGGTGTGAGTAACTTCGACATGAGTACAAACAATGTAGTTTAGCTTACATTGTCATAATGTTAGAAAGATAAAGTACAGTATTTGGGCTCCGTCTATAGGTACTTAACGTCTTTTCCTTAGCCGCTAAATAATCAAAAAGCTAAACTTATTTTCTTTACAAAAATTTGATACCGGCGCGGTGCGCCGTTTTGCCCTTGATATAATTTATGGGATTCTCAAAATATTTTTTGGAACATTCACGATTTCAGAGGGCTTATAATAACAAGGATCGCTACAGGTATTTTAAGAACAGGCCGTTTTGTTTTGAATAACGACAACATAATAAATAAGGTCTTCGTTGCTTTGGTATTTAGGTACTAATACTACTTAACTTCTCCGTGTTCGCGCGCGACTACGCGCGTTTTTGTCTTTCTCTCGGGGACAGAACTTTTTTCCGAGATGGAGGTAGGGTACTTGTTATATTCTACTCAGCTCTTCAGGCAACGTGCATGTAAATTTTCATGATAGTCGGTTCAGTAAATAACGCGATAAAGGATTACAGACAAAATCACTATCGCATTTATAATATTATTAGTTATAATGAGGCTCACAATCCCAACTACATATATGTACACACTAACTAACATACAAAACTAGGCTGGCTTTACTATATTAACGTATGTCTCGGAATACCTACTCATTCATCAGAGAGAAATTCGTGATTGATTAGTTTGTTGCAATATTTCGTCAGTCTGTCTGGCGAAAGAATCATCTCGTTTACAGGGCAGGCCTCGGCCGCAGTACAGAAAATAATAGATACTACGTAGATGTATAATTTTAAGTTAGGATAGGATATATAAGGATATATAAATGCGAAAGTGATTTTGTCAATCCAATGGGATTGTGAGCCCCATTCTAACTAATAATTATAAATGCGAAAGTGATTTTGTCTGTAATCCTTATTTATCCTATCCTAACTTAAAATTATACATCTACGTAGTATCTATTATTTTCTGTACTGCGGCCGAGGCCTGCCCTGTAAACGAGATGATTCTTTCGCCAGACGGACTGACGAAATATTGCAACAAACTAATCAATCACGAATTTCTCTGTGATGAATGAGTAGGTATTCCGAGACATACGTTAATATAGTAAAGCCAGCCTACTTTTGTATGTTAGTGATATAGGGAAAATTAATTAAGCACTCGATAGCTACGTTTTGCGATACTGCCGCACCCGTACAGCTTCATTATCCACAGTTCAAGTTAATTCCGAAGAAGAGTTAGTAAAAGCGATCCTCGCACGAATACGAGTAAAATCTGCAAAGATCTTTTGTAAATAAATATGCCCAGTTGAAATAAAAATGGGGAATTAATACATCGATTTAAGACTCAGAGAACTATTAAGTAAATAATAATTAACATTTCAATAATCGTACTTAGGTTAAACGAAATGCGCGAGTAAGTATATTGATCTCTTCGTCTGCTGGAAAGAATCATAGCCACTAAGGTTTACTTCAGTCGCCCGGAGTAAATGCTTAACGCGTTAATAATGATCTAATCAAAATCGCCCAAGTACTTGCCTAGACGATGAATAGATATACGCGTCATAGACCTTCAATTAAATCAAAGTTTACCCAAGAGTATGACGATAGACATCACGGGATTATTCAGTTTACTAACTCTTACTTATCTAAGAGTATTGCGCATAATGACAAAACACGCCGGGCGTGTCGATAGACTAGAATATAAAAATTACAATCGAAATGTAGGGATATAAACGTTGAGAGCGAAGCACCATCATACGATATGCTAGCCGTGTCCCAGATACGTCGACATTGCGCTGCAGCGGGCAAACGGAAATCGCCTAGCGACAACATTGTTGTTTGGTCTCTCTCTCTGCCTTCCTTACCTGAAATGGTAACAAAATATTTGTTAAGGATTTTTCTATATAACAGATGAGAAAAACGCAAGTTTTGGGACTGCTTCCTTAGTTATATTAATGTAATAAATTTTCTACTCTTGATGAAAAACTTTATAGCTGCAAGCGTATCATGCTTCAAAAGGTTTACCGTTTTATCTATAAGCTCATGTACGAGTATGATGTTATTGTCCCACTTATTGGCCTAACTGATAAACATTGATGAAATATACATACGTATTAATATTGTTCACAGGCGATGAACACTTGACCTTACGATGGAGCATCGCGATGGATGGAGCGGCGGTGATTTGGGTGCGGCCGACAACTCTACCGATAGCTCGCAAGCCGATCGTGATCGGGTGCGCAAGGAATTCTATGGTACTTATGACGTCATGACGGGTGTGCGCATAGCCGCAACGCTTGGCGGCTTCTTTGCGCTGATGGTGTTTTTGATCGTGTATAAAAGTCGAAGCAAATCAGTTAAGGCTTTAAATGATCCAAAAATAGTAGAGCTAGCCGAAGCAGTCGTGGCAGAAGAACAAGCTGTCGAAGAAGAGCGACAGCTGACAGCTGCTTTGGAAGAGGCGCTGTCGGAGCGGGCGCGCTCTAGACCCTCTATCGGCGAGGAACCTCCATGGCCGAGGACGGCACGATTCGCATCATATGGGGGTGGTTACGGCAGTCTGCTGGCACCGCCTCGACGACTATCGACTCTCCGCGGTGATTCACTTCCTGGATCTGCACTGCGGTTTGCTGAAAGGCGGGCTTCAGGTGGTCCCCGCGATCGTCGCTTGAGTTCCGCAACTTGTTCGAGCTCGGGAAGCTCGTATCTAGAGCGGCGAGGATCTTCTGTGGTATGTGCTTTACCTGAGCGCCGGTTATCACCCTGTCCTAGTGAGAGACTAGCCCCTCTTGCGTCTGTAGGCAGTGTAGGTCCATCTTATGCAGTAGAGTGCGAGTTGGCATCGGTTGGTGCTGATTCAGTGTTTGCTGAAGACGAGGCAGACTCAACGGACGATGAAGTTGAACAGTTCTCAACCGACAGTGGTGGCGGTGAGGCACTGGCTCTTGCAGAGGGCACGGAGCTGACCAGTCGGCCGGCACCATTGCCGCTGCGACTGGATCGCGCGTCGCATTCGCGTGAAACGTTGTTCTAGCCTGGTTAAGGATGGCGTGGCGCAAAGCCCACCATTCCGGCTGTTACATGTTACTAGCATATTAAAATATCGACTTTCAGACGCAATTTATTAATTTCTAATTGGCATTTAACATATCACTTTGGTCACTCTAAATCGACATATCATTTAATTTTAAAGTTTTCCTAGGAAAAGATGGTGGTGTTTTCTGAAGGTAATTAATGACAATGATAAATAACGGGAGTTAAAGTTTTGCTGAAAATGAGCTTTTAAATCTATTCTTAATATGGCAAGCCTATAGCTTCCCTACTTACCTGCTTCTGCATTATCATTATATGAGAAATTGAGAATGTCGATATTTTAATACGTTTTCAATGAATAGTGTGTAAATAGTTTGTTTTGTTATTATATTGATGTTTCGCATTGTTGATGTTCACACAAACCACGATAACGTTACTTGTAATTGACGTGTTCCTTTATAGCCGGATGTAAAATTTTGCTCATTTTTGATTTGCTGAAGTTGCCGGTGCGCTGTTGTCACTGCGTGCCAGTTTCACTCTTTTGGCATGTTCACCAGTTAGTGTTCTTGTAAAAGTATTAGATAAATAAAGATCTGCCGAATTAGTCTTTTATAGGCACCTTAATGTATGTACTTTGTAACTATAGGCAAGTTAAATAGTTTTCGAAGAATTTTTTACTTCTTACAACGGCTATTCTGTTTATAAATTTTTTAACTGTAACCGGGCTAACTGCCGACCCCACTGAAAGTGAGGTCGCCCTAACACGAGTTCGCCGACTCAACATGGTGTTTATAAAATGTAGATAGTACTTACTAACTTGTTAGGGTAGGTAGTCGTCAGTGAAAAGTCAATTTGAGAATGTGTAATTGTATTATAATTAGTTACATAACTACCCTATAACCAAACGAAGGGCACAGAAGACCAATACGTCGTCAGCACAATAATGAAGTCGGAAGCGGCCTAACAAATTAATGTTGCTCGAACAACGTCTCTTTCCAAGGAAACTGCCACTATTCTTGTTTTATGGACACAAGAATTTTATTGATTCTAGTGTGCCGATCCGCCACAGCCATCGCGGGCCCAGTAGATTGACTCACACAAGTCGTTTTTATTACGGATTAGATTTACGTGTTAGTTTATGTAATGTTCGTTGCTCGAATTAAAAAGAGCTCCCAGTAGTCTGTAAAATGTTGAAATGTATGTAAAAAATTGTAAATATAAAACACAACTCATCTGTTGTTTCATTTTTCATGATCACATTTTGGTTTATCAAATAAACATTGGCCAGTTTATTAGTACTGCGTAAAACTAAAATAACATATTAAAGATTATTCATGATACGAAAATTTCCGCTGCATATCATTATACCGCTTTTAGTCTAACTTATAATCCACCAACAAATTATATTTACCTCCGATATCTATGTGCAGATGGTAAAAGTTGGTCGAGGAATGTGCAAAAATCGGTGGTGTCATGTCAAAGCATTGGGCGATGCGGCTATCTAGGCTCCATCTACCCTGTGGTAAACTTTGGAGTTCGGCGGCATCGACCGACAGCAGCAAGGGTTGCGTAGCATCTGTCATGGCAGCCGGTGACAATAGTTAAGTAGGTACCTTCTATTGTCTTCAAAGTTCCAAGTTTGAAGTTCGATGACCGGTGGCAGCGGTGTGTATTTCAGTAAATGTAAATTGTGCAACAAGACCATTTTTTTTGGCTAAGAGGTAATTCAAATATTACGTAAGCAGTGAAAGGGGGTGGGGGGTCCAGACTCTGCTTATTTTTGATGACGTGAGAAATGGGGGGGTTGACGTGGTGATGACATAAGCAACATTTCGCAAAATACAGTAACATATCTTGAGAAAATGATACCAATGTTTTACGTAAGCTTAAGGGGAGGGGGAAGAACTTTTCTTACTTTTGCTGACAAGAGGGGCTATTTTTCTGTTAACGTAATACTTGAATGACCCCTAATGATACAGGCAAAGTAGATGTGATAGACGTCCTCGGTGTTGCAATGGTAAACACGCCAGTCTGCTACAAGAGGCACCAAGTTCGATTCCCGATTCACTTGAACTTCCTTTTCACAGGTATTTGTCCCCGGTTCTGGAGCTAGGTACGGCATCCCCCTATACCCTATTTTTTTTTCTTGAGGAAGGGTCATTATACTCTTTATATGAGCAAAGAATAAAAAAACTTGTTCGGTAAGAAAAGGGTTGAGCGGCCATCTTAGATCCATAAAAACCGGCCAAGTGCGTGTCGGGCCACGCGCAGTGTAGGGTTCCGTAGTTGCGAATGACAACTTTGAGTTCACACTATTCACACTCGCACCTTACAGTTTAACGACCAAAAACATTTAACAATGAAAATAGTATGAATTTTTACAGTTTATAAGTTGGTTGCCTTTAACTTTTTAGTTTGTACTTAGTAATCAGCTTTGATAGTTTTCCTTTCAACTTCAGTATATATACTACTGCTGTAATTTTTTTCACGTAACTATATATATAACTGTTTAGCAGATAGAGGGGGACACTTACCTCTAACAAAAATTCGCACTTTAAATCCAAATATTTCGGTAACGGATCCCTAAATCGAAAAATGGTGTTCTCAACCTCACAATATTTTTGAAAGACCTATTTAACGATACCCCACACGATGGGTAAATAGAGAAAAAAAAATACTCCTCCACTTTACTTGTACCCTAAAAAAAAATTTTATCAATATTTTATTCTACCACTTTTTTGCCATGAATAATATACAAACCCATACCAAATTACAGCTTTCTAGTACTTATAGTCTCTGCGTAAAACCGCGGACGGACAGACAGACAGACATGGCGAAACTATAAGGGTTCCTTGTTTACTACGGAACCCTAAAAAGGACATCTTTTTGTTTTGTGGCGGCCGACTTACTATAACGAAGTAAGCGCGGGGATACTACAAAATTAAAGTAAAACCAAAATACTAATACTACTGTTTGCCGTGTGGTTCCCGGCAGAGTAGAATAGGACCACTCCAAGTCTTCCCGTGGATGTCGTAGAAGGCGACTTCAAGCTATACAAAGCTAAATATAAGGCTAATAATAAGACCAGCGTGGAGAGTGTCGGCCAAATCCTCTCGACTCCTCTGGCTAATATATGGCTCTGGTAGTACAGATAGGGTCGTGCTCCAGCAGTTGAGACTAAAAAAGACCTGATGATGAAAAATACTAGATGTACAATAAGTTATTTAGGAGAAAAATTCATAGAAGTAAAATAAATAAAATTATGGGCTAAATAAATAGTTTCGCTTGATTTAATCGAAGAATTTGTATCGGGAGCGAGGTGGTATGCGAAAGCACACCGCCCAGCCCGTATTTACTAACTCGGATGCACAGATTAGACAGAGTATGTCCTACTCGGATGACAGGTGTCGAAGCCTACTTCTTATAACTGTGATGCCTAACAATCTAGAATTTACTGTTACAATGCGGGTTTGACTTGCTCGAACTTTTTATTTGATATTCTAAAACCGCATTGTAACAGTAGGTAAATTCTTGATTGATAGGCATCGACACCTGTCATCCGAGTTAGTAAATGGAGTAGTGGAGTAGTGTGAGAATCGCCTACGGACGGGTTAATACGGGCGTCCGATGGTGCTGTCAACATATCGGTGTCGGCTCCGATATCCGATATCGGATCAGACTTATGAAAGACATGTTGAATCTGTTCATATTTCATACATTTTACTTATGCCTCCGGCGGAGGCCGTGTTGCTCGAAGGCCTCCGGCCATCATTACATTAAAGAGAAACCCAGTCATCTACGTAGGTAGCCAAGTACCCAAGGCATTAGCGAGCGACGCTAGACGGCGCCGTTTAGACTCTGACTACATTATCCGTCCGGGCCGGGCCGGAAAAAATTCGTTTCGGAGCCACCAGCCGGCCTATTTACTAACTCGGATGACAGGTGTCGATGCCTATCAATCAAGAATTTAGTGTTACAATGCGGTTTTTGTATTTCAAATAAAAAGTTCGAGCAAGCAAAACCCGCATTGTAACAGTAAATTCTAGATTGATAGGCATCGACACCTGTCATCCGAGTTAGTAAATAGGGGGGCGAGTGCCTTGACTTGACTATAGAAGAAGAAAGAAAGTGAGAAATATATTTATTTGGTGCATAAAATCAAAATAAATGTATAGCACAAACAATAAACACAAATAAACTAAGCTAAATTTTAAATACATATAGTTTTCTTTCACATTGTGGATGGATAGGCCACCGGCCACTCCGATGCGGATGGTCGTGCCGAAAAATTCATAATAGCATCAGCTGTCACGAATGCTTCAGGTAGGCAGGCAGGCGGCAGGAGTCTGGAGACACTCGGAAAAAATCTGAATTGGATGTCAGGAATTTAAATGTAGTCTACCTAACCTACGCTACGCACCAAAACATAGGGATGGTATCAGGGTGGGTCTGATCCGGCTCCGGAGTTCCGGAGTTGGGAAAAAAATCCGTTCTGGCCCGGCCCGGACCTATGTAGTCCTAGCCTTATTGTCTTTGGCTTGAAAATGTCATAAACGATGACATGACTATCTTATTGTCACTGTCAAGTTGGCACATCTCGAGAAAGAAAGCTGGTTTTATCCTTTTTACGGACATATTTTCATTGAATTTAATAAGTTTTAATTCTATATAGTGAATTATAGGAATTAATCATGGACGACGATTTGCCGACCGATTTTCAGGTCATCGTCGTCGGTACAGGTACGCTTTACATTCCATGTAAAACCACACCGGGATGATGGCAGCCTACTTATCGATCTTATTTTTTCAACTGCTTGGTCATCACTGCTGAAGTGTAAAATTACTTTCAAAAATGATATGATAGAGATTCACAAAGATCTTCAGATATAAAATTGACCACGTCACATTTAGTTCTCCCAATTTCGGTTGCACAAAGAAACGCCGACCCAGATTGAGGCTTAGTCATTAAATTAAATATTAGCACAGAATTTCGCTGTTTCAAGTTTTTTTTTTATAATAGGCATATAACTAACGCTACTAAATGTAGAATGATAGCTATGACAACATAGTAGACAAGTAGTTAGTTTACCCCCTCTTCATGTAATAAATAATTGCCCTATTTACAAGAAATATTGAAGTGCTTGTTTATTTAACATGCAATAAACACAAAAAGAAAGGCCTTCTAGAGTCTAGAAGTATAAAGGCATTGCTTATTTCATACAAAAACGGCTATTACACAATGCAATACATATTTACCATATTGTATGTGGCATCCCTCTCCGGAAACCATCTATGGTGCTGGGGTATTAAACAATTCTTATATTGGTAACTAGTATAGCAGACATTTCAAGTACTGTTTTTAAATGTACTGTATTGAGTCATACTAACCTGCAGAATTTAATTTCTAAACATATTTAGCATGCTTTAGTTTGCCAGATTGCAGTGTAAAATAAAATACAACAATAAAATGTCATGAATACATCATAGTGAGGTAACATGCAATGTATATTGATAAGTTGCACAGTCAGAAATGTCACACTGCCCTTTCCAGAATGCCATTGATTCCTTATTGTTCAAATAAAGTTCAAAGGTAGCAAAAACCTATTAAAAAATACTATAAATATGTAAGTAATAAGTTATATCTCATGGTTGAAATTTAATATCTTTGTCATAATATAATCTCCATTGCTGACAATGTATAGTCCACAATATTACAGTACCTACTTATTCACAAACTAGAAAAAAAAGTTTTTTTTTTAAATGTGTAGCAAGTGTTAGCCTAAATCTTATGTTTGAAATTGAATTTCCTTGTCATAATCTCCATTGCTGACATTTTATAGTCCAGTAAATATTTAAATACTTATTCACAAACTAGAAAAAAACAGTATTTTGTTTTTTTTTAAATGTGTAGCAAGTGTTAGCCAAGTAGGTAGCTATAAACATTAATAATATTGTACAGGGATGGTGGAATCAATAGTAGCCGCCGCCTGTAGCCGAATAGGCAAGAATGTCCTTCACCTTGACTCGAGCGACCACTATGGTGGTCTGTGGGCTTCCTACAACTTTGATGGCCTTCAGAAGTTTATCAAGGAAGTCAATTCAGACCCCAAGAGGCAGCGTCAGGTTTATAACTTAGCTGAAAAGTGGTACATAGAAAAGTAAGTACCAACCTTAGCGCAAATAACATGTTCTTTTAATTTACTTCATGGGTTTTTTTTATAGAAGAAATAATTAAACAAAATCACTTATTACAGAGGCAATTACTGATGTATGTAATATCGCCCATTTCCCTGGTCTTTTTTGAGATTCAGCGATCTCTGACCTGTCATTGGTGGTTGTGATTCAAATTGCTTGGATTGTACCCTAAATATTTATGTTTGTTAAAATTTTAATTATTCCGGAAATAACAGAGAATCCCCTCAAGAAGAAAAGAAAGAAGATGAAGAGAACAAGACTGATGACAGCAAAGCAGAGGCTAAGAAGGTGTGGAGCCAGGCTTCATTCACCGCCGAATATAGGAAGTTCAACATTGACATGACGCCCAAGGTGAGTAAATTGTAATTAGATAGTATGGTGTTTTAGCAAGTTTTTGACTCTAATATAGACGGAGCAAGTTTAGTACTCCATGACACGACACTTTTGTACATGTATTTGCAAACTATTTGTTAATTGCAAAACATTATGCCAGCTACTGCTTTAGCCCATTGGAACTGTCAATATCTTTTAAAATAGTTGTTTATATTTTTAATCGGCAGCTAAATACACAATCAAGTCACTACACACTAAGACCACATATCTTTGTTTTTACTTGTGCTTGTACTTACAAAGTCCGTTATAAGTAGCCTTGGGGTACGCCAATCCCAATTTTTTTCCCTTAAGATACTAGGCTAACATATTTCCTCAGCTGTTGTTCTCGCGCGGCCCGCTGGTAGAACTGCTGATATCATCCAACATCGCGCGCTACGCGGAGTTTCGCTGCGTGACGCGCGTGCTGACGTGGCTCAACGATCGCCTGATGCCGGTGCCGTGCTCGCGCGCCGATGTGTTCGCCACGGAGGCCGTCAGCATCATCGAGAAGCGGATGCTGATGAAGATGCTCACCTCTATCGTGGGCTACAATGAGGAGGAGATGAATAACGAATTCAAAGGTACGTTCTGGTGTAGTTGCAGTTTTTGCTAGGTATTGTGGAACTGCTGATATCTGTATCAGAGCAGGTACGAGTATAACCTTATAACATCTTATGCTAAAGTCTGACTCTAAGAATATAATTTTTTCCTGCTTATCTCTTGACCACTCCCCCAAACAAGCTGATGATACTCGTGATAAAGAATCCGCGCCAGTAAATCAAAAGCCTTAAAGATTTTTGCACTCAATGATGACTGCCAAGTTATGTGAATTTATTTCTAGAATTAAAAGCTGCATTAGCACATGAAATTCAAAAGTGAAAATGTTTGCAACAGATTGGAACGACAAGACGTTCAAGGAGTACCTGACGCACAAGGGGCTGACGCCGAACCTGATCCACTACGTGCTGTACGCCATCGCGGGCGGCACGGACGGCATGCGCTGCCTGGACGGCGTGCGCGAGTGCAAGAAGTTCCTCATGAGCCTGGGCCGCTACGGCAACACGCCCTTCCTGTGGCCCATGTACGGCAGCGGCGAGCTGCCGCAGTGCTTTTGCAGGTGACTGGTACTTTTTACCATCATCATTTCAGCTGCGAGCAAGAACAAAGGCCTCCTAAGGGTTTCCAAAATTACCGGTTGGAAATGTCCTGCATCTAGCAGTTTTCGATCTCGGTCAGGTCGCCCGACCACCGGGTCGTGGGTGTCCGACGCTGCGCTTGTCGGCGCTCTCACCTTTTTTTAAGGACGTATGTTTTTATTTTATTTTAGTGACGTTTGATTGAGTCATACTCTCAAGAGTAAGCTTTTCTTACTCTGATAGTTATTTTTCTTAGTCCAGTTCTTCGTCTCAGCCATGACTTTTCCACTTGCCCTTGCACTTTCGCATACATACAATGTGGGTAAAAATATCATCAGAAAATTTGAAACATGGGTTGCAATGTAAACAATAATAAGACAACATAATAGAAGCATTTGATAAAAAAATAATGAAATTAAAGGAATCTTCCTCACATACGGTTGATTCACAATGAATAAAAAAACGCGAAATACATACTAATGACTTTGGTTCACCGCCATCACCGCACAAAACGGTGCATATTTCAATGCGAGTGTGAGCCGTGAGGGTTACCATCGCGCCGCCGTCTTCCTTTGTTTACCCAACGACATGATTTGCCTGCCAATGGCGTGTGCCCAGCGCTAGGGCGTAGCCAGGTGTTAGTTTCGGGGATAGTTCAAAAAAATAAAACTGCTAAAAGTGCATAAAGTAACTAATATTAATGAGAGCAGAGCTGGTGGGTAGTGGTGACTACACACCAGTTCGGCTCTTTCATCATCATTAAAATTTCATCATCATTATCATGTCCTTGTTAGTCTCCACTGCAGGAGCACGACCCTCTGTGCACTACCAGAGCCATGTATTAGCCAAGGCAATCAGAGGGTTATATTGACTCCAAAATACAAAGTGCTTATTCTTAATATGTTATTGTGCTCTCCTCTCCTTATTTTCTTACTAGCAGTCTGCCCCGGCTTTGCCCGTGGTAAATACTTAGCCTGCCTCCGTGGTCCAGTGGTTAAGGCTTTCGCCTTGTTGACCCGGGGGTCGTGGGTTCGATTCCCACAGGAAGCATACTTTGTTAAGTTGTTTCCAGTTTGGTTAGGACATTGCAGGCATGAATCACCTGATTGTCTGATAAAAAAGATGATTCCGTGCTTCGGAAGGCACGTTAAGCCGTTGGTCCCGGCTGCCATCTGGTAGTCGTTAAAGGAACCACGTCAGAGGCCGAGAGGCGGTTCCGAAGAACTCTGACACCAGGGTGTGCATGGTCGACTTACCGTGTCACCTACACGAACTGATGATGATGATGATACTTAGCCTAAGGCACTTAGGGATAAGGTAACTATCCAACAGTGAAAGAATTTTTCGAAATCGGTTGAGTAGTTCCTTAGATAAGCGCGTTTAATCCAACAAACAAACTCTTCAGTATAGATTATTAATGTTAATATCCTAACATTTCGGAGAGGGTTTGAACCCCCTAAATCCTCCAACCCGGTTCAAACCTCCTCTGGCTACGCCCGTGGTCTAGCATCCGTAATGACATCGACGCGGCCAAACGCTGTGCAAAAAGTGCACCATCAGGCATCGGAGTCACCGCGACGCGCACGCGGTTCAATGACCCAAATGTGCATCAACTTGACCAGCGCCAACAAAATGAGCCACTTTCTAATGTTGCATGCCGCACGTTTCAGCGATTTGAGTTTATTTGACGAGTATCTTCGTAATATTATATTTCATGCATTGTCATTGTCAACCTATTTGTCTATGCGTACATCAACCGATCTTCGTCGGTAGATAGAAACTGATACAAAAAGCTTCTTCTTGATATCATGATACGGCGTATCAAAAGGTTGAAGCATTCATGATGTTAATACACAGACAAAAATATATAAATACTAGCAGCCCTACCCGGCTATGCCCCGGCATGTATTATACCTTAAAACCTTCCTCGTGAATCACTCTATCTATTGGTGAAAACCGTATGAAAATCCGTGGAGTAGTTTTTGAGTTTATCGCGAACAGACAGACAGACAGACGCGGCGGAGGACTTTGTTTTATAATATGTAGTGATATCCTATAAAAGATATGATCCATTATTTTATTCAGAATTTAACTTTTTATGGTTACATAGAAGGTGGTATATAGGCATACACATTATTACCACGATTGATAATTAATCGCTTAATCATTTTGGTGAAGGTTATTCAAAATCAAAATAACAATTTCTGGCCGTCGTAAGTTTAATATTGTTCAATACGCCCATAAGTTCAATACGCAATAAAGGGGAATGACCGCTAAATGAAAGAAACCAACCGTGAAATGAAGTCTTTATGGTTTTGACGAGAGGTTTCATAGGGCGCGAGTTCTTCTCATACATGACAAATTATGGAAATTAGGTTTACACTGCTAACGTAATAAGTAGAGGCCGTTTAACGCAATCATTAATTTTGTTTTAATGACCATTTTAATATGTGTTGTGAAAGATTTTAAAATTTGAACGGATGTTTTAATTAAATAATTAAAGAATGGCACTGGGTGACGTAGATTAGTATGGAGTAAAAAGTGCTGTGTGAAGGCTTTATTCTGAACCAGCGTTAGAATATTTTATAGGTGTTTTGTTATGCATTTACAATGCTATTCTATATATACTTATTAAAAGAAATAAGATATGGAAAAAAGTCCATGCAGGCAAGATTTTATTCGTACAAAGACTACGACGTAATTTCGAATCCTGCCGGCATGGATTATTTTCCCATGTCTTATTTATTAATTTAATAAGAATATATTAGACTAGCCTTTGGGCAATTTCTAGCGAGAAAGGCAAAAAAGAGGAGGGTTTTGCCCAAAAGTAATATACTATACTTACTAAAAAATGCTGTCTTCTTTTGAATAAGGTGTCAGTTTGAGTGTAATATCCTTTCATGAAAATGGGGACATAACAAAGCAAAGCGAGAAAGGCAAGAAGAGGCTTTTGCCCAGCAATGGAACTCTGAGCTAAATAAAAAGAAAAAAAAAAATGAAAAATCAAATTCACAGAATTCACACACACTCCTAACATCCATCACCCATATAAATAATACTACTTATCGTTATTTATTTACAAAAAACTGTTCATTTATCCCCAGGCTGTGCGCAGTTTTCGGCGGCGTGTACTGCCTCAACCGACCCATCGACAAAGTGGAGACCAAGACGGTCGCCGAGGGCAAGACCGTCGTCGCCATCGAGAGCAAGGCCAAGACCCTGAACTGCGACCACCTGGTCATCGGCATCAATGAGTGCCCCAAGGAGATGATCTCCCCTGAGCCCACAGAGAGCTCGGACATTTCGAAGGCTGTGTTCATCACGAATGGCACGATCTTACCGAGTGAGAAGGAACCCCTGACGCTGCTGAGATTCCCCCCTCTGAATGAGGGAGACAATGCTGTCACGGTGCTGGAAGTTGGACCCGCTACTGGATCCTGTCCTAAGGGATTGTGTAAGTATATTTTGAGGTATTTGATAGAGCTAAGGCTTGGTCTCCCCCGAGCCAATAAGGAGCTTGGACATTTCCAAGGCTGTGTTTATCACGAATGGCACGATCTTGCCGAGTGAGAAGGAACTCCTGACGCTGCTGAGATTCCCCCCTCTGAACGAGGGAGACAATGCTGTCACGGTGCTGGAAGTTGGGCCCGCTACTGGATCCTGTACTAAAAGATTGTGTAAGTATATTTTGAGGTATTTTTAGAACTAAGGCCTGGTCATCGGTAGCAAGAGTGCCTCTTACATAACAAATGAAGGCCCTGGAATCCCGTACTAAAGTATTGTATTAGTGTTATGTAGTGTAGTGATTTATTACAATCCATGTCTAAGACCCATCTAAAAAACTGCTTTCAAATAAAAACAAACCAAAAACTACGTTGGCACAAACAGACAGACACACACATAGCATTCAAACTTTTAACACCCCTCTTTTTGCGTCAGGGGTTAATTAGTCCCATCGAGCCGTTTATTGGTCAAAAGTTCCTTTTGATCCCATCATAACGTTTGAAGTGACGGAGCGGTCCACTCGTTCATAGTTTTCGCTATATTGGCTCCACGAGCGAACTTCCAGGGTCACTCAACTTTTTGTTCGGCTTTTTGTCTGCTTGCGCCACTCGCTCTGCTTTTTATTGCCGTTTTTATCGAGTACTGACATGTGAGTCACTCGGTAATCGGAGCTTGGAATGTGGTAATTATAGCCTTAACTCGCGCCTGTAATGATAGCTTTTAGCGGCTGGAGAAATTGTTATCTTTTATCGATGAATATAAATAATACCAGACAAGTGCAAGTCCGATCCGCACACAGTAAGGGTTTTGTACAATATTTAACTATAATACCATGCTTCTTGTATGTGGACTCTAATGTGTATCTGTCTAATTACGCCTATTGTGAGGCGTTCTTACATGGTCACTATTTTTCTTTGTGTGTCAGCTTTTTCAATCTGATACAAGTCTTGGCCACTACTACAGATATTTAACATAGCTTAACAACTGTTATCTTATGATGATAACTGGGATCAATGGCTTAGCGAGCCTTCCGAAGTACGTAGGAACTTGAAAATAATATGCCATTTGTGGTCAGCCATCCCAGTGTGGATCACGCCCGGGATTGCTTGACATGCGTAAGTGCTAAAAATATGTACGCTCATGGGGCATCGAACTTTTTCATTATCTGTGCGTAGGTCAATGCACTGTCGGTCAGTACTCTGACAAAAATCGATATATTTTTCATTAGTTTTTTTTAAAGCATTCACAATTTTATAATATCCAAAAATGATATAAGAAATAGTGAAAAAATCGTGCTCACGTGGAAGTTTCTTATCAAATCTTATTTCTACCTATATATGTTTTCCAAAGACCTGTATGTAGAGTGAAGAGGTATTTATTTATCAACGTAACGAATCAAATGGCTCATATCGCACTTGTAATGCACAAGTACTTTCTTTTTCCTTCATATTGAACGAAGAATTTTGCACACCTCTAGAATGCAAGGTTATTGCATACATTACTTGGATTTCAATCATTATTCGTTTCTATTACGAAACTTTTGCAAATTATTGTTTAGCAATTGCTATAATTACTACAAAATATTATATTTGTATACAAATTAGGTTTTGAAAATGTAATTAATGCCGTGATTTTGAATAAAAATAAATGTGTGCTTAGATATTTAAAACTATCAGGTTGACTAAAACAGTATTTCTAAATGGAGTATTGAAGTTATAATAAGTTTCGGAGTAGGAGTTCGAAGTATGAAGTAGTATAGCGTTGCATTGTTAGCGCTTACGCATGTTAAGCTTGGATAAGTGAAACTTACGAAACTTATAATTTTTCCCCACACTAAATTGGATTTAAATTTAAAAAAATCTAAATCTTTTTTCGCTTGTAAATTACTTGTAGTTTTTTTGATATAACTTTCCACTTATAATATTACTTTTATTCATTCCCGTCAAAAGCCACTTTTGGCTGTAATCATCTCTTAATTTGTCATTTGTATTCTCGACCAAAATATTATATGTACTAACAAAAAAGTACAAATGCTGATTTTTCAATTTGATCCGATTTAAAAGCAAAAGCACTAAATGATAGTTGTTTCGCAAATCTAAGCCCCATAGTCATGTTTATAACTCTGATTTGTGATCGTGGCATGTGAGCATGGTCTTCTACGTGTTTAGTAAGGCACTAAGGCACCCTTTGGTCCCGCGCGTCAGTCATCAAACTATGTCAGATGTCTATAGGCAGCTTGAAATCTTACACCAGTGTGGCTAACATTTTAACCCACGATAAAGAAACAAATAGATTTTATTTAATTTTAGCCCAACAGTATGCAACAGGTGGATTGGGGCCTAGGACCTCCAAAAAGTTAAACACTTACCTTTCTTATTTATTTAATAAACTAGCTTTTAATCTGGCTTGGCTCGATATATGTATATTTATGATTCATATTTCACAAAAATATTATCTTTTCACGGCCTTTCCCAACTCATGATTATGAAGTTACTTTAGTTGAAGGCAAATTAAATTTGATCTCATTAAAAGAAACGACTATATCCGAACCCAAATTAAAATGTTTGCTTACATCAGCTCTAGCCCATTATGCCTATCACTTATTGAACGTTCTGTGTTCCAGTCGTGGTGTACTTCATAACGAAGAAGGTGAAGGATGCGGAGAGCGACCTGAAGCCCTACGCCGAGAAGGTGTTCGACATGGCCGGCGGCGACCAGACGCAGACCTCCGACAAACCCAAGGTGACCAATAGTTCTCGATTTTTGGATTAAAATTAACGTGAGATACTAACATTGTTAATATGTAAAATACATGTCACTTACGTATGAAGCCAGTTATAGGCCGACATGTTTCGACCTCATCCGGAGGTCTTCGTGCGTCTCGGTTCACATTCACCCTGAGCATGCGGTCCCAACGCCTTGATCGTACGATTTGTTCTCAGAGACTCGCATAGACGGCGCCACTCGTTACTACACAACATTGTATCTACCGTATTATGAGAATATAAAAACATTATTCACAAAAATATATCTTATTAAAAGTCATAACAATATTTTAGGCATAATATTTTAAAATGACACCCTATATTTAGTAAGTTTAGGCTAACGCAGATTACCTACATCAAGTATGGAGTGGCAAGCAATTCTGTAGCGCCATACATTCGCCCGCTTTTCGCCACCTTAATTTGGTCCAATATTTTTTTGTGAGGTTAGCAATCTATTAATTTAGTACTATATTGTCTTTGCCCAAGGTGAGATTTTTTGATTAATATTAACGTGAGTTACTAACATTCTTAATATGTAAAATAAAGGTTACTCACGTATGAAGGCAGTTGTAGGCCGACATGTTTCGACTTCATCCGGAGGTCTTCGTCAGACCTCGACATCCTGCCGAGCGCTAACATCAGTACGGAATGGAAAGACTTCGTCCGTCTCGGTTCACATTCGCCCTAAGGAAGACTTCCGGATGAGGTCGAAATATGACGGCCTATAGCTGACTTCATACGCGAGTAATATAAACAATATAAAGTAGCTGTTACCCGCGGCTTCGCCCGCGTGATATATAGCCTATGCCCTTCTCAGTACCCTAACTTGTATGCAAAATTTCATGATGATCGGTTCAGTAGATAGGGCGTGAAAGCGTAACAAACAAACTAACAAACATGCGAACGAACTCATTTACACATTTATAATATTAGGCCAGTCTATATTGGATAATATTTGCAAAATATCAACAACTGACACATTGTTGCCTAGTCACAGCCAATCAGATCCAACCATAACATTGCTTCAGAAACGTTTTTCGAAATGAACTCTTCATTTAAGTTTCTATAAGCGGCTATTTTACAATATTTAGTCTCTGCCGAGTCCCTCTCGCTGCAATACGTTAGACACGCATAGAAATATCGTCCAAGGTAGACCCCAACTGCACCCCTTGACTTCCCACCATAAACTCCAAAGAATATATACACTACGCGAAAAGAAACGTCACTTAAGCATGGGTGCACCTAAAATCTATTGCGGCTATGTGTGGGTGTATGGATGTGCGCGGGGGCAGCAAGAGGCGCGCGGGGCGCGGAGCGGGCCGTCGCCGACTGCCGCGCTCGAGGGCTCGAGGGCTGGCTGAGGAACAACGCAACACGGCCTGCGTTGCGTTGTTCCATGGTATCAACCTGTGGTGTAAGCGGTGCCCGAACTCTCACGTACAGGGAGTGTCATACTACTGTGGTAATTGTACCCTAAGCTAAGCAAATGGAGTAAATAAACTATTGATTGATTGTTTGTTGGTGCAGTGCCTGTGGTCGCTGTTCTACAACGTGGCGGACACGAGCGGCGCGGTGTCGAGCACGGTGGACTGCGTGCACGTGTGCTCGGGGCCCGACGCCGGGCTCGACTTCGACCGCGCCACGGAACAGGTATACTTATTACGTTATCATAAAACGAGTACAGCCTGTGGTATCTGTTCTACAACGTGGTGGACACGAGCGGCGCGGTGTCGAGCACGGTGCTGTCACGGAACAGGTATACTTATTGCGTTATTATAAAACGAGTACTTTAGCCTGTGGTATCTGTTCTACAACATGGCGGACACCAGCGGCGCAGTGACGAGCACGGTAGACTGCGTGCACGTGTGCTCTGGGCCCGACGCCGGGCTCGATTTCGACCGTGCGGCGGAACAGGTATACTTATTGCGTTTTATCATCAAACGAGGACTTTTTAGCCATCTGTTCATGACAAATGACACCAAAGGTCAAACTAATAAATGTTGACTTATTTTGGTCGGGTAATAGCGTAAGCCAGGTACTAATAATTATTACGCAAGTGACGACGGGTGTCACACTCGTATTTTTTCAATGGTACTAGTGGGATAAATCGGTGTCAGTTGTACCATTAAAGGTACTCATCTCAATGGTACAACTGGTCCGGCGGCAATAAGACAGATTAAGTTAACTTTTTTTCATGGACTATGCTGCTAGCTCAACGGGAGTCTTTCAAATGTAACGTAAGCAGCAAAACATTTTTTGGGGAAATAATACCAATGTTTATGTTAGCTTAGTGGGCCAGAGAAGAGCTTTTGTTACTTTTGCTGATAGAAGGAGGGGGTTAAAAACAGCTAATATTCTGCGTACGTAATACCCGAATTAGCGTTCGCTAATGCATTTGAGGGAGGGCAGAATGCCCTCAATCTGTATAGTCAATATAACCAAAGGACGGACGAAGGAGGGACGGACCTCGGCTTTGGGCTTTGCCTGTGTGCGCAAGGCTTGGAGAGACAGCAAACTGTCATTAGCCTGATGGGCCGCGATTGCATGCAGGGCCTGAAAGGCCGAACTAAGAAACAATGGCAAAGCCTTTGTAAAGCAGCAACTCTAAATGTTTCGCCGTATGGGTGGAGTTAACTTTTTAGGTTATATACCCAAAAGTTAAAAACGGAACCCTATTACTAAGCCTCTGATGTCCGCAGGTCTGTCAACAGGGCTCTATCTATTGAACCGTAATAGGTGAACATTTGAAAATGGCAGTCAGAGGATTAAGCCATGTGGTGTGGTTCCCGGCAGAGTAGAATAGGACCATTCCAAGTCTTCCCGTGGATGTCGTAGAAGGCGACTAAGGAAACAAAAGCTAAGCAAAGCTTATAAACATAGAAAAGACCTTTCCAACTCGTCTGGCCAGCGTGGAGAGTGTAGGCCAAATCCTCTTTTTATACCTTAGGTTCCTAATACCAGAAACATGGTTGTTGTATTTGCTTATTGTACCTTAATATGGAACCCAAAGTGTATTTATCTTTAAATCCGACTCAGACTTGGCCGGTTTATTTAACGACCGGGTCAACTTTGCCGTTAACAAATAGATCGAGCGATCATCTTGACGCGTGTGGATCCGGTCTGTGGAGGCGGGAGGGGCGGTTTTCGTCAAACTTTACGTGACTGTGTAGTAATTACGCCCGAATACTCGAGCGTCTTAGCTAAAATCCTTCTCAAGCCTCGTTCTGTTACTGTCTAGATAACCTAGCAAGACAAAGACAGTCTGAGATTTGAGATCGTTATTAGTTAATATTATTTTGAATATTCGGGGGTCATACGATTAATTGGGTTAGGATCAGAAGGACAAGATATCAGAATGGCCAAGTAACAAAAAGAACACATCTCAAAAGGACTTTGCATTCAGATCGTCTGTATATCATAATCACTAATTGTTGTGTCGTGTTTTAAAAATACTACTATCCTATTAAAATGGACAAGTCTCGCTACGCTGTTCTTTTGCAGTAACAATTTGCGAAACCGAATGTTAACGAAGTTCGGTACTTACCTTACTTATTTTTAGTTAGCTAACAATATTTTAACGTAACTATTCAATTCACAGATCTGTATAACTATGATATTAATTTTACATATTTAATTGTTTTATTAAATCGAGATACTGGGCAAACGTACACAGCCACATAATCTACTAAAGAACTTGAACGTTCATATTACATAGATTTGATTATATAGCCTCTTTTTCTGTATGCAAACGGGGGATGAAAATGGCCCGAATGGCTTCAAGAAGAGGACGGTATGGTACGGTCGTGCCTTTCTGTTCTTTTGCTTGCCTTGGCCACACATCTGGGCCCTCGGATTCCGGATTCATCACAACACTGGACCATTACTGACTTCTTAGTATTTGGAGCCATTTTCGAATCGGCTACTGCAACGTGGATGATTCACTTTTGCGAAATCAGTAGGTCATGTTTTATTTTAACATTACTTTCACTTTGTCTTGATATGAATAACGTGAATGTTTGGCTTTATCACTGGGCTCTATGGTTCTGGACAGTCCCAATAAAGGCGATACGGATCGCACTGCTTCAGGCTTTTTTTCAATGCGTTAGACAGACGCAAAACTAGACTATACCTTCAATCCCTTTTACTCAAAATAAGTGTTAACAAACGTTTGAATCGATATTTATCCCCGAATTTTTACACAAGCTCATAAAATATGGTTGCCCTTCACGTAGATTTTCACAACAAACACAAGCAAAACAAAGCTTATAAAAATCAAAGACACTTCTCCAAATCGAGAATTTAGGCCAAATCCTCTGACTGCTGTTGCTAATATATGGCGGTAGTACAGAGAAGGTCGTGCTCCTGTACTGGAGACTAAAAAGACCTGTCATGATGATGATTTACAATCCTATACACCATGTTCTTGTAGCCCCCTTTCTTCATGAAGTCAATAAAATTTTTCCTCAGAATTTACTTAGGAGAGTCATTGCCACTAAACAAAGTAATCGTGCCCTATTCTAACCTTCCTATCGACGTGTATATTATGTTAAAGTAATGTAAACATTCGATAACATTTGCTTGCTGTTGGCGGTAATTCAATTGGATACAGCGACTGATTTATTTAATCGAAGATAACTTTAATATATATGTCGTAATATTATTATTGCGAGGCATGTCGCAATTTAATTAGAACTCGGAATTTGGTTAGACTTCAGTTACATTTCTATAAACGAAAATATTTGTGACAAGTGGATTATTTAAAAAAATAAAAATAACTCATTTTTGACCTAAATGGTCAAAAATGAGTTATTTTTAATTCACCATTTTTTTTTCTTACGTCTCATAGCCTAAAGCCATAGACTTAATTGACAACTCAGCCAGATTTACGAAACTTCACATTTAATTTCTTAGTAGAGTTACTTAGTGAGATTACCAATTGTCACTTGTTTACCTCTCGTATCGAGTGTACGCTTACCCCCAACGGAAGTGAGATATTGATTACAAAACGCTATTACGTCCGATCGCGATACCGTCCGTAATCCAATCAGGGGATTAGGTGGTTCGGCAAGTTGGCGAATACCAGTTTATGTGGTGGCACGTGGAGACTTTAGTTCGATCTTTGACGTCATTTATATTAACACATATCATTCATATTCATTACTTAATAACAAAAAAAAAAGAATGAATTAAAATCATATCAGTTATTACATCTTCATTTCTAAATTACGACCCATATAGTGCAACCTACATTTTCCTAGGTGCAGAGTCTAGAAATCTAATTGTTCTAAATGAGCAGTTCTCTAATTGGAACAAATTGTAATTTATATGGGAAGTAAAGTTTTTTTTTTTTTTAAAGGTTGAATGATATTTCAGGCGTGCGTCTAAATTATTAAGTGAGCGACTAGAAATATAGAGACGGCGACTTAGATCAAAACCTCCAATAACAAAACAATTTGGACACAGAATGTAGGTTAAGTTCGTTACTTTTCCTTGTGATCAAAACAGGAGGGAGCGGGCAAAACCCCAATATAACAAAACGACTTGACCTCAGAGGGTAGCCTAGGTTTAATTTCCCGTCACTCTCAGTTAGTCGCACACTTTTAATACGACGTAACATGATTATATTTGAATCTTATAATTTTAATTTATACTCTCTATTAAATACTAGCCAATTTATATTAGGTCTTGGAAACCTGTACTGTAACTTGATTTTTTATAACTCGCAAGTAAAGGGAGAAGGCAGCTAATTATAGCTTTTCTTTGCCTGGCTGAATTCAAAACTATTTCGACGTAACTAGAGTTTAAATATAACAGATAAATAACAAACAATTACGGAGTTATTCTATAATCTATGTTAATACGATTTTGAGCTTTTGCGGCATGATCACTATATTACTATCACCAAGGGACTAATGTTTGAAAATTGTCTGATGTTTCGTCATCATGTTTTTAATTCTTCACTGGAACGCATAAATTTTTCGCACAACTCAAATCACTGGATTCCATGTAACCGATAAATTGAAGCCGTCTTCCCAATTCAAATTTGGATGCTATTTAATTTCAATCGCTTTCTTGAATCGCCGGGGTATAAAGTACCTGTCAGTTGATGATGATGATGATGAGTCTCGAAATGCCGAAGTTGGCACAAAGAAGTTTGTGAGTTTGCAGCGATAATAAAACAAAACTGATATCCCATTGCTGGGCGTCCTTTCTAATTAATTTTTATTTTCGTTTCATTAAACGTCTCTTAGGGCTTTGGTTTAATTTATCAAGTGTGTTTAAGCTTCAGACTAGCGAGGTCTACAGCTCTCAGAGCCACTAGTGTAAATATAATTAAGAGTCCCGATACAAAGGACGTGTCTTTTAAACCTCAAGTGCGATTCGGACTTGACCGGTTGACCAAAACGTGACTTGTTGCCCTAACGTTCGCTATCATAAAATAATTAAGGAACTTTTTTACATAATATTTATCATCTAACGCCGAGGTGTGCCGAGGTCAACTCAACAACTTGATTCAAAATGACGTCCCTCTGTAACGGAACTTTTTAGTTAACTACGATGATGAAATTATTGTGAAAACAATAGTTACATTGTAAGGAGCCATCTTAATTAATATTAATCATTGCCTCTTTGGGTCACTGTTATAAAGATACCGATTTCTTTAATACACTGTCATTATTTCAGTTTTATGATAATAAACCAGTTCAAATACCGACCCATTTTAATATTGGAATGACGGCAGACGAACATAACAATTTTTATGTTATCAGGTTTTTTAAATGCAAAGACGTCGACAAGAGATCAGTTTATCTAAAAACATGTTAAGAAAAAACCGGCCGAGTGCGAGTCGGACTCGCGCATCGAGGGTTTCGTACAAAAACATTTTTCGAGTGGCACTCGCGTAAATTATAGCCTGTGTCTCTTGCAACTAAATTAGCTAAGTATTTCCGGAGCCTATTTAATGCAAATAAACAAACAATTAAAAAATATTCCCTCTGTAATAGGTTATTTTAGTATAGGTAGATTTATTGTTATAGCGTCGAAAGTATTATGGTTCCAAAGATGCAGTCATTGAACAGAGGGATGCGGAGGCTTAATAATAGGGTCGTGTTGGAACATCTTGGGTACGATACCCCAAAAATAATCATCGCCGTGTCGAAGCACGTGGATATAACCAGGGATTTTTTTGCAGGCGGAGCAAATCTTCAAGAAGATCTGTCCGGGCGAGGAGTTCCTGCCGCGCGCCCCGGACCCAGAGGAGATCGTGTTCGAGGATGACGTCACGCACGGGCCCGAGTTCCGCCGGGAGCAGGAGGACGAGGCCGACGGAGACGCCCCCAAGGAGTAGTCCCCAAGCGTACGCTAGCGTTACAAATTCCACAGTGCGTTTGAACGTATCCCTAACAGGTTGACTCAAACTGGCACAAAAATACAGTCCGATGCCAACTTTATGGCAGTTCGGAACATCGCGCAAGTCGATGCCCAATACACAATATAGGTATCAGCGGGGCGAGCGCGGGGAAGCGGGGCGCGTACTTCGTAGCTCGCAGCTAATATCCGAGCCGCTGTTTGCATCGGACTGAGAAATATTGTAAAAGAGCCAGTTTAGCTAACCGATTACCTAGATAGGAACGCAAAATCGGCTTTTTATCATTATCTATTCCGCTTGAAAACCGTTATCCTGCTCTAAGATTGCACTGCGACTGTTTTTGAGCATTAGTTCCTAAATCTAGGCTTGGTGAGATCTTCGTACGGTCAAACGCACTGCTTAGTTACAACTAAGGTGTAATCTCAGTAAGATTTATACGCTTTGGTCGCTTGACTCGTGCATTCCGACTGGTGCGGACGGTATGTGTACTTTATACAATGACGCCGGTTGTGCAAGATACTCGTAGGATAGGAAACTTCGAATTTGACACCTGCTGAGTTTACTACAAATTGTTTTTCGTAACCGGAACATCACATAGTGTATTGGTATAAGATGTTAGTAAATTTGGCAGGTTGTAAGGTCCATCAGGGTGACGACGAGAAATGTCTGGCCGCGAGTTTGCGCTGCAGTGTGACAGCGATTTCTAGACGCATTACTGGTCAGACATATTTAAAAAAATAATAATAACAGTGCCAAGCGAGCAATGAATGCGTAAATCGATCGCTGCCGGCTACCGCGCAAACTCCCGAAGAAAGAATTAGCTAGGTTGTCTTGTGGTATGTTAGCAAGATAAACTCATAGCACCGACGATAATAAATTATCCAATTTCAGTCACACTGAACTGAGGATCGTTCTATTTTAGTGTTATCAATAATGGTATATCAGCATTCCATAGTTTTTACCTAATTAAGTTTTCGCAAACCATTTGCTTCATATCGTAGCAATAAGTTATGGAATGGATGTTTTATTTTATAAGTCTGCTGATGATAATGATTGCTCTCTAAAGAGTCCATTCACGACTGATAACATCCGAGAAACCAAACTATTACATTCGAAATATACGAGATTTATATGTGCAATTTTGATAGATGTAGACGGAGGATGCAGTTTTAAAATGTTTGGTTGACATTTTGGACGCACCAGTCTAAGGCATAGATTGTAGCACTGTTTTTTATTATTATTATTTATATTATGTAGCACTTTAAATATTTATTGATGAATGATAATAATCATGCCTGTGCAGCTTGTGCATTTATAATTCCAATAAATTGTGATTATTAGAATTATACGACTTTTATTTAAATTACAACATCAGTATTCAAACCAACTTCGAAGCAGTGATTGGATGTATGTAAGTAAGTATAATCTTGTAATAGATCATATGCAATAACTCGGACACTTGGTAAGGCCACCATACAAAGTTGATCTAAGCAACTCTTACAAAATATTATTAGTATACCTAGTAAGTAAGTAAGTATATGACAGGTTTTTATAAGCTAAAGAGACAGAACGGACACACCGGAAATTGGAATTATGTTTCCGGTGTGTCTGTTTTGTGCTGTCTACTGTTTCGTAAAACTCACTAGGTATAATGAGAAAAATGCTAAGTGTGACCCTTCTGAAAACTATGAACCTTAGGCTAAGTCCATTCCGTAAGGAATAATATAAAATATAAATATATACGTACAAATCACACAGATTGAGCTAGCCCCAAAGTAAGTTCTTAAGAAAGACTTGTGTTATGGGATACTAACTCAACGATACTATATTTTATAACAAATACATATATAGATAAACATCCAAGACCCAGGTCAATCTGAAAAAGATCGTTTTCCATCATGACCTGACCGGGGATCGAACCCGGGACCCCCGTGTCGCAGGCTGGCGTGGTAACCGCTGCGCCACGGAGCTCGTCAAAATAATGACAAAGGTCTTACCTATGTATGCATGAGTAGAAGAGTTGGATTGTTCTGCTGTGACCTAAAAAATTAGGCTCAATTTACATCAAACGTTTGGAAACATTTTATTTGCAAGCAATTGTAAGACTTATAATATTCCTATTTTTCCAATATTGGATATTCAATCAGCGCTGCAAAGACGGCGAGGTTAAGACTACGACCAAACAAAAAAAAAAATTAGATAGATATCGATATATTTTTTTAAGAAAACCCATCTAAATATAATATGTATCTATAGAATACAGAAGATGTACCCATAAGAGGCCATCACCTTATCATTTATTGCTAAATAAAAAATCTCGCTCTGTGTGAACAATGCCTATGAAGCCAGATACGGGATACATACTTATAAGAAAACGAATTTTTTTTTTAATCTTTGAGAAAACCCATCTAAATATAATATGTAAGTATCTATAGAATACAGAAGATGTACCCATAAGAGGTCGTCACCTTATCATTTATTGCCATTGGGTCAATGTTTATTGCTAAATAAAAAATCTCTCGCTCTGTGTGAACAATGCCTATGAAGCCAGACATCTCCTAACGAGATTGTGGGAAGGTGGCAGGGCAGACTTCAATCTAATTATGTAACCGAGTTGCACAATGCCATATATTTGTGTATCAAATATACATATATTAACTTTAATTTATGTAAGAGAAAAAAAATAGTTTTATTTAATAATGTAACAAATAATTTTTTAATACTCATTAAAACAACCTCCCTCAATTGCACGCCATCTTGCGCAAATCATCACTCCACCGTGCCTGAGGACGTCCTACACTTCGTTTGTCGAAACGCGGTCTCCACGCAAGAACTCGTTTGTTTTGGTAATCGGTTCTGCGGCTAATATTGCCAGCCCACTGCCACTTCAGCTGGTGGTGACCTTGGTTCTGTGTCGGATCACCTCAGAAAGACGAAAGAATGAAGACTTTCGTCTTTAGGCACTGTGGGATCGACGATTACATTAAAATATACTTATATATATATATATTATAGCCTAATTTGTGTCCTTCAGCTGGGCAAAGGCCTCTCCTTCCTTTTTCCATTCGTCCCTATCTGGTGCAATCTGCTGCCAGCCATTACAAAACCTGTTGAAGTCATCCCGCCATCTCGTTCGCGGTCTGCCTCTAGGCAGCAGGAGCGGGGGTAGTGAGCCGAGGATTTGCGTTTTGTTTTCATGTCCCCTGTGACCCAACTTTGTCTACTTGATAAAGACGCGACATAGTACGAATGTATGTAAATCACTTAATAATTTATTTTTTTCCGAATTCTCCAAGTTTAATATATATTTAATTAATAAGTTAGTCTTTTTTTAATTTTAAATTCGAAGAAATAATATTTATAACATTCAATAGAAACAAAAATATTTATTTCAATAGAACATAACTCCATAACTCATCACAAAAAATGATAGTTTGGCTCAGCAATGCGTGTAAAGCTTCGAGCAACACGGCCTCCGTAAAGGTGTAAAGGGATCAAAAAGAGACACGAAAATTAGCAATACACACTTTATTGTAGAGTACATGATGCTCATCTGTCCACTGTCACTAAGTAACATCAGGTTGGGACTGCATAAAATATAAAATGGAATTCATACTTCCAGAGAATAAAAATTTTCATCTTGCTTATGAGATACCTTAATATACAAATACAGAAAATAATATTTTCTATTAAAACTAACTGAATCATTTTCGTCCATCACATTTTACTTGAACCATCGACTTTGAAATATGTATATAAATTATATCACATTGTAGTGCATACATTTTTCAGTAGGATTAGAACAAGCGCTTTTCATACGAGAACAGACCATGGACATTGCCTTCTAACTGTGCAGAGTATGTCCTCTTCATGAATCTCAGGTCCCCTGAGTAGCTCATCTCGCGCAAGCGAGAAACAGATCTGGCTCCAAGATCTTGGCAGCTGTGTTGCATCCCTGTTTGCAGATATGGCAGGAAGCGAAGAACTGATCCTTTATCCACAATACTTCCACTCACTCCTTGGGCAACTCTGTGCTTATCAGTTTCCTTGTGGAAATATCTGCTCATTGCAGCTCCTTTTCCATCCTTATTCTCCATAGCTTCCAAGCTACCCATTCCTCTGTACTTCTTCAGCCTGACACCATCAGAGAAGAAGTACTCCCCAGGAGCTTCAGATGTACCTGCCAGCAGGGAGCCCATCATCACTGTGGAGGCTCCTAGAGCTAACGATTTGACAATGTGTCCAACAGACTGAATACCACCATCAGCAATAACGGGAACATTGAATTGTTTGGAATATGAGGCCACCTGATACACAGCAGTGGCTTGGGGACAACCACAGGCCATCACTTCTTGAGTAATACAGATTGACCCACTGCCCATTCCGACCCTCAGGGCATCCACACCAGCATCAATTAGATTCTTTGCTTGCATTCTCGTCACAACATTTCCACCAATCACCTGGATGTCAGGGAATGTTTTTTTAATATACTTGATCATCTCAATTTGATACATGGAATTGCCTTGTGATGAATCCAGGACAATTACATCCACTCCATTGTCAACAAGTAGTTGCAGTCGTGCCTTATCTGCCTCTCGGGTGCCAATAGCAGCTCCCACTAAAAGTTGTTTGTTGGAATCTTTGGACGCATTAGGATAGCTTCGAGCTTTCTTCAGATCAGTTCTAGCTATCAGGGCCACTAGCTCTCCAGCCCCGTTGATGATGGGTAATTTACCTTTTTTGCTCTTTTCTAAAATATAATTGGCATCTTGCAGGGTGACACCAGACTGGGCAGTGATCATTTCATCAATTGGGGTCATCACCTCTTTAAGGCTGAGTTGTGGGTCTCCCTCCCTGAAGTCAATATCTCTTGAAGTAACTATGCCTATGAGTCGACCTCCCAATTTTCCATTTTCTGTGATGGGGTATCCAGTAAATCCATTTGTTTTTTTAGCCTCCAGCACATCAGCTACGGTATGTTCAGGACCCATACATACAGGGTCTCTGATAAATCCATGTTTATACTTTTTCACTTTATGCACTTCATTGGCCTGATATTCTGGGGTACAGTTGTGATGGATGATGCCAATTCCTCCACACAGTGCCATCGATATGGCCATGTCCGCTTCAGTGACGGTGTCCATAGGAGTAGACACTAATGGGGCTTTCAAGTTGATCTTCTTGGTGAGAGGAGACGTGAGATCAACTTCTTCCGCAGTGAAGTCGATGTAGCCAGGCAGCAACAAAAAGTCATTATAGGTGAGCCCCTCACTATTGGCAAATATTTCAGCGGCCGACAGCCCGTCGCGCAAGTCGCCTTCAGCTCTGACCGACATGTTTACCGAATGTACACGTGGAAATAAATGTGAGATACAATTTAGTACGTACTCGGGCAGTAATATATTGGCGGAATTTTACGTATATCGATGAAATGTTGTGTTTAAATTCTTGTTAGATGCCAGCAGGTGCTTGAAACTGATTTGTACACGTGGTGTGCTCGGCGACTTCTCGGTGGGAGAAATGCAAGTATATTATCAAAATTCTTGTACTCTGTTATATTTGGCGGAACGTACTTATTACATAGTAAAGTTTAACTTATCAAAAATAAACTTTATAAAATATTTTTACTAAATCGAAGCACGATAGGTACCGGCTTCCTCCTCATTCACACAAAAATGACAAATGTCAAATTGATTTGTCAATTTTATTGACAGATCCATAGACAAAAGTATATACTTTTTTTAATTTATAATAAAGAATAAAATGCACAATCAAAGATCTACTTTGTGCACAACATACATTGATGGACAGCTTAGATGTAAAGCCTAATTTTCAAACTTCTTTTTTGAAATTCAAAATCTGTATAGAAATCGTAGGTAGAAATAGAATAGGCATGCGTGCATTACGTAGAAAAGAACTTACTAAGGTCCGCAATCCCCGACATGAAAGGTTAGACAAACAATGGCAGCGCGGCGTTTTTGACAAGGGCCAAGCTTAGAACATGGTAAATACTCTAAGGGTAAGGGGCCAAGGTGCTGTGCTGAGATCGATATCGGTAGGTATTTGAGTTTTCAGCTTGGGTTTGGTTTTGGTTTGTCAGCTTTACCAAAGATGCGAAATCCAAGCCAACCCAAAACTATACCGAGGATAGCACGTGCGAGATTAGGATTGCCAACAACGCTCCGGGTGAGGACGAAATCACGGTAGAGCTTCTAAAAGCTGGCGGAACGCCGCGCTGTCACTGAAAGTCCTATATAAGCTTTTTAATTTCGTGTTGCTCGAGGACGTGCCAGGGGCGTGAAATAGGGGTACCATACAGAACGTGTAATACGGTCGTGAGCATTATTATACCAGCATGTTTAGCTAGGTCCATGATGTGTAGCAAAACGGCGCAGTCCCCATATTGGAAGGATGACCGCAAGTAGTGTAAAATTATCTCGAGCTCCTCCATGCTTCGGAAGGCACGTTAAGCCGTTGGTCACGGCTTTAAATAAAAGTAATAAAAATGATGCCTTTAGGCAGCTGAATAAATCTGACACCAGTGTAAGCCACTTACACATACGAAAAACATAAAAACACTGAAGAACTAAGACCATCACACTCTTGTCTAAGCCACATCTGGTACTTATATGCTGTTTTCGAAGGAGATCACGAACCGTCTAATGAACAGGCTCGATACCATACAGTCCAGCCTCCCGAACAAGCCGGTTTCCGAAATAGCTATAGCATGATAAACCACATTCATAGGCTGCGGCAGGTTGTAAAGAAGACCAAACAAGATAACCGGGCCCTTGCTTAGCACCGAAGCATGGGTCGTGCTTTGGTCTCTCTAGTGATGCCGCATTCGTTGTGTTCCGGCGATTCCGAGGAAGGCTACGCGACACCCCGTCATCAAAGAACACACCGATGCCTTAGTGTGTTAATATGCTTTGTATATTTTTTTAATATGGGCCTGCGTTGCCCGATACAAATAAGTAAATAAAAAAATAAAAAATTCATCATCATCATTTCGTGTAGGTGACACGGTCAGTCGACCATGCACACCCTGGTGTCAGAGTTCTTCGGAACCGCCTCTCAACCTCTGACGTGGTTCCTTAACGACTGACAGATGGCAGCCGGGACCAACGGCTTAACGTGCCTTCCGAAGCAGGGAATCATCTTCTTATCAGACAATCAGGTGATTCATGCCTGTGTAGCGGGAGCGAGGTAGTATGCTCAACAGCTACAAAGGGAAGATCTTCTCGCTGGGCAAGGTGTGCGCCCAGGGAACCGTACGGCTCCGCATTAAGGCACTTGAGAACTTCGATATAGCGATGGTCATCGCTATATCGAGGTGCTTATACAGCAAAGCCACCATGTCAGTCCGAGTACAGGAGCAGGATATTCCATTGCAGATACCCGTGAGACAGGAATACCTCCAAAACTGTTCACCGCTGCAATAGAGGACGTCTTCAAAGACCGGTGCCTTCGGATGAGACATTCTATTCCTGTAGAATTATAATATCTATGACATTACCTCCTCCTTATCCTCTGACTACTCAGGCTAGTATATGGCTCTGGTAGTACAGAGAGGGTCGTGCTCCTGCAGTGGATACTGGAAAGACCTGATGATGATGATGATGATGACATTACCTAGATGGCTTGGACTAAGTCGCAGGAATGATGCTGGATGCAAGTCGATTCAAACCGGTCGTATTGGAAATCCAGGGAGGCCTATGTCAAGCACTTCCAAGCAGTGGACTTCTTGCGGTTGAGATGATGGTGATAAAAAAACATTTATAAGTAGGTGTGCAATATTTACTTCAAATTAAAAATAAGTATAGTACTTAATTCATGATTATCATCATCAGGTCTTTATCAGTCTCCACTGCAGGAGCACGACCCTCTCTGACTACCAGAGCCGTATATTAGCCAAGGCAGTCAGAGGATTTGGCCTACACTCTCCACGCTGGCCAGACGGGTTGGAGAGGTGTCTTTGATATTTTAAAGCTTTGTTTAGGTTATGTTCCCTAAGTCGCCTTTTACGACATCCGCGGGAAGACTTGGAGTTGTCCTATTCTACTCTGCTGGGAACCACACGGTTCCACGGCAACGAAGTAACAACCAAACAAATTATATCCACTCTGCCGAAATGCGAATGCTACGGTGGATGTGTGGCGTGGGTGTGACACGAAGGGACAAAGTGCGAAATGTGTATATCAGAGGGAGTACTAAAGTCCCACCGGTAACGGATAAAGTTAAAAGCCACAGATTGGCTTGGTTTGATCACGTAATGAGAAGAGAGGAGTCGTCTGACTAAAAAAGCACTAAATATGTAGATAGATGAGTATACAGGAAGAGGCAGACCCAAACAAAGATGGTTGGATTGCATAAACAAAGATAAGAAGGAGGTGGGAGTGGATGCTGAAATGACGCAGAATAGGAATATATGGAAAGAAAATACATATTGCGCCGACCCCAGATAATGGGATAAGGTAAGGCAGTTATTTGATGATGTTGAAACATTACTGTATACTTAGTGCTAAAATAATAAATGCCTCTGTTTATACTATTTTAACGAAAGAGTTGTGTAAGTTATTTTTTATTATTATGATACTAGCCGTTTCCCGCGATTTTTTCTGCGTATGGTTCGGTTTTATCATACAAGCTATCTGACACCCCGGTCCGACCCCCGGCACCCGGCCCCCAGATGTTGGGTCTCAAACTAGGCTCAAAGCACTAGGATGTAATCGGGAACACTCGGGAACACGCTAAGATGTCAGAAAATAGTTTCCGCTGCGCTCTTCGCTCGTATCCTAATCCTAACTAATATTATAAATTTTGTTTATAATATTAGTTAGTGCGAAAGTGAGTTTGTTTGTTTGTTACGCTTTCACGCCCGATCTACTGAACCGATCATCATGAAATTTTGCATACACATAGGTTAAGGTACTGAGAAGGACATAGGCTATATATCACGTGGGCGAAGCCGCGGGTAACAGCTAGTTTTATTATATGGTACTTACTAGCATTTTTTCACCGACTTCGTCCGCGAAAATGAAGCGAAGCGAAAATTTTAGAAATAAACACCCGTAGATAAATTCTTCAAGTAGGTAAAAGAATTTTGAAATCTGTCCATTTGTTTTAGAGTCTATTCAATTCAAACAATCGAATCTGTCTTCTTTATAATATTACTACCTTTAGTCTTGTAGATTAGTATAGATATGACGTTTATGGCTTATAATAATTTGGGTTACAATTATTGCAATTAACGGATGGAGCTCTCCATCATCATCGTCATCAGATCTTTATTAGTCTCCACTGCAGGAGCACGACCTTCTCTGTACTAGGTACCAGAGCCATATATTAGCCAGAGCAGTCAGAAGGTTTAGCCTACACTCTCCACGCTGGCTAGACGGGTTGGAGAGGTCTCTTTGATGTTTATAAGCTTTATTTAGCTTGTGTTTCCTAAGTCTATTCTACTCTGCCGGGATCCACAAAGCAACGGAGTCCTTTTCCTTTTGAAAATAAATGACAGCTACTTAGAACTAAGTCAATGTCCAAGTTAGGGACTTAGTTCAACTAGAACTAGTTAATGTCCAACTTTGGGAACAATGCAAGTTTTATAAAAAAACCGGCTCGATAGTTTTTGAGATAGGAATATTGATGTTGGTAAATTTTTTTACAGGAATAGTAAAAGCTGGTGTTCTCCATTTTTTTTCTCCTCTCAGACCACATTTATATCAAGAAAGGGACACAGGTTAGGTGACTTGCAATATGAAATGAGATAAGTTTGTATGTCAGAATGGTTCATTTTGTGAACGATGTAATTGCCTTAACCTAGCGTCCTCAGTATGAGTAAAGTTCAGTAGCCCGTATTAACCATATTAGCCGCCCGTGTGCGATAATTTTCTAGCGCCCCTTATCTGCCAATGCGAGGCTTTAGTTGAATTTCAAACACGAGGGCCACAATACCAGCAAGTGTAGCTAAGTATTTGACATTAAATTATAATACAAGAAGTGTTAAATATTAAGCTTTAATTCTATATTATTCTACAAATAGGTTAATCATTATTACTAAATCTTATATCTATGTTGTATTCCTGGTCATCATCAGCCGCATCGTTGTTTTTACTAGTTTCGCGCTTAGGAGCATTGATATTCTCCGTCTTCTCTCCACCGTAATTGACTTCGTTCGGGTTCAAAGGCACGCGAATCGGACCGTCGTCGTTATTATTTCCACCTTGCGATGTTTCTCCGTCTCCACTAGGTTTTTTATCGTTGTTGGCATTATTATATTTGGGCATATTTTCCTGTTTCATATTGTTGACTGTATATGGCTGGTTTTTATCGTTTTCATAGTTTTGATTGTTTTGTCCGTAATTTGGTCCATTATTTTGATATTGATTATTATTGTTAGGATTTTGATTGTACCCTGGTCTACCTGGATATCCAGGTGTATGCCCGTTAGATCCAGGGCCATCGCCGATTGGTCTAGGTCCGTAGCCGTTTGGTCCAGGTCCGTAGCCGTTTGGTCCAGGCCCGTAGCCGTTTGGTCCAGGTCCGTAGCCGTTTGGTCCAGGACCGTAGCCGTTCGGACCAGGTCGGTGTGGCGGCCGTGGGGGTTCTTTGTTAACTTGGAAGTTTCCTCCGATGTTCAGCATACCTCTGTGGCCATGGGTCAAACTATCAATAAACGAACCTGCAGTATGGATTCTGTCACGAACTCTTGTTGCTCCATTTATGATTGCGTCTAATATAGGCGTAGCGCGTTCGCCATTGCAAACCACTAAAATGAACGCGATTAAAAATATTGTTTTATTCATGTTTTAAATTATTCTTGTGGTCACTCACACTTATTTTTTATCCGCACTCGGTATGCGTTATGCGTGGCTTCGCGGACGACTGAGGTTGAATTTCTGAGTATCGCGGATTATCATATGGAAAAACCTGTTCTGTTTCGGTATTTTACCAATATGTTTACATCTTTTTTTATTTTGATTAATAATGATCTCTAAAAATTTGCTTTTAATATGCGCCTAGACGAAAGCTTAACCTTTGAGAGACCTTAGTAAAATATTTGCCTATTAGGATTCTAAGTGCTGCTATTTTTGTATTGCAAAGTAGGTACTTATGGCTTATTTAGTCATGTGAAGTACGACATATAAGTCTTGCTGGCAACTTGGCATTAATTAGCTTCGTCATTACGGATGTCTATATCGTACTGTACATCATCAGGCTCATTTTCCTGAGCTTCCTCATTTCCATTTGTAGCTAGTGATGTAGTGGTTCGATGCGTTGTAGAACTTGTAGACCAAACATTTTGATCATTCCCGTTGGGTATGGAGGATGAAGCATGTTCAGTTACAACATCTGCTTGAGCTCCTTGGAAATTAGTTTGTGGTCGAGTAGTAACTTGGATTAAGGGCTTAGTATGTAAAGATGGAACAATAAAATCTATAAAGTTACCTTGTAGCTTTTCAACGTTTATTACTGAACTGAGCGAAGAGTGCCCGTGATTATTGAAAAACGGACGGATTTGTAACAAGTTTAATTGATGATTCATTGTTGGGAATGTTAACTGCATTGGCTTTAGTTGGATATTTGAGTTGAAAGGCAATGTCTGATGAATTGGCATGTTTGAAAACGGTCGTGTTGTAAATCCGATGTTATTGAAATGAGGACCAAACTGTGCTTGCGTGATGATTTTCTGATGCTGAGCGCGTATAATTTCTTGCACGTTGTGTTGAAAAGTCCAAGGGTTCAAGCTAACAGCTTGAAATTGAGTAACAGTCCTACACAGCACAGATTGAGTTAAAACCACAAGAAATATAACACGAATCATTGCAATACTGTTGTCTACTAAATGTCCACTCAAAACAAAGAATAAATTTGAACTAACTTTGTTTCACTAAATTATTTAATTACATTTTAATGATGTTTATTAATGAATGTCATTTTGAGAACCTATTATAAATTAAATTACTGTGGTGGGTAGATCACTTATCTATCATGATTGCAAGTAGTTGACTGTTTCCCAATGACGCATAAATCACAGCGATGCACACGGAACTCACGACTATCGTAATGCACGTGTTGGGTATGAATATCCTAAGTATAATATGAATGCAATTAATTTAATTATTGAATAAAGTATATTCATATTTTGTAAAATTTTCGCGCATTATCTACCTTGTTCATAAAACTTACGAAAAAAAAATTGAATTAATTTTTGCCCTTGTTCTCAATAATTACCTACCTAGTCGTTGCCAGCGCTTCCAAGAAACACCAGAGTAGCTAACCTTTAATCCTGAAGAAGAAAGAGAAACACTGTATTCACAATTACGCGGGGGTTAGGTCCGGGCAAAGCGTGGAAAAGTTTATAATGAACTACCTGTGCCCGCGACTTTTCCGCGTGGAATAGTAAGTTTGGGTACATTTGATTCTAGTTTTTCATTCATTTGAAGTAGCCTATGACCTTTCTCAGGCTCTAGACAATCTGTGTATGTTACAAACATTTAAATCGGTTGGGTACTTTAGGCAGGAAAGCGAGACAACGGAGTTACTTTTTCATTATAGTATGGACAGGTGGTATGGTTTAATAAAACATAATTTTGTGGTTAAAATTGTATTATTAACAAGAATTCTAAAATATAAAGAAAATAACGGTGATAGTTTTATAAAGATTTAAATGTTAAATATTAGAAGAAATAATAGCCATATCATATATCTCTCCTTGACCTTTCATTTTGTTACCTGACGACTAACCCACCCAGTGTTTTTCGCGTATGTTTGGTTTGTATGTATAGTTTAAACATACACATGTAATGTAAAGTGTTAATATGTCTGTTCCTTTTTTACCTATTGACCGATTGTAAAGTCCGACGTGCCATTAGATACGAGAACATCCCCAGTGTGGTTAGTGGCTATGTGACGTCACAAAAAAGACTATGGTGGTCGACATCTATCAAAAACTTGGAACTGTTTTTCTCTCTTGTAAACCTAAACGGCTTGACCGATTTTTAATATGGGTGTCATTAGATCCCTATTCTTTTTCGTAGGCATTGTGACGTCAGCAAAAACTCTGTCCTATTTTTTACTTTTTTCAATAATACATGTTTTGTCCCGTAATTTGCTGCCCTGCAATAAATATTTGATAGACAATAAAGCAGTAAGAGTACCTAAATATTTGCGTGTTATCTAGGATGGGAAGCAAAAGTAAGGTTAAGGAGGGTTGGTGTCAAGAATACAACCGTAAAAACTGATTAGTAGTGTTGCCCTCGTTTTAGTGGAACCCGTGTTCTAAAAGCCGCATACTGGGAGCTGGGAGGCAACCGGAAATAGACATAATATATACAGATATCGAAAACTATAGTAGGTACGTTATGTGTTGCCCGTAAACATGTTGTTGCGCACAGTGTTAAACTTTATTAGTCAGCAATCTTCGATCACGTATAAAAACCGGATACACAGTCACATACCTCTAAAAATGACACTTCATATTGTCCACAAATAATAAGTAAATAATATATTATTAAAATTCTATATCAATGCAAAACCAACCTTATTAGCATGCCATAAAGTCGAATTTAGGAAGCTGACCGTTATCATCTCGACTTCAAAATTGAAATGGAAATATTCAAAATTTCTAGTGGGTGCATATTTGGTTAGGGTGAATTTTATTGCTAATTGTGTACCTAGTTTTTTTTTTCATACTTGATTGATCGAATGTAGCAATAGATCTATACGCCGATTGGTACAGCTATTATTTCTTCTAGAAGACATAATGTTAATAAAGAAGTTAACTTAATAAATAAATGTTATTGATTAACAAGTACTTAGGTAGGTATATTAATTAGTAAGTACAATGATTAGATTCTTTTTTGGTTTTCGGTAAAATATAAAATAATTTAATAGACCGTGGAATAAATAAGTTGATAGGATTCCATACTTTTAAAATAGATATCCACGCACTCACATATTGTTTAGTATTCATTTTTATTTAGAAGTATATATAATTCGAATAAGAAAGATACAAAGGCAATTGCAAAACACAATAAAAACTTAATTTTTTTTTACTGGAACCCATAAACATTCATCTCCTGTATTCCTACCAAAAGGGTTGGACTTTTTTCCAAATTTATACGGGGTATTTTTAAAAGAATGATATAATTGGACTACCTACTCTGTAAAAATTTAAGCGTGGTCATACAAAAAAATATACATATATACGCGTCGACCTCTGAACCTCCTCTGCTTTTTCGTCGGTTGATTAAAAGTCCTTTGTGTAGCAAGAGTGATATATGTTATTTAAAATTTGGCAGCTAGGTCAGTCGTAGAGGTCGAGTCCTCACTAATGGTCAATGCCTCCAAATTGAACGAGAATGAAGCGGCAAATTCAGGATGTTAATCTTGTCAGTGCCTAAGATACCTGATGTTTTGGACAAGCCCACAAAAAAAAATCTTCAAAGGCAATGTAATTGTATACTGCCGGTCTTGATTGCTTGTGTATTGGCATATGTTACTAAATCCAAGATTGGTATGGTTTAAAATTCAATTCAAAAATTTTACTTCTAAATGACTTAACGGATTTGGAAGTATGGGGTAAATATTTAGAAACTTTTCAGTGTCCTGAGTGACATAAAATATAATTTTCTTTAAGACGGAATTCGTGTAATTTAAAGAAATTTGTTAATTTTACACAACAGCCAATTTTATTTCGAGACGAAAATTGCATAATCTGCACGTGTTGCGATTTTTTTTAAAACATATTATGCTGACCAGCACTTGCGTAACTGCTATGCGAATCATTCAGTCTTAGTCTAACAACTAAGTGGGTGGTTCACTGTATTGAATGTTATGTAACTAATAAGATCACATAATATAGTAGAAATTTGCATGCAGTACCTATCAGGATATAATTTATATCTCAATGACTTTATTAATAAGAGACTAGAAGAAAAAGAGTACCTATATGCACATCAAAACAAAATGCAAATCAAAAGTATGGAACCCAAAAACAAATATTACACAATTTCAATTTATCTACAATCTTAACAATTATAAGGCACATTAAGCTTAGGTATAGTTTATTTAACATGTACTGACTTATGATAATCTACTTTAAAAAAGTATTGGTTAACTTAGAATCATGACTTTACAAAATAATAAAGTATAACTGAATGGTATGTATGTCTAATAATTCGGTTTAATAAAATCGATTTACATAAAACATATTTTATATGAATAGGAACAAGTGATTAAGCGTGTAAAGAAGCATAATAAATGTAAACTAATTGTGAAATATATTTTAGTCAAAAGTGACTTTGTAAGCAGAAAGAGCCACATGATATAACAGTGAAAACTACGATAACAAAGAAAACGCCATTGGCTAGTCCGCCTTTACAGGTGTATGAAGTTAAATAAATAAAAACTATTCATAAAAAATAAATTGAACAGAGTTGTTTATGATGTACATTCTGGGTTACTATATTTTATTAGATTTGTCAACAGAAAATATGTAAGTACACATATTAAGTACACCAGTAGTGACATTGAACCTACAGAAATCCTAAGCGTTGGTCAAAACCTGATACATTTATCTCTAAGTTTCCCTTCGATGTATCTACCATTAAGTACACAACGGCCTAAGGATCCTATTACAAAATATAGCACCATCTTAAGTTATCTAACATAGTTATTACTTTCGAACGTATGACATAGATACATTTGATATAAATTCGGTCTCGTTCTCTACCTAATAGCTACGAGCTAAACATGAACATCGTTTAAATTCTATACCATTATGCAACATCAGATGAACACATGAAAATAAATTATTACTTTAACACTGAGATTCTTTTGGAAATCCACAGAGAGCTCTTTATGTCACTCTTTTGTCTTCTGATATAAAAAAGTGTCACGAATTTGGATTATACCTATTTTTTTATCACAAAGTGTTCGATTCGTTTAATTCCGTAGTTTTATATGCTGACGTTATCGCTGATAGTGGCTATGGGCTTAGGCGCGGCGTTGTCGCCGGCGTGGTGCAGCGGGCAGGGCGCGCGCCGGGCCCGCTTGTGGCGGGGCGCGGCGGGGGCCCGGGGCCCGGCGGGGGCCCGGGGCCCGGCGGGGGCCCGGGGCCCGCGCTGGGCCGGCCTGGCGGGCCCCGGGCGCGACAGGTCCCCGGCCGAGGCCGACTTGTCGAACACCTTGCGGGTGGCGGCGGCGGGCGCCGGCCGAGGTCAGTCGATCACGTGTTTGATCTTCACGTACAGCACGCACGAGAACAGGAAGCCGAAGATGGGGATGACGGACATGCCCACGCCAACCGCCGCTAGGATGATCAGGTGGTCTCGTATGTGGTTCGTGAACTGCCGGATGCAACCCTGACAAATTTACGAAGTATTTAGAATACAAATAGACGGCATGGCTATTTTGCAGCAGGAGTTGTAGTTTTGAAAGGGCGACTGCTCGAAATCGTAATATTTTTATGGAAAAATCGTTCGTCTTGTGAAGACACCTGTTATAAATTAGCTCTCCAGGATGTTAACACTTTTTAATGAACACGTGCATTAATATTCCAAATTGAGCGCTAAAAATGCTGCGTGACTTCATCGAAGAATCGAATGAAATCATGAGCTTTACTAGGAAGATACATGTCATATTCATAAGGGATACAAAATGGTTGTGAAACATATCGTTACTTGGTAAATACTGCGTCAAATTTGGCTCCTGTTGCAGAATGAACCGAAGAAAGATTCCTGCTTTCAAAAATTATTTGTACCTATTTTGAATTGCATTCTGCGAGTGACCAAATTTTGACGCGATTACCATTAGCGAAGGTGATTTTCTGCACTACATCACAACATTATTAATCATGAACTTACGTTGTAGTAGATGTTGGAGGGGTGGTCCCTTGCACCGCAGCGGCTGGAGACGCTCTTGCAGCAGGAGTCGGGCACCAGCAGCCGCGGGTCGTGCTCGTGCCACGGGCTGCGGCGCCAGTCCTCAAACCGCACCGCGCCGCAGCATTTGAACTGGAACAGTTAATTTAAATAAGCCGTGTGGTTCCCGGTAGAGTAGAATAGAATACTATTCTTCCCGTGGATGTCGTAGAAGACGACTTAGGAAACACAAGTTAAACAAAGCTTATAAACATCAAAGAGACCTCTCTAACCCGTCTGGCCAGCATGGAGAGTGTAGGCCAAAGCCTCTGGCTAATAATATATGGCTCTGGTAGTACAGAGGATCATGCTCCTGCAGTGGAGACTAATATCTCATCCAGAGGCACGCGCTCTGGGAAGCTCAGTTTCAAAAGTTATCATTAGATGGCAGAAGTTCCACTGCTAGTTAACTAGACTTAATTTGAAAGTTAAGTACGCATTTATTTAAAAGACAAAAATGTAATGTTAATTAATAGGAATAATCTTATATGCTTTTTATTGTTAGTAGTTGTATGCGCAGCGTATATAGCCTATGGTCATCACATAAGCCAGCTCAACGTGGGACGCATTTGGAGTACTTTGACATTGAATAGTCATACGACTATTAAAATTGATGCCATGAATGATGAATTGAGACTCCTGCTTCAGTCTGCATACGATCCACGGCGTCAGTGATTGATGACTGTGTCCAGCGCTTAGTTGGACAGGAACGTGTTATTGAGTTCTGCTCGCAGCTTGTTTTCCAACGCCACCTTTTAATAGTGCGCCAGACTACTCTGTTATAACTCTGGCTATAGGAGACACTTTTAGTACTACACCAGACCACTCTGTAATAACTCTAGCTACAGGAGACACCTACTTCAGTCTGCATACGATCCACGGCGTCAGTGATGACTGTGTCCAGTGCGTAGTTGGACAGGAACGTGTTGTTGAGTTCTGCACGCAGCTCGTGTTCCACCGCCACTTTTAGTACTACACCAGAGCGCTCTGTAATAACTAGCTATAGGAGACACCTACTTCAGTCTGCATACGATCCACGGCGTCAGTGATGACTGTGTCCAGCGCGTAGTTGGACAGGAACGTGTTGTTGAGTTCTGCTCGCAACTCGTGTTCCACCGCCACCTCGTAGTAGTACGCTAGACCGCCCGCTCCCAGCTCCAGAATGAAGGTGATTAACAGGAAGTATGTGTACTGGAAGATAATAATAAAATGTATAAGCAACTTCCATTACCGGCAGAAAATAAATTAATATCCCAAATTTAACGGAAGTGTCGTTCAAACAAGAAGGAAGTTCTTTTTAGGTTGTTGATATTGGATTCTGTATTAAATTATTAAAAAAAAATACTTTTGCGGGTACTAGAAATAAGCCTTACTATTTTCTTCTGGTTCGATAGAGCCGATGATTGAAAAATAATTTAAACAATATTTTATTTGGTTATGAATAAATATTGTTATCCTGATTTCTCTTGATAACGTATGTGAAATGAAAAATAGAAGCGATTAAGGCGAAGTGATGGTATGCGAAATTAGCGCCACAAAGCTATTAATTATTTTAATCATAAATCATATCAATTTTAAAAAATCTGGTAGCGTAATGGAGTATATTAAATGACTTGTTGTATACTTAGTCTCACTTTTCATTATTTTGCATTTAATAAATTAAGAGAACAACTCATTACCGCCACAAGCGGCCACTTTTGGCGTTAGCCGGTTTTTCTCTGAATTTATCAAACGAATATTGCAGCATAGGCAGTGGAGGCGCTAAGTAAAGCAGAGCCACCACTAGGTATCGTAATGCCACAGTCTGTTCTGACTAAAACACTTACACATAGTAAACTCGTTCTATTCTCAGTCTTGAGTCCGCAGCAGCCAAGGGCAGACATGGGCACACCGAGGGCCCCTGCTAATATTAGAAGATACGCAATGGCAGGGTACGTGGGCGTCGGCAGTAGAGCCACGAACCGGTGACGATACGCCACGGTCCACGCGCCCACTGCTAGCACACCAATGCCTGCAAACTAATGAGAAATAAATGGTTTAGATTACCTATTAGTAGAATTTAGGTATATTTTTATAACTATTATTTTTTTATTATTTGTTAAGTACATTATGCATGATGCAAGTACGGTAAGCTACACAGGTAAGCTGGATATTATAGTCGAGTAGTGTGCCTATAAAAGCATGAGGCGAAGAAGAGTATATCAGAATAGCATTGTAAATGCATAAGAAATACCTATAAGATATAGTGAAAAATCCAGGCTTTTTAATCGGCGACCCTAGATCTATATACGTCCATGCATAAAGTTAAGGTTGCCGCGCAAACCCTGCCCGAGTAGAATGTTTTACTACATCTATTTCTTCATTTATTAAGTATATAATGAAACTTATTTCGGAAAGACGTAGAGCTCCACAGCACAGGAAATCCTAGAGTGAAGTGCAGCTCTTTGCTGATTAAGTATCTATACTGATAATATAAAGCTGACGAGTTTGTTTGTTTGTATAGCCGAACGCGCTAATCTCAGGGACCGAATTCAAAAACTATTTCGCCGTTGAATAGGTACCTACATTATCCCTGAGTGCCATAAGCTGTATGTACTACGGGCGAAGCTGGGGCGGACTGGTTAAGGTACAGTGGTATGCGACACTAGCGCCAAGCAATTAATTTTTATCACATTTAAAAAATACTAGCTGTTACCCGCGGCTCCGCCCGCGTGATAATATATAGTCTAGTTTAGTCTGGTTTTATTAAGGCTGTAAGTGTTTAATCTTAACGGAACATTGTATGGAGTGTAAATAAACTTTTCTTTTTTCAATGTTAACATAGAATAGATAAGTACCTTCCGGAATTTGAGAGTACAAAACATCAATCGAACAAGTAGTTAGCTCGTCATGTACGAATAGTACGGGGTCAATTTGATTGCCGAATAGCTAATAATTCTGAAGTTTCCGTGTGACATGTTGGTAAATTCGATAAGGAATTATCCAAATAATAATATTATTTTTTTATATGCCACATTTTTATCGTTATAAGGAAATATGGTCATCGTATTTTCCCTTATTTAAAAAAACAATCAATCAATAAGTATAATAATGAATCATTCGTTACTTATCTAGGTAATTACATTTATTATAATTCATACCTATACTAAACATGGAATGTCATGTCAATCGGTACAATCGTAATCGGTACATGGGTAAAAAGCCACCAAGTAGCAACAGAAGAATTAATTAAGAAGGGTCTGTGGAATTATAATATCTATGGTAGGGTCGTCGGGTCGAACCATAAATAATATACTTTGAGCGACAAACAGTCTGATTAAAATAATTATTATGTATTTGATATTTCTGGCAGACTGAAGCCGACGCAAATACCTAATTTAAATAATTTATACCTAATTGCTTCATATTTTTTTCCCGAAATAATGACGACTTCGTGCGCCAGTCAGGGCAGAGTAGCATCTATCTAAATCCCAAAATTCATCACAAGTTATAGACAGAGTTAGTTTTGCATTTATAATATATTGACTATAATATATCTGTAATATATTGAGAGAAGCTAATACTTTTGCCGTGTGGTTCCCGGAAGAGTAGAATAGGACCACTCCAAGTCTCCCCGTGGATGTCGTAGAAGTCGACTTAGGAAACACAAGCTAAACGAAGCTATAAACTTCGAAGAGACCTCTCCAACCCGTCTGGCCAGCATGGAGAGCGTAGGCCAAATCCTCTGACTGCCCTGGCTAATATATATAGCTCTGGTAGTAGAGAGAGGGTCATGTTCCTGTAGTGGAGACTAGCAAAGACCTGTTGATGATGATAATACTTTAAAGGAAGCCTTAGGTAAACAATAAAAAGACACTTTAACTATAGCCGCATAAATACTTACTAGAAAGACGACGTTAAAAATGTGTAGGACACATTTGAGGAAGTTGACGCTGCAGCAGTCAGCGTCCCTCGATTTGCGCGGCTTCACTTTCTTCTTCTTCGCCAAGAGGGCGCCACCGTCCTTCTTTTTGTCTTCTGCCATGCTTGTTTACTTGTCTTGCCCGATATGTCTGCAGGTTTCACCTCCAATTACTCATTTTTGGGACAAATTCCTGAAAATAAAGAAAATGACTTCATAAGTTTACAATCAACATTGATACATTAAACATAATCCAACATCTACTTACAGGATTATATCATGAGATTAGTTTCTGCGAATACCGGTACTTATATGGATTCTCAGGGTGTCAGCTTACAACGAGTGAAGAGAAAACATTAACGAATTACATTATTTATTTAATTAAAGGGCCCTATAAAATATCTTATAAAAATGGAATATTATACAACATTAATACAAAATAAAATCAGACAACAGAATGTCAAATTACTTCATTTATAGTTAGTACAATTAAAATGTATAGCTGATAAAAATATTTTAGGAATATGATTGCAGTAAATACAATATATATATACAGACCAAATTGTTTACAAAAAGTAATCAGTTGTATGTACCATAATAATATTTTATAATCAGTCCTTGATTTCATCACAATGCAAATTCATTATTATACTATATACTTATACAATACCAATGCGTTGCCAATCCTTTGGATTAAATAAATGATAATCTACAATACAATTTTAAGTGGTAATTTAGAATAAAGTTGAAGTTAATGTTTAAGTCCATTTATGCACTCAATCAATCCCACATGATAGTCTATCTACTCATCATACTGCTGGAGCGTAGTCTCCAACTTTTCAACCACCTTCTTGTAGAAGGTTATTTGCTGCCTTAGGAATTTCTGCATAGTTGCCTTCAAATCGGTTGTCCTCTCTGCTTTAAAATGGTTAATTTCGGCAAGAATCGCATAAGAAATAACATCAGTCCTTCTCAATACCTCATTCAACTGTGCCACTTCCATTTTATGTTCAGCTGTCAATCTCTCACACTCGCGTTTCTTTTGAACAGCACCTTTGTGATTAGCTAGGCAATCGGGGAAAGAGCCTACAATGCCTTTGTACAGGTGAAATTTATCACCCAAGGGATCCCAATCATATTTGGGTTGTTCATCATACATTCTGCCTATTTCAATGTAAGCACCTCCTGTCAACTTGATTGCAGATGTCAACTTTGAAGTTGAAACAATGGAGCCTTCATCTAAGCTCAGAGCGTTACCCAAGTTGTAGAACGCTTCTCCAACTTTTTGACAGTCCATCTTGTAAGGACCTTGAAATCTCTTAGTTTGAGCAACACACATGTTGGTGACAGCTTTGACAGATGTGTCCATGCTGGCTATGAATGTGTGGCACTGCTCCGTAATGTGGTCCACTTGTGATTGTAGTAATGCTTTCTCAGGTACGACTAATGATATACAGTAATTTAAGCTCAATAAAGGATCCCTTTCAGCTTGTCGCTTTCCAGCCTTCCATCTTTTCTCATCAGTACAGGTTAAGAAGTGTTGCCAGACTTCACATTTTGACAGCACTGGATGCTTGCACATCCAATCCACAAACTCTTGAAGCTGGACTCTCCTTCTCTCAATCAGCTGCTCATCATATCTGCCAGAGATCTGCTTGTCAGGCAATGGTGGGATTGGAATGAGAGTGAATTTTTCCTGCAATCTCTCATGTAGCCAGTCAAAGTGTTTGTATCTTCTTGAAACCTGTATATTATTGAATGATGGGGTCAACTGGTATGCTATGTAACTCTTAATTCCTTTGAATTTAGATTCCTTTTTTGGAGAAGCTACAGTGACAGAGTAGGGTTGAGTTATGGGAGACCAAACATACCCCTCTTCATCCTGAATAATGTAAACTTTGTCTTGTTCTGGCACTTCTATATTGAGGGTTGCGAGGAGGTAACTTTCCCCTGACACTTTAGATGACGGTGCAAATTTGCTTTTCCTCACAGTACCTACAGAAGAGCCGAAGTTTGAGCTAGTGTCATCCATATTGTTGTAGTCACTTATAGGCATTCCAGGTAATGGTGTCAGCTGTGAATTTTGGTTGTGGTGTGACTTATGTTGCGCAGGGCCTATTTCTGAGTAAGTGTCATCATCCCAATCATCATCCCAGCCATCATCTTGTGATGCAGTGCGCTGATAGTTGTTGTCTCCAGCACTGTACTGCTGGTCACCCCAGTCGTCAGCAGCCTGGTCATACCTCGGCACAGCTGGAGCTGCTTTAGTATGGGTAGATTCATCTGGAGTCAATTTTCTAACATAAGCAGCAGGAAACAATCCAGTTTCACCCTTGGAATTCTTCCCTTCCCACCATCCTTCACCAATTTCTGTATTCAGCAAAGTCAAAATCTCTCCAGAGGTAATTGACATTTCAGTGGTGCCAGGGTCCCCAGTAAAGTCGTATAGTGCCTGTACCTGGGACGTCATCTTGGACCCTGTTACCTAAAACAATATAAAACAATTTATTAAGGTGCATGTATAACTAAAGCACAAAGATATGAGGTAGGTACATGTTTTATCTTATCATTGTTATCAAGAAAAGTAGAGAATATATACATACAAGAGATAATACGACGTTCACATCAATGGGTCTTATTATTATTAGAGCATATTATTTAGGGCGTTGCTCAACGTTTCGTCGCAAGGCAAGGAGCTGACACATATTCCTAATAGCCCCTAATTAAGCTCGGCGGGTAATTGTCAAATATAGAGGTACATAGTCCCATTGTGCCATGGACCTCTTATTATTTTAGAAAGTGGACTAATGCTATTCAAATCCTGAACAATTGTGTTTAAATACAATAACATGAACCAGTTTTGTTAGCAATTTTGACTTCACATAACTTCTTGTTTCATGGGTTTAAACGGTCCAATATACTTCACATTTGAACAAAAAGTAACATAATACGTAATACTCTAGTATAAACGAATTAATAGTAGCAAACTTTGGTAATTACAAAGATATTCGGTAGTTTTGTGTAGGAACTCAATGACGTCAATTTTGGAGCTAATCCTTTGCATTATGGTTTTACGGATAAATCAATGAATTCTAGAGTAACTGTTAGCGAATTTAGTAAAGCATAACATTATTTATAAATAAAATACGTAATACTTACTTATAATCACAAATATTAATTAATTTCAAGGCGGATACACTGATTGTACAGTCATCTGAATGACAGTTGTTGAGAACTCGTTTTTTTTTTGTCGTGTCGTAGCGTAGCCAGAATATGAGTGAGAGTCGTACCCGTAGTCAGTTTGTTCTATGTTATAAGCACAAGCCTAATTTCGATTGGCTAGAGTTTTGACGTGTACGAAAATAACCAATGCCGGTTCAACAATCGATAGGCGACAAAAGAGAATATACCAAAATACCCAATGGCAATAATTCTCTGAGCAAGTTCGGCTAATGCTCGGCTATCGTTTTAATATTTTCTATCACAGCCAGTAGATGGCGCGGTTATAATTTTCTTGCTTGACGATTTATGTAAGGCTAATGTTTGTTTGTCTTTTATTAGGCAAAACCCAGTAACTATTGTAAGGATTTCGAATTTCGATGAAATAAAAAGAATGCTTTATGCACCAGAATAGCACAAGGCTATAAATAACGGGAACGAGGCGCGGTGGGGTCGTAAGTTATATAAGGATTGCGGTGCAACGCCCAAAGCCGAGGTTCGTCCCTCCCGAGGACCCTTTGGCTTCCCTTTGGTGATGTTTGCCTTACAGGTTGAGGGCACTCTGCTCTCACCTCAAAAGTCCGGTGAAGTAGCGAAAGCTCATTTGGAGTTATGTAGCTACGTTGTCCATTAAAAAAAAGGATTGCGGTATACGTAACGTACCTAGCTAGGTGCAATTTGCAAATCTATTGAGAACAGAGTATTTAGAGAAGGTAGGTAGCATAGCAAGCTCTATTTTTGTTGTCATATTCATAAAAAATTGTTCAACCGCCCTTGCAATTTGTATGGGAAATTCAAAAAAATTTCGACATCTCAGCATATGGGTCCCTAAATAAAGTTTTTCATATTGACGGTGAAGGTCAAGTTAACACGCTGTAGATATATTAAAAGAGGTCAAATAGAAGTACCTACTTACTAACTAACTTTTATTTACCATAGATATTTAATTCTACAGGAAGAAGATCATTCATTTAGTACCTAGTTCCATATTAGCAATTGTCTAAAATTTATTTTGTAGCACCTTATTTAGTTGAATACAAGTCTATAATTCCCAAAAACGAAGTTATTTGTTTAAAATAAACGTCACAATTCATGGCCTCCGAACTCCAGATAAAATCTTTTTTCGATATTGTACCGAAGGCGGGCTCAGCGGGGCTTAAGGGATTGTCTGGAGTCTTGAGACACCGGTGCAGGCTGAGTGTTAGCATAAATTCAATTTTCCGGCCACAATAAATATTACAGGAACACGATTTGCTACATTTGAGACGATTTACGAGCGTCTTTTTACAGTTGCAATCGTTTATTTTGCCAGGCTATTAGCTAAATTAAAAATTCCTCATCGTTTTATAAGTACGGTAACATGCGGTAATAAAATTAAAATGTTTCTTTTGGCACTTAGGAAATTAATGTTAGGTTCCTAATTGCATAATAACTTACATAATTAATTTTTTTTTGTTACCTACTTAAGTTTTTAAATGTAGGTGTGCACTTATACCCCCTTATTTTAAACCCATGCTGAAAATTCAATATTACTTTTACCTTTCCATACATTTGGTCCGATCAGCTGGACACTTATGTATGGGTAGATATGTCAATTATTTTTTTGTGTTCCCAAAATTGGTCCCATATCAAAAGTTGTTCACGTTGATGGGTTGAGTCACCCCTTAAAGTTTGTGCACTGATTTCAAAATAATCTTTAGTTTTGAACGCAACGCTATCCTCTCTAGAATAATTTCTAACATAATACTTAGGAAGCGTAAAACAGTAATAGCATATTAAAAATTAAAAAAAAAATGTAAAAAAAGAACCGTTTGAGTATTTTTAAGCATGATCGGCAAATTACACCCCATTATCCTATATCTATGCTATACCCATTGCAAACAGAGCCGTTTAGAACTGCAACTAGGTAACAGCTCAAAGCTGTGATTTATGAGAACAACCCCGGCTCAGAATCCAATCCAAAGGTACAAACAAAAGGCACCATTCCCTGCCTTCCGTTCTGCGGGCTAGCGATCTCGAAAGTCAATTAATCCGAAAGTAAACGATTTATTTGGGGTAGAAACTTTTAAAAGGAACTAATTTCAGAGACACTTTCCAATCTCGCCAGCGGGGATGAAAAGACAATAAATTGAGTTCAAACGTGGATATTTCCCGGGTAAGTGTGAGCTGGGGTATAATAAATAATGTAGTAGTCAAGTGCGAGCCGAACTGGCCCATGAAGGGTTCCGTATCAAGCGTAGATAAGGGTACCTATCCACTTAACGTCGATTACGTATTCCCAATATACCTATCATTCTTCGCCAGCAAAAGCTGCTTTGTTTTTCATAGTGTTTATATGAATGACAAAATTATATTTTTGGTTTATGAAAATCTGCTATATCTCAAAATTATATCGCGTCCAAACAAATTTTTGTGAAATTATTTTAATACGGTTTTTATCGCGTTAAAAACGCGATAAAAATCGTATTAAATTAATGTGTTAAAATCGCGAAAACATTAAATTTTTGTGATCTACAGTTTTTACTATTTGTTGTTATAGCGGCAAAAGAAATTATCGGCAAAGTTTTCAACTGTCTAGGTCACGGATTGTAAGATAAGCCTGGTTACGACAGACAGATGGACGGGCAGTGAAGTCTTAGTAATATTTCCCGTTTTTACCCTTTGGGCAAGGAACCCAAAAAATATATGAATTAGAAATATCCAAGATTTATATTTATAACAAACCTGAATCGAGTGACGGGCTCCTTCTACCCGTGAAGGTGTAAGGTCCGAATCGGACTCGACCTTCCGTCTTCCTACGTAACGTAGGTAAATCAACAACTTGGACGCATGAGAATGGCCACTGCAGTGTAGGTATACAGGAAGCGCCGTGATTTTATCACGGGATATGCTGGACTAGTTGCTACATCGGAATTCAAGGGGACATTGGCTTCATTATCGCATGCCAAATTAGAGCATGCACATTGATATACAGCGTGTAAATAAATTTTACTTTAAAAAAAATAGGCCTTCGACATTCCCGGGTGGCTCAGCGCATTGTATTTGGCATTCGCATCAATATAAACAACTTTTACTACGGGACAAACGGTAGGAACTAAAAAAAAAAAAAATTGACGTTCCAATATTAATTGTCCGGGCGGCTGAACAATTATATGAAAATATCGAAAATATTTTTGAGTTCTCAGCAATGAGCCCATAGGAAAAGTTGTTCATATGTCTTGAAAAAAAAAAAAAATTTTTTTAGGATAGCTCCCATACAAGTAAAGAGGGAGTTTTTCCTATACAAACCCATCGTGTTGGGTATTGTTAAATAGGTCTTTAAAAAATGTTGTGAAGATGAGAACACCATTTTTCGATTTAGGGATCCGTTTCCGAAATATTTGGATGCAAATTTTTGTTAGAGTAAGAGATTTATGTGCCCCCCCTCTATCTAATAAACGGTCATATGGTCATGGATACGTGAAAAAAATTACAACAGTAGTATATAATTATACTGAAGTTTAAAGGAAAACTATCAGAGCTGAATACTAAGTACAAACTAAAAAGTTATAGGCAACCAACTTATAAAATGTACTCAAAAATGTAAAATTGCATACAATTTTCATTGTTAGATGTTTTTTGTCGGTAAACTGTGAGGTGCGAGTGTGAAAAGTGTGAACTCAAAGTTGCCATTTGCAACTACGGAACCCTACACTGCGCGTGGCCTGACACGCTCTTAGCCGGTTTTTAATGTCAGACCTAGGATATTACTCCCTACGTAAAATATAGTACTTACCTATAACCTTATGCGTATGACTTGTATGATTTGGATATTGTATAAATTAGGAATATTGGTTTGGTACTACTGTGGCGATGAATGAACAAAAACATTTTTCTTTTATTTCGTAAACTTTTTATCTTGAGGGAAGCTAAAAATTAGTTATTATCGTTTTATCTACTTCGGTGAAGTTTTAATTTAGTTGCCCGAAGATATTTCAGCGATAGACACAGCAATAATTCTACGAAATATAACAGAGGAAAGTTTTTGATTGGGTTTAGATGGAGCAAGTTTCTGCCTCGGCGAAGACAATAAATATTAAGTTAGTAAGAATCCAATTTGGGCGCTACTTATTTTATAAAGGAAACTAATTAAAGTCGGCCCTTTGTGTGAATTTTAAATGGGCAGAGGTTTGCTGTTACCGCTTGTAAACCTTGGCGGGAATTTAGTTTCAGTTTCAGAGTTTCAGCCCACAAAATAAACAGGCACAGAAAGTCCGCTTCTTGCACCTTACAAGCCAAAACCCAAATTTTATTGCCTATTTATTTTTCAGAAAAAACGGAAGAATACTCGGATTGAGTAAATTAGGAAAATTATATCTCACCCATAGAGCGCAGCGGAATAGCCGTTCCATTGATAGTGTTGCGATGCCCGCCAGGGTTCATGTTGTACCTACAATTGTTGAATGACTGTAGTATTGTAAGACCTGTACAGTGTGAAAATGCAATGAATAAATGAAATGAAATAGGTGTTTAAAGTGACGGTGGGTGCGGCATATAGCGCGTACAACTGATGGTCGATTGTCGAGGTTCTCGAATGTCGTACCGTCAAGAGCAGCGTTGGACACCCACTCACCAACTTGCAGGAAGGCGCTTACATCCAGTAAGCAGTTTCCACCCGGTCGTACTGGAAATCTTGGGTGGGTTGAAGCCTATGTCCAGCGGTGGACTTCTTGCGGATGAGATGCCTAGATATCTGCTACGGTGTCAGTCGAAGTTAAATTAATGAGGAGCTTTCGGAAATGTTTGCTCTTTGTCTATGTTGTTTTAAGAAGAGGCGTTTGATCTTTGATATGCCACCCCCTAGGACGGCTTGTATTACCACAAACAATCAAAAAAAAATTATGTTAAAATTAAAGGAGGCACCGACTTACTAGTTTCCATACAAGGAGTGTGCTAGCCCTACTCACAATTGGCCGGTATCAAAAATATAGGGCTGTCTTAGAGCTATATGTATAAAGAAGACCTTCTTTTCTGCAGTTTTTGCCCGCGAACCGCGGCGCTGAGCCACCCCGTCGTCGCTCAAGGCACTCGAAATGAAATCCGCGTCTTCTCGAGTTGACTGCACTTTCCCGCTCGAGGCTCTGAAATCTCGCCCTTTCCGCCCAGCGAACATTGGAGATTTGCTGAGATTTGTTATTTGCCAAAGAAAATATGAGCTTTTGGTATTTGTTGAATGACTGCGAAGCGTGAAGAAATAATGATCTAATCTTGAACTTTGTTAATTTACTGGTAACTACATAAATACCTAATCTAAGATCAATTTCATAAGGTAAGAACCGGCAAATTACCTATTTTGTTGCAAAAGGTTCAGGGAACAGTTGTTTTCAGCGCAGCCTACATTTTTAAAGCAAGTTTATCTCTTAAAGTTTATAACTATACTTAAGTATATCTTTCACGCATGAATTTCTCAACAAGATTTTCACTGATCGCAGCTGGCCGCTTTATATTTTTTTAAGAAAATTTATTATATACTAATACAGCCACGAATACCCGTTGCACTATACTCAACACGTAGATAGTATTACATATTTCAAAAATAAAACGACAGAGCCGTAGGTCGTTAGACGTTATCACACAGAATATCCAGAATGCTGGCAGCATTGCCACGTTGGATGGCAATGCTTATGCTCTGTTACGTTAGGTTTATATTTTTTGCCTCTACCCAAAAAATTGCCAAGCGTCCGGTTACCCAACACCAATTATTAGTAAATGAAATTTAATTAGGTTTTTGAGACAAACCTCATTGAGTATCAACATATCATTAAACTTTAACAGTCAAAATTATTTTAGTCATTTGGAAATTGATAATTACAAATATAAAACATACGCGCAACGCGCAAAACACATGATAATCATAAGCAAAACACATAGGTGTAACCCTTCTTGGTAGTTGGGTAAAAAAATGATACTTCTTGAGCGTAACTTTTTGTCCGAGTTGTGTTTCTGACTACTTAACAATCGAAATACCTAATTAGTTATGTTATAAATTAAGTTTCTTTTTTCATATGTGTAACGCCGTGATATCATGTTGAACTAAAATAATAAGAAAGCAATATCTCAGTACCAGCGTTTCAAGCAAGGCAACACGTCGCAGAGACAGATTGCTGACTGCCGACGAATTTACCTCGCCGCTTGTGTTGCAAGGAGCAGCCATATATTGCATCTTAAATCAACAGCGGAATATTATAAAAGTTCTCGCGATGTTCGCACGGCAATATTGCAATGTCGATGTAAGATATTGTGCCATGTGGTTGCCGGTTGCTCTTCTATATACTGGTTTGAGAAAAGGAAATAAAAACATAGATTGTATCCAGTGCTTCTTGTGCAGACCATCCAAGGAAATGGGTGAAAATCTAAGGACGAAGCATGTCAATAGGCGATTCGGCTAGCAACCCGTCGTTATTTTAATTCCGTTTTTACACCTATATGCTCACGAACATGCTAGACGTGGCTTGCGGATATTTTAACCTTAGGTTCTCTATATCCTGTAAGAGATAAAGACGTTAATACAGTCAAAACAACAGTACAGTGAAATGTATAACATTGGTTATTCATGATAGCACTTGATAAGTTTAAACTAATATGACTATCAGTGGCGGCTCGTGACTCAAAGACCTGCCCCCCTATTTACTAACTCGGATGACAGGTGTCGATGCCTATCAATCTAGAATTTACTGTTACAATGCGGGTTTTGCTTGCTCGAACTTTTTATTTGAAATACAAAAACCGCATTGTAACAGTAAATTCTTGATTGATAGGCATCGACACCTGTCATCCGAGTTACTAAATAGGCCGGCTGGTGGTGCACATCATAAAACATGCCTAAAATTGTTTGGATAATTCCTAACAGCAGAAATAATTCTCTTATTTAGATAGGCATTTTTCTATTTACATATGCAAAGTATAATAATAAGATTGATAAGTAAAACAAAAGTTAACAAAACAAAAACAGCGAAAGTAAAACACGAACAAATACAAACGAAACTACCTAATCCGAACATATCCGAACGTCGGCGTTCGGCCCGCGTCGGGCCCCGTGCGGCGCACCAGATTTCGCTAAACTTCCATACTAATCTTCCGTCTCACGCGCCAGGCGTTTCGTCGCCTTTTCCATAGCAGCTATAGGCGCGTTGCGTGCACTGGGAGCGGGCGCACGGCAAACTATTTTGTCAAGCGAAAATAATACTTATTTTGTTAACGACACGACTGATTATCATTTGACACAAAATCAATATATTTTTACGTTAAACTGCTTATTTATTTTTTATATCAATGTTATTTTTTAGTATATATTTAAGCTTAAACTGGTAGTGCACCGCACGAGTGCACTTAAGGGGGAGCCGCCACTGATGACTATGTATCTTGGATGATATAAACATTAAACATCCAAGACCCAGGCCAATCTGAAAAAGATCGTGACCGGGATCGTGACTATTATTATGATCGTGACCGGGGATCAAACCTGGGACCACTCGTGTCGCAGGCTGGCGTGTTTACTGCTGCGCCATGGAGGTCGTATGATAAATATACATACATATTACAAAGTCTTTATACGCTACAAAACCTCGCAATCAAGCCATTATTAAATATCATTATCGTTAGAATTAATAGCACTATATGTAACTGTTCAGTAACGAGGGTCCTTAAAATACGAATGTGGGTTTATAAAACGAGCCGTAGGCGAGTTTTATAATAGGATCACATGAGTATATTTTAAGGACTAATTACGAACAGTTGCATACAATACTTTATCTAAAAGCACACTATAAAGCGTCTATAATGTTTCAGAAACTGTTCTAAAAACTTTCTCATATATACTCGTACTTCATTCTTGACTTATCAAGCCACAAATGTTGATAGGTTCGCTACCCCGTAGAGAATTTTGTGTAGTGTACATCTGCTTCCTCATCACTTTTTCGATTCACTAGTATTCACTTTTAGTTACAAATAAATCTACTTATTTCGCAATTGCGGCAAATCAAACTCACGTCGAGTTCTATTTTCAAAAATTTGACCAAGATTCCCTTTCAAACTCAGGTATTCGAAATTTGAAAGTCATTACCTACCTAATCGTAAAACGATGTAGTAATGAAAATATGTACAGTTCAATATTACCTACGACCAGAGAGAATATTATTGTTATTATAAATGTGATTGACGTAATAACACTTCTTAATTGTCAATTTCTAACATTGTTATAAGTAGATGTTTTATAGTGTGTGAGTAGATAAAGGTACCTTACGTGGTCATAGACTGATTAACTCTGACCAATGGTAAACACGTTCAACCTGTTCACTATTTGTGCAGGTGTTTTATTAGAAATAAGACTAACCTAATAAATTAAGTGTTTTTATACTTAAGTGATATTAAGTATATTGGTAAGTAGGCAGGTATACTTAATAGGGTAAATGCAAACTGAGACGAAAGGTGATCAGCGATATTATCTTGAACGAAAGATGCCTACAAAAAAGGAAGCACACTGCCGATCTTCGAATCAATTTATATCCCCGTGGAATCAAACTTGATTAAATTGTCAGCGATTTTTTTCCTTTCATCCTAATGGCAAATTGACGTTTCTCAATTTATATATCTTCAGCGCTCGGCCGAGATTTTTAGGAGAATCTGGAGAATAATTTATTCAAATTGATTTTAGGTAGATGTAGTATCAAAAAATGCTTATTATGCAATATTTTATTTTGTTTCCATTTATCATAGGCAACAAAATCTCCAAACAAGGTTCACTAATTTTAATAACGATTTTTATATTTTCTTTGATCTTCCACTCCTATTTTGCACCTAGGCTACAATATTGTACTCCATCCTTCTTTACCATTGTTGGAATTTTTTCAAGTCACCACGCTTGGCAAACGGGTTAGTGAGCGCAGGTTGATCGGCTTATTACGGTTCCGGTGAGATGCTTCTTGATCAGATGGATTGGGGATAAGAAAGAGTAGCTCGAGAAGCTGGGTGCGCGTACCCGGTGCCATAATTGCAACCGCCAGATAGGTAGTTGCGATAACACCCCAGATTAACAACTGATATACATATGAAGAATAGATTTCTTGCCATAGAGTAAAAAATAATTGCTTTTTCCTGATTCATTCTTCTTTGACTCACGCTAACTTATTCTTATGCTCACATATTAACTAAGTAACCACTCATGTAAATGATTGAAAAAGGAAATTGAAAAGTATTAACCACAGCGACATGAGGCCTGCCGCGTGGGACATCCGTCCCGACGGCTGCGATATTAATTTCCATTTTGTTTTTGACAGCACCGGTTAGAATGCTAATCACAGGATTTATGAATTATTCACTAACGAAGCCTTCCCAATTTACTTTTGAAGGGTTGTTTTTAAAAACGGCTTCGCTGTATTCATGAGTCATGACACGTGATTACATTTTTGAGTGTCACAAACGCGAATGTATCGTTATTTTATTTTGACAGACACGCCGTTAAGTGCTTTGACGTGTATTTCATGAATTTTCAAAGCTCTTTTTTATATGAACATCATTATATTTAGATATTAATTCTTTCAGCCGTGTAGTTCCCGGCAGAGTAAAATAGGACCACTCCAAGTCTTCTCGTGGATGTCGTAGAAGGCGACTGAGGAAACAGGCTATACAAAGCTTATAAACATCATAGAGAACTCTCCAACCCGTCTGCGTCTAGCGTAGAGAGTGTATGTAGGACAAATCCTCTGACTGCTCTGGCTAATATGGACTCTGGTAGTACGGAGAGGGTCGTGCTCCTGCAGTACCTATAGACTAAAAAAGTCCGGATGATAAAATCTTTTAAAACAGAACATGTTATTTGAGCTAGTAAGCGCAAATATACTTCACGGGATGTTTTCAGAATGAACTAGTCCTTTGTAAGCTTTAGCTTGTTGAATATTAATTAAGTATAAACATTTTTTACAAAAGTTGTTTTTGCGGAAGCGCCCGCACTTAAACTGAAATTTAACTATGCAGAAAATTGTTCGTGGCTGTAGCATCTAGCACATAACTTTTTATCTGTTTATGCAGTGCATGTGTTGACGGTGATAACGGAAATTGGTGTTGTTCGGGCACGTAATGTGTTGGTGTAAATGTTTCCTTGTTTGCATGGATCGATCGGTTGTTCTCAAAGTTAGAAAGAAAAAATGATAAAGAGGTCTATTCAATTTCATTGACTTGCTGTTCAAAGCTTTGAGGCGACAGTATAGAAAAGGGGAAATGTTTAATTAAACATTTGACTTTGACAAAACTGAAATACATTGATGCTAACCGTTAATACGCATACAATAAGAAAAATTGCTGTAGTGCCTACTTCTAGCAGGCAAACCAAAAAAAAAAATACAAATTCGACCCCGCTTCTCGGCATTTAAAAGCTTCTTTTTCCTCGGAAAAAGCCATTAGATATCTATTGGATCGAAATAGTGGCCACTTTGCTGTTAGCACTTGTCACTAAGCCATTAAAGAGGACAAAAGTGCCGCTTTGACCGTTTATAGCACTTTCAAAGTTGCAAATTGTGCCCTGCTAAGTAGAGATCCATTTTGCGTATGTTGTCGCCTAAAGCTTTTAACCTCTTGCAAAGTTTCCGTCATTACACCTAATGAAAATTCATGGTTTAATTACTCTCAGGGTTTGCGTAATGACTTTTTATTTTTAAGAAACTTGGTTTGGAATTACGACGAATGACCTTCCTGATTTTTAAAAGCTTTTTCTCCTGATATATTCCTAGTTGCATTCGCAGTTGCATTACTATGAAGCCTAGGGTATAATCACGTCAGCTAGTACTATCCCATCAAATAAATCAAAAAAAGAATGCTAAGTTTGTTAATGTTTTCGCAAAATAAAAGAAGTGGGATCTTCTTCGTTTGAGCTTTGCTGTCAACATACAATTTGTATGTGTATCCCACTCTAAGATATGTTTTTGTTTGAAAGGGGCTGCGACCCCCAGTTTACCCTCACCGTTTATCTTTATCTTCCATTTGTATGCCTTTTATTGGTATCAGTTTCTCTGCTTTGCTTTTCCGTTGGTGCACCCCTAAACTCACTATTCTTCACTTGGTCTTATCGTAAACCTGAAATCACTTGGCAGAACTTCTCCCAGTCCTTTTACGCGTAGCGTGTTTAGGTAGTCATTTAATTGTAATAATAGAACACACATAAGTCCTGTATGTTTCGACTCTTAGGGAAATTAATTTTCATCTGACCTAAGTACAATCTGCATCTTTCTTTTTTTTTTTTTTTTATGTCATAGGACGGCCAACGAGCAAGTGGGTTACCTGATGGGAAGTGATCACCGCTGCCCATGGACAACTGCAAGACCAGAGGTGTCACAGGAGCGTTGCCGGCCTTTTATTTTTCTCTCCCAAGAGTTGTTCAGCCGGAGGCCCATCTCCCCAGAGGGAGATGGGCCTCCGGCTCTCTCACTCACCGAACGAAGCATAGTAGCGGTAAAGCTACTACTCAAACGTCGATTTTCTGTGAGAGTGTGGTACTTATTCAAATACCAAGCGTTTGTAGAATATTAGTTCTGTAAGTGGTTGTAAACCTTTTGATTCTATTGCTCCGGCCACGATAGCGAAAGCTTTGACAGCTCTCGTCCCTTATTGGAGTTCCAACGACGACCTCCCGTGATGTCTGCGGCTCGTAACAAAGTTTAAAGTGCACTTCGAGGCAAATGTTACGGCCCCGACTCCCGACTGTCCCCGATACACTTTCCGATACGGACAAAGCCTCCGCGCGGCCAGGGACAACTTCGTTAAGAAACTGAGGCTTCGCTGATCACTGAATGTTATATCATAGTCGATTTATGCCTTGGCTGTTCAGTTATGTGCTCAAATAGGTATACTCTCTCATTTTTTTCTTCTCTTACCTCGATAATCGGTACGATCGGAAAGAAGATTCTTGTTAGAAGAAGAACAAAAAATAGAAAAGTATAATAAACATAAAGCGGCACTTATTCTATCAAAAATGGGGAACATTGTTGTTTTTGACATGCGAAGCCATGATATATATATCCTCAGGTAAAAACGTTACGACTCTTATTACGAGTATACACGCAGAACAAAGAAATCTCAAAAAGTTTCTGATCTACAAATTGGCCCGGAAAAATTTTAACGCATAATTTTCTTCCATTAGGTATTCGCTTTTTCTCATTTTTCGAATGAAAACACCTAATGAGTTGGAATTTTGCGGAATGATAAAATAATAGAAAACTAAAAGCCAATTATTACAAAGGGAATTGGAAATGAAATTGGCCCTTTTAGCACCGAGGCGGGCAAGTCATTTGCGCATTTATTAGAAACTATGTATTTAGTCGAATAAAATTTTGACTGGTGAGATTAAGTAATTTGTATAATTTTAAAAACTAGAATACAAAAATTGTGATTAAGTATTCTAAGTACTTATATATTAGTTTGGCACTATTGGCTCTCGGGTAGTTATTCGTGTGGAGAGCTTCTACGCGTTGCGTTCCACCAGGAGACATTCCGGGTGAATATGTCAAGGCATCCAGAACGTCGATTAGAAGCTGGATAAGATTTAATAAGGGGCCAAAGCTGTATTTTAGCTAGCCATTAACCATCTTATTCATAAAAACATACAATCTGTTTCATAAACCTAAATTATTTAGAACGTTCATTTAGCCATATATGCAGCTAATAAGAACTATAAGTATATAGCAACCAGTATTTTCAGCTATAAAGAACTGTCATTCTCTCAAATAATATAATCGTAAGTACCTAATCTTGCTGAAAATCCTGAATGAAAAATGTAGGGGACATGAAACGGGCAGAGATTATACGTGTAATAATGGAGTTGACATTTCGGCTAGCAGATTAACACGGCGATAACAGACAATGTTGGTGTGGGCCCGCTTAATTTGAATGCTATGCAAAGAATAATAACCAGTACACGTTTCTAGTTACATGAGTACCCAGCATTTGCATTTACTTACTTTTTTTTTTAAACTCTGTCATATACGTAGATAGAAAATGACAAAAGATGTTTAGTCGTACAAAAGTTTGTAATTTATTTACTTACTTCTTGATATAACTCTTCACTACTAAATTCAAGATATGTAATGATAAATTTAATAATAACACAAGTTTCTATTTAATGGCTTTTTAAATATGCCGTGATCAGGAAACAGTGACGCGGGGAGGAAATTTCATTCCTTGCCAGTTCGCATATGAAGGAAGACGTGAATCTAGAAGAACCCTGAACTGGATAGCAATATCGACCACATATAGATGGAATCCTAGCCGCGTCATCTGATGGTGATATGGTACAGGGAGTATTCAATCAAGCAACTCCTTTCCAAAATGAAGCCTGTTAAAGACTTTGTTACTAATCCATAGTATTCAAGGCGCTTAAGTCGTGAGCTCCTCATCATCAATGAGTCTTGCGGCAATTTTGTCGATATTTGAAGAAGTTCACTGCCGACGTCACGTCATGTAAAATTACGGGCCGGAGAAATACCCTTCATGTACGTGATAATATTTGCATTTTTATTGAATCGCGGGATCCCACTCGCTCGTTACAATAAGTTATTAATCTTTGTTTTCCTACATACCGTTAAGTGTTGTGAATAAAGGATTCAAACAGCTCTTGTCGACTCGACATTCAACAATGGAAAGAAAACTTTTATTACTATAAAACTTTGCGATTCGCAAGGTAATAAATTCGAGATCGTCTGGGATAATTTTATTTTATTTTGATTGAAGCTTCATATGAAATATCATATTTATTTCAAAGGATAAAACTATTTACATGGAAAGAAGAAGAATAAGAAAATAAGGGTGAAAGAAAACGCAAAAAATTGAATAAATCCTGCCCGTGTACTTACGAACGGTAGCTGCATTCACCCGTTAGATAACTACTCTAATCCGTAGGGCGAAAAAAGCAGACAGCCCTCTATACATGGCGAAATTTTGATCGTTCTGGACCCTTAAAGGGGTGATTCAGCCCGCCGATATGAACCTATGGGACCAATGCTAGAAACTCAAATTTTATTTCGACATTTTCATACAAAAGTGTTCAGCCGCCCGGGCAATTTGTATAGGAATGTCGAAATTTTTTTCGAGTTTACAGCATTTGTCCCATAGGAAAGTTGTTTATATTGACTGGCTGAATCACCCCTTTAATGGTCCGGAACGATCAAAATTTCGCCATGTATATCGGGTTTATTTTATTTAGGTATAACTTAAAATATAAGAATGAACCTATGTACTAATATGTATACGACGTAGTTATCTCGTATGCCAGTAGCGCAAGTCTAACACTCCTGACCGCATTCGGAACAGATGTTGTATGAAACTATTCATTCTATCTGGCTCTTTGTTAGTTTAGTTGGACAGTTGGACACGTAGTTCATCCCGTCGACTGGTCGTTTATAACATTTGTTTCCGAGTCCGATGTGTTCCGTGGTCTTTCCGAAACGCTAGTAGGTAGTTTGTCGATTTAGCAAATATGTATTAAAAAAAATATAACGTTCAAAAAGCGATACCTGATATCCAAATTTGAATAACGTTTCGTTTCGTTTTCGTATAGACCGTTGGATTGGTTGAGATAAGTATTAGGTTCATTAAATATGTATTCCAAAGATAAATTGAAAATGTTTATGTCATAGTGTCTAGATAATTTGAGATTTTCTCATAAATCCATCGACATCAAAACTAAATGAATAGATACTTAATTACAGACATCAATCATTCCAGAGACAACGATCGAAACTTTGAAGGAATCACTAAAGCCATTTTGATGAAAAGAAAGTTTTAATCAGTGCCTAAAAGATTCATTTCTTCGGAAAAAACGTGAACAGAGGCTCTTATAATCGGGAACTCAACGGGAGATTGATGGACAATCGTAACGATTGCTGCTCACAAAGGCTGCCTCAAAGACATGCTAATTGGTTTTGTTGATGACTAATAGAAGTGATTTCTTTTTTTCAGAATGTCGGCGCTGTTGAAGCATTAGGAGAATTATATAATTTATGTAGGTGCTGTTATATGTACCAAACAGTTAGTTTATTTTATTTTCAAGCAAGTTTATATTATTAATCAACAATTGGGATAATTTCATACATGATCTCGCAGAACCTGCACTTCGATTAAATTTGTGTGCTTCCGCCATCGCCAACAGTTACTTCATGCACAAAGTTCAGTAACTACCAAAGATAAGTTTAGTTGGACATGTAGTTTATTCCGTTGACTGGTCGTATAAAACATTTGCATCTAAATTTTATATAGACCGTTGGATTGGCCTAGTTATTAGGTATATAAGTTAAGTATTTATAAGAAAAAGGAATCGAAAAATGTAATTTTATAGTGCCTAGATAATTTGAGATATAATCATAAATCCATCGACCTCAAAAGTAAATGAATAGATACTAAATTACTGACATCAATCATTCTCCAGAAACAACGATCGAAACTTTGAAGGAATCACTAAAGCCATTTTGATGAAAAGAAAGTTTTAATCAGTGCCTAAAAGATTCATTTCTTCGGAAAAAACGTGAACAGAGGCTCTTATAATCGGGAACTCAACGGGAGATTGATGGACAATCGTAACGATTGCTGCTCACAAAGGCTGCCTCAAAGACATGCTAATTGGTTTTGTTGACGCCTAATAGAAGTTATTTCTTTTTTTCAGAAAGTCGGCGCTGTTGAAGCATTAGGAGAATTATATAATTTATGTAGGTGCTGTTATATGTACCAAACAGTTAGTTTATTTTATTTTCAAGCAAGTTTATATTATTAATCAACAATTGGGATAATTTCATACATGATCTCGCAGAACCTGCACTTCGATTAAATTTGTGTGCTTCCGCCATCGCCAACAGTTACTTCATGCACAAAGTTCAGTAACTAACAAAGATAAGTTTAGTTGGACATGTAGTTTATTCCGTTGACTGGTCGTATAAAACATTTGCTTCTAAATTTTGTATAGACCGTTGGATTGGGTGTATAAATTCAGTAAATATGTAACTAGAAAGTTAAACTGAAATATTTATATTAAAGTGTTTAGATAATTTGAGATTTGCTCATAAATCCATCGACATCTAAACTAAATGAATATAAACTGAATTATATAATACAGAAACAACGATCGCAACTTTGAAGGAATCACTAAAGCCATTTTGATTAAAAAAAAATTTTTAATCAGAGCCTAAAAGATTCATTTCTTAGGAAAAAACGTGAACAGAGGCTCTTATAATCGGAAACTCATCTCGCGGCCTGACGGAGTTTAATGGACAATCGTAACGATTGCTGCTCACAAAGGCTGCCTCGAAGACATGCTATTGGTTTTGTTGACGACTAATAGAAGTGATTTCTTTTTTTCAGAAAGTCGGTGCTGTTGAAGCATTAGGAGAATTATATAATTTATGTAGGTGCTGTTATATGTACCAAACAGCTAGTTTATTCTATTTTCAAGCAAGTTTATATTATTAATCAACAATTGGGAATAATTTCATACATGATCTCGCAGAACCTGCACTTCGATTAAATTTGTGTGCTTCCGCCACCGCCAATAGTTAGTTCATGCACAAAGTACAGTAACTAACAAAGATAAGTTTAGTTGGACATATAGTTTATTCCGTTGAATGGTCGTATAAAACATTTGCTTCTAAATTTTGTATAGACCGTTGGATTGGTCTAGTTATTAGATATATAAGTTGAGTATTTATTAGAAAAAGGAATCGAAAAATGTAATTTTATAGTGCCTAGATAATTTGAGATTTAATCACAAATCCATCGGCATCAAAACTAAATGAATAGATACTTAATTACTGGCATCAATCATTCCAGAGACAACGATCGAAACTTTGAAGGAATCACTAAAGCCATTCTGATGAAAGAAAAGTTTTAATCAGTGCCTAAAAGATTCATTTCTTCGGAAAAAACGTGAACAGAGGCTCTTATAATCGGGAACTCATCTCGCGGCCTGACGGAGATTGATGGACAATCGTAACGATTGCTGCTCACAAAGGCTGCCTCGAAGACATGCTAATTGGTTTTGTTGTCGACTTATAGGAGTGATTTCTTTTTTCAGAAAGTCGGCACTGTTGAGACATTGGGAGAATGTATTAATTTATGTAAGTGCTATGAAATAGGTATCTACCTCGAACTGTTTGTCTGTTTTATTTTAAGAAAAGTTTTCATTACAACTTAACACTTTCGATTATTTTTATAATTATAGGTGAGTACTTACAGTAATTTCAATCAATGTGCATGTTCTACGAGTGTAGAACATGCATATTGAAATCGCGGAAGAACATAACAGTAATGTCAATCACATTACTGTTATGTTCTGCCGCGACCAGCAGGCCTATTTGCTAACTTTTGACAACCACGGTGTACATCATTTTCATGGTAACTTTAATATTCATTACGGCTTCGGTATGAATGACAATTTTTATTTACGATATGAAAACCGTAATGGATACTAAAGTGACAATCAAATCGTTGTACATCGCGTTAGCAAATCGGCCTACAGTTAGTTCATGTACAAAGTAACTCCTAAATAAGTTCATTATTTTAAGAAGTTGTTGTACTTACTCAGTATAAAAAGAAAAAAGCTTCCGCTATCTGTTTGCTCAGATCTTTCAAACGACTCAAGGCATTTAAATGCAGTTTTCAGCAATAGATAGAGGTGATTCACGAATGAGGTTTATAAGTATAATACATTCCCGGGCGCAGCCAGGGAGGAATGCTACTTAGTTACTTATAAACTGAAACTAGATAAAGTTTCATAAGGCAACAATACTTACATTATCATTGAAAGAAGAGCCCAAAGTAGTTTCCAAATGGCAAAAGAACAACAAAGCGGTACGACTGGGGTCGTCTGAAAGGCTTATCCGCCTGGAACGCATTCATCTCATTAAAAGCGCGACCTTTTGAGTAATTTTCCGTGTTCCCAAAGCCATACGCATAGTATCTAACTTTTTAAAAGCATCTGTGAATGGATCAAAGGAGTCTCATTGTGCCTCGGGTTTCCGAGCGAGTTGAAAGAGTTCAATACTGACCTTGCTTGGGCACCTCGGATCAGAAACAGAAATGAAAAGGGTTTCACTGACTGGAAATGGTTGAAGCTTTTCGGTTTTTGGATCTTTGCGTTTTTCATTGAGAAATGTTAAGCGATAAAAATGATAAATTTTGAAAAAAAGGAAGTCTTAAAATTAAATTAGATACAATATTGTATAGGTATTTTTTGCATACACAATGCTATAATACGAGATTAGCTACAGTAATGACTGGTTTGTATTTGATAAGCGTTTTGTTAAAGTATTAATAAAAATTGTCGGGTATAACACGGATTGCCCTATCTATGAGTACAATTTGATCGCACTTCTTGGAAAATTTAATATAATCTTCTTCGAGTGGTGAAGTTTTAGAAATATTGTTCCGAGAAAAGTCTGTAAGATACGGAAAATAATAAAGATTTGTTTTCATTTTTCTAAGATTGCAACGATTTTATTGCAGCAAGCAAAAATAAAACATTACAAAAGCTAGTACTTAGTACATGGATTAAATTTCCCCGAAAAGGATTCCCGGAACATTTACATTTTGCCGATATATCCTTATTAAGAGACCGTAGTCCTTTGGCCGGTATCCGGTATCCGGCAGCCGGCCGCGGCAAGCGAGGGACTAATCGCGGCTTGCGGTTATCGGATTTTGCTCCGATACTCGTCGGATACCTTGAATTAGTAAGTTTTGGTATTTTCTTGTAACGAGACTTTAAATATTTCATTCGGAAATGTTACTAAACTTGTAAATTTTACATACTTAGGAGATTATCACAGAAGTTTAACTTTTGCTACTTTGATTTGTAACATAGAAGTGAGGTTTTAATATTATTTTTATGAGCATATTTTTGTAGTTTACACTAGCTGTGATGAAGCAAAATTTTTTTGATCAAGTCGCAATTGGAAAGTATACGTTGCCTAACGTACGACAGGTACTTTCAAATCATTTTGAAAAAGAATCCAACAAGTCGGATTTCGGGGAAGTTTTGTCTTTCTGTTAGTTTTCAAACACCAATTTGAAAATTACCCAGATTAAACTCCCTCGAAATGGATTCTCTGAACACATTTACCAATACATGCTTATTAAAGAGACCGTAGTCGTAAAGCGGCCGGCATCCGGCAGCCGGCCACGGCTAGCGAGGACTCATCACGGCATGCGGTTATCGGATTTTGCTTCGATATGCTTGTCGGATACCATGCTGTTGTGAGTAAAATTTTTAGTAGACAGAACCTGCTTTTAATGGGTTGGTATCTAATGGTCGTAAATGCAAGTATCGACGGCAGCAACTTGTATTCACTCGAAATTGTAGTGTTTAGTGTGAATTCCGATAGTCATCATCATCAGGTAATTTTTAGTCTCTACTAAAGGAGCATGTCCCTCTTTGTCCCACCAGAGCCATATATAAGCCAGAGCAGTCAGAGGATATGTTACGACACGATATACTCGTAAATCTAAGAATCAGGACCCCTAAAAAAAGGAAAATGTGATACCTGATACATAATGTGGTAAAAGAAATTAGGCATCTCATCGCATTTGTATGGGAGGTATATTTTTTTCCAGATAGGTTTGTGTACTTTTATGATTTATTGCCATTGAGTTTAAAAGCAAAAAAATAATGTACTGGAGATAGCATTAATCAAAGGACAAGTATTCCGGAAATAGTATGGATAGACATAAACATAATTGTTTAACCACGAAGTATATTATTTAACTACCTACCTATGTATTCGAATTCAATCATTCAAATTGATAACACAAAGGGAGTGTTGATTCCTCAGTTGTATTTTTTGTGCTTATCCACGCACACTTTGTTTCTTTTTGTGTGATTTTATCAGATTTACTTTCCGCAGAAATATTTACAGCGTCAGAGCGCAACAGAAAGGAAATTATTTTTGTTTGTCACGCGTGTTGAGTCGTGCAAAGTGGATTCAGTTTCGTTTTGGTGACTTGATGTTTGTTATTTTGAATTATGTAGAATGAAGAAATAACAGCTTTAACTTAGTATATTTTTAGCGTTTTACAGTTTGTACCTCTATTTTAAATTCATCTCAATTTAAAATACAAAGCCTTTATTGATTTATCATGTAAGACTTTTGGTTTTTCCACGTTTAGTTTTCCTTTTTTGGCGTTTTAGCTGATCTGCACTCCACTGTTTGAAATATTTACAGCCACAGAGTAAGGGAAGGGGAAGGAATAACTTTATGTCGCCTTGATGTGCGTGTTCTGTAGCGTCGCGTAAAATGGATTCAGGTATAGGTACGGTTTGAACTGTTTGAATATTTTGTTCAGCAAAACATATAAAGAACGGGATACCGAAGAAGCAAATAAATAAAGAAGCGAGTAAAGAAGTACAGTCGGGGGCAGATTTTTCTGCCCCCGACTGTACTTCTTTCCTGACCCCCTACGAACAGAGTTTAAATTGGGTTCAGGGTCTGGTTTATCTGCCCCCGGTTGTTCATTTACATTTAGGCATTGAGAAAAACCTACGTATTTTTAATTACAAATGTAATGCTTAGCATAATTTAAATAATATTAAGACCTGCCGTTTTACTCGAAATGTATATTGCTTACGTGCGGGTTACATAACCGTATAGGTTTTCGCCAAAGACAGTATGTCTTTAAGCAGTTTTCTTAAGTTTGCAATGAATGATGATTGCTATGTTTGTCTCAATGGGCAAAAATATAAATTAAACAAATTGTTATTCCGCGTTAAGGACAAAGTATTTATTTATTTATTTATTTAAAAACTTTATTGAGCCTATAAAAGCTACAATAGGTAGACTTAATGCTAAATGCATTCTCTCCCAGTCAACCTTTGGGATAACGTAAACAGAGAATAAATAAATAGGTGTCACGAATAGAAGCTGTTCAAAGAAAGATACAACAAAGTTTTACATAACGGATATAAATACTTAAACTTATAAACATACATACCTAAAAAATAAGATATAAAATAAATACATAAATACAGCTATTAATATATACATAATCTTGATATAGGTACATGATATATACATATACATAATATATACACAGTTAATATGAAAAATTATAAGTCTGCTAGTTAATTATTTAGAAAGGAAGGAATTGACTTTTTTCTTGAAGACGAGACGATTTGAGACTTCCCTAATATCTTCGGGTAAGGAGTTCCATAGTCGTATATCCCTTTTATCTGTATCTTGCATTTTATCTCTAATTTAATTTACAACAAAATGAATAATTTATTAACGGTTGCCTTTGTTATCTTATAATGGTTGAAAATATATTTACAGTTCGTTTATAAAATATATTTTGTGCAGATTCTCAAGATCTAACTCATCTTTATTTAAATTTAAAATGAGTTTATCTAAATACAATTGTTTGGTCACTTTTGATACAGTAGTTCAAATACTAAGGAAACTATGTTAGTTGCTCGTGACCTAAAAGCCAGCCTGGCTTACAAAGTTTAATGGTTAACATGTCATTATACATGGTTATGTTGTCAGCCTCTATCATCATCATCATCATCATCATCAGGTCTTTTTAGTCTGCACTGCAAGAGCATGTCATGCTCTCTGTACTACCAGAGCCATGTATTAGCCAGATCAGTCAGAGGATTTGGCCTACACTATCCACTCGTCAGACGGGTTAGAGTTGTATCTTTGATGTTTATACCTAAGCTTCGTTTAGCTTATGTTTGCTAAGGGAAGTCTTGGAGTCTCTGCCGGAAACCACACGGCAGTCAGCCTCTATCTTGTGAAGCAATCTATCTACGCAGCATGTTTTCTGATATTTATTTCATTTGTGATTTACAGAAGATTCGCGTATAAAAGTAATCCTAACAAAATCTTAAGAGAGTTGAAACATTCAACATTTTTGAAATATTATCGCAGGCTCCCATCTTCGCTTTGACTGAATACACACAAGTCTGCAACGAATTCGGCATTCAGTACCTAGATGTTATCTCTAAGGAGATTACGGGAATTCCAGTTTAGTTCTCACGACGGCGAATACGAAACTACAGATTTCTTGAGCTAAGCTCTCAGCTTGTTATTGAATTTAGAACTTAACTGTATTATTACTACCTTGCAAGTAATTTCAGGCAAGTACCTAGTGTGATAATCAGCGGCTTTACCTAGATCTAAAATCACTCAACTGTTATTCAGGATTTAAACATTTACATAGTTTTATATATGCTTCTTAGTATCATTTTCTTTTAATGAAGAATGAGCTTATTTAATTTTAGACGCATATAAACCCGAAATTTAATAAAAAGTTATCAAGTTAAAGTTCATCGAAAACTGCTTTCAAATAAATATAAATAATACTAAATATCGACAAGTTGTTCTTGCTACAGTAAATTGTACAGCAATAACAAATGGACCACTTCATTTAAGGAGAGTACGGTTTTAATCCTTTCAAAGCACACCTGAATGGCGCCGGTTCTGCTGAAACCAGTATAGTTCGTTTTATTTGGCAACACAGCCGGCAGAACAATGGGGTTTGGAGATTTCAGCTTCATCTATTTTTGCCTTTTTCAGGAATATAGTTGAAAGCATACGCCACTGTTCAAAATTTGGATCTCGAGTCCCAAAGCGGATGCACCAAGCTCGTAGGTATGCAGGTTTTACGGAGTGGAATACGTGTCGTTTTTATTTTCCGGTTGTCCGTTTGAAGGTTACACGTGACTACAGACTGAAGTGTTGTTAGGTCGATCAATGTTCCAGTTACAAGTGGCTAGAAGACTGAAATGGGATAGTAATCAATGTTTGAGTAGGGAAATTAAGACTGTAATTTGCCCTCCTCCTCGCTTATTTTATTAAGATCGATATGAACAAAGTAAGCTTAGTAATTAGGTATGGGTTTAAATACCGAAGTTAATAAATCGATGTTACCAGCTTTTGAGTGCAATTGCGTCGATAATCGTACTTAAGTGCTAATTCAACCAAATAATGTTAGCTGAATGAATTCCATTACGTTTTCGTTTCGTTCTCATGAAGATGGTAAGGTCGAGGAAGGAACACATGGAGTAGATAAGCGTTTCTACCCACTCCGGATTCATCATCATCATCTATTACCTTTTTAGGGTTCCGTAGTAAACAAGTAACCCTTATAGTTTCGCCATGTCTGTCTGTCTGTCTGTCCGTCCGCGGTTTTACTCAGAGACTATAAGTACTAGAAAGCTGCAATTTGGTATGGTTGGAGGGTAGCTCCCATACAAATAAAGTTTTTTTTTCTCTCCTTACCCAACGTGTGATCGTTAAACAGGTCTTTAAAAATATTGTGAGGTTGAGATCACCATTTTTCGCTTTAGTGATCCGTTTCCGAAATATTTGGATGCAAATTTTTGTTAGAGTTACGTGTCCCCTCTATCTCCTAAACGGTTACATATGGATACGTAAAAAAATACAGCAGTAGTATATATACTGAAATTGAAAGGAAAACTATCATAGCTGAGTACTAAGTACAAAGTAAAAAGTTATAGGCAACAAACTTAAAAAATGTACTCGAAAATGTAAAATTTCATACAATTTTCATAGTTAGATGTTTTTAATCGTTAAACTGTGAGGTGCGAGTGTGAACAGTGTGAACTCAAAGTTGTCGTTCGCAACTGCGGAACCCTACACTGCGCGTGGCCCGACACTAACTTGGCCGGTTTTTTATATAATTAAATCTCTCGTAAATTAATCTAGGTACACCGTCACAAAGACAGACGAAGTCAACTCGAACAATATGAGCTGCCACAAGACTGAAGATGAAATTCGATTAAACGCATAGAGATTGCGACTATTGAATCGTAAATCAAGAACCGAATATCAGATCAGCCTTTGCGTTTCTGCCCACTCAGGATTTATAGATGCTAGTCACAAGGATAGTTCGTGGTTCCTGCCAAGTTTCTAACTCGGAAATTAATCGGGTTAATCTTCGTGAGTTGAACGGCATCAAAAGGAACTAAATTATTCGAGTTATAGCAAAATGTAAAATTAAATGCATTTTGGATTTCCCTTCTATTTCATACGTTAGACTGCAACTACAGGCATACTAGGCCTAGATTTAAATTTCTTTAGGATATTTAGTAAAAATTCTCTTTTCAAAATTCCCTTTTCATATAACACTCAAGTAAAGCATACTTGTAATAAAAAGGAAGACCGGATTAATCTCAAAAATCTCAGCGAGAATTAATGGAGTTTTCACTATTACGACACAACGCCACGCCGTTACTGTGCAAACTCCCACTTTTTTGCTTTATGGCCTTTTCAGCAGGAAATGTTACTTACAGTACTCGGTGTAAAGTTAACAGATAAGGCGTACAAATAGTATTATCTCACTAGCTGTTACCCGCGGCTTTGCTCGCATGATTTATAGCCTATGTCCTTCTCAGTACCCTAACCTGTGTATGCAAAATTTCATGATGATCGGTTCAGTAGATACAGCGTGAAAGTGTAACAAACAAACAAATAAAAAAACAAACTCACTTTCGCATTTACTCGTATAATATTAGTTTATTTATTTATTAAAATTGCTTACAAAATTCTCTTTTCATATAACACCCAAGGCATACTTATGATAAAAGGAAAACCGGATTAATCTCGGAAATCTCAGTGAGAATTAATGGAGTTTTCACTATTACGACACAACGCCACGCCGTTACTGTGCAAACTCCCACTATTTTGCTTTATGGCCTTTTCAGCAGGAAATGTTACTTAGGATATGTTGAGGACCAATTTACACGTTTTGTATTACTTATTTTGAGGACCTTCCAGATAAAACAGTATTAAATATATCCATTTTTCCCTAATTCAGCAAAAGCGTTTTATTACACAGTAAATTACAAGCGCAATTTGTGTTTCGCTTTACACCGCGTTGTAACTTTAGTACTAAAAGTGGCGAGCTATTCCCACAAATTGTATGTTTTGGACTGAATTTAAACTGCAGTTGTGCATTAAAGTTAAAGCGATAGCGTGCAAATAAGTATTAACTAACGGAAGCCGCAAATCTAACTTAACACCGCTGAAAAACTAACTTTCGTATACTACAATTTGTTACAGGATTTATTCTTGTTCGAACTTCCGATCTTGATTGAAAATAAAGTAATTCAGTGCCTAATGATGAGTTTCTATTCAAAACCTGTGACTGAAACATCAAATATTCTTGTTTCTTTTACGCGTAAATTACAGATAAGTATTTTCCATTTTATATAGCATTTTTTTTCTGTCCGTTTCTGAAGCAGTCAGAGAACGATACTTTGTCTTATCTTCAATACTAATGTTATCATCCACTAGCAGGTACATATAATTTTACTTGTTAAGCAGAGATAGCAAAATTTATACGTATGTTTGCTCATAATTTATGTTCAAAAGTAGAAAAGTTAACGAAGCAGAATTTCAGCTGTGCGGTTGCAGTTTTGTGACAAAAAGAGGCCAGTGACATGACGAAGGTCGGTGTAGTGGCGGATGTGTGTTGCTTGCACTGGCTGCTAAAATCTGAGATAATAAAAACACGAAATAACTTTGTCTTAACTTAAATACTAATGTATCATCACCAAGCAGGTACATATAATGTTACTTATTAAACATAGATAGTAAAATTTATATGCTTATAATTTATGTTCAAAAGTTGAAAAGTTAACGAAGCAGAATTTCAGCTGTGCGGTTGCAGTTTTGTGACAAAAAGAGGCCAGTGACATGACGAGGGTCGGTGTCGTCGGGCGGATGTGTGTCGCTCGCACTGGCTGCTAAACTCTGAGATAATTAAAACACAAACGAAATACGAAACTTTTTGAAATTCAAAAAGTGAATAGTGTGGCACTGATTCTAGCAAAAATTCTGTGTTTTAGGCAGGTTGTAGGTAGCTAGGCTACAGTTATAAAAAGGATTTCTAAATGAAAATCAAGTTATATACATATAATGAAAAATTTTGAGCAATTCCCGATGTAAAAAGCCTTCTTTTTTGTAAACAATTGAACCAATTTAGATAAAACATGTTTAAGCATCAGCCCGACAAATTGTTCCATGCGCATCCATATATACATAAAACACACTCACATAGCGGTCAAACATAAAAAATTCCACTTTTTGCATCGGAGGTTAAAAGAATTATTATGCTTGCCTGCTTTACCGATATAGCTGATCTACCCGACATAGCTGCAAAAAAGCTGTTAAATCGGATATCAAAACAACGACCAGTATTATTGTACTTTACAAAAGAACAGAGTTCAAACAACACACAAATCCTGAATTTTTAGTATAAGACAAACCGCAAGCGAAATTTTAAGAAGTATTAGTTGGGACTGTCTTCGGTAGATTCTCTACCTATTTCAACCACGCCATTCGCATATTTGTAATACTCGTGCCTTTGCTAGTGAAATGCTCGGAGGATTCTTGCAGACAGAATAGTAATATTTTAGATGTTTTTGATTTGCTTTTATGTACAATGTGAGTGTTTTATGAACATGGGATGAGTCAGTGGGAAGTTATGTATAGGATATAGAGAAAAATGGTCCATTCTAGGTCTCATTGATTTTTTAGACAGAAATAACGGGATGTAGGTACTAAGTCCTAGCTTTGTAGCGTAAAGTTGCGATGTTATTGAGAAAACAAAATCCCTAGTTACTACTTTTATCCCAAACGTCAAGTGACAAAAACGATTTGAAAGTAGAAACTTTTAAGTAAATATTTTATTTTTTACAAGAAAAATATTACTCGCACACGACTTGACCTATTGATTTACATAATTTAGGTAGTACGAAGTCAATAAACGGCAATTATATAGGCGGCACTTTTGACGGTGTTGACAACAAATTATTATCGATTTGGAGAGGGTCATCGCTAAATTATTCGATAATGGAATAACAGATGTGCGCCTATCGGGTTGTCGCGATCTCCATCATTAATCATTTATATCTCCCAAATACCTGGCGTTTGTTTACTGCTCTCTGGAGACCCAAAATGTTGCGTGTAAATAGTAATAGCGTGGAGTGTGATTTTTGTTTTTTAATTAATTGTTAATTGATTGATTGATACATTTAGCTTAAATAGTAATTTTGGCGCTCCTCCTATACTAATAAATTCGGAAAAAGGCCGAAAAATATATCAAAAATAATGTTAAAAAATACAATAAAAGTACTGAAGCGATTTTGATCCGATTTAAATGGGACCAATCCGAAAGTTACTCTTCCAAATAAAAAGTAGCTCTTCTCAAATTAATTCGAAAATGGCGAAATTTTGATGTAACAATCATTAAAAATAATAAAAACAAACGACCATTTTAAGAACTTCTTCCTTCAGTTGCTATCACTTTTCAGATGGTAAAAAAGAGATGACATAGGATCTATAGTATCCTCGTGCATGCTATCCAATAATACTGTGTCTACTTCGCAAGTGCCACAGTAGGGACTATCGTATGTTCAAATCAGATGGGGAACCATTCATAAAATTATGTTCTGATATATATATTTTCAATGATATACATACTTTCAATGATATTATGTTCTGATGGTTTATTACACAGTTCGTTAAAAATGCGGGCCTACAGAGGGACTTAAAATGAGTCTAAAATATCCAAAAGTATTGTTATGCAAGCCCGTATCGTTTCCAATTCATAATCCTAAATTTCTGTTTCCCAACTAAGATTCGAGCTTTGTATCGAGGTGCCATCAACGGGAGTAATGAACAGGAATGTCTGTTGTTAATTATGTCACAATTCCACCGAGTATTGTCAAAGGAAACCTTGCATTCAGACATTAATATAATTGGCTGTGTGCGCCTCGCCGTAATCCGGGCTCAACAAACATCTCTGACACAAATTGACGAGTTTAGAAAAGTGACACTTTGTTGTAAATAGTTCTAGTTTAGTACGGATTGTTGTTGGACGGGAAATAAATATTATTGACAACAAAAGTCCTGGAATTAAGTGTAGTAATCGCCAAATCATATTAAAATGAGTCAAAGTTATAATTATTATCTTCAAATAATCGTATATGAGTATAAAGGTTACCTCTAAGACGTCTGTAACCATCAAAGGGTCATGTTAACATCCAATTCTATCTCTCATGGTAGTAAGAAGACTATGTTTTTTTACTTCCCAATAAAAACACAACTGCATATACGTGACAGACTTTCTGCATAAACACATATAATATTCAAAACTTCCAGTAGATTGCAGTGAGGTCAATACTACACAAACTGTTGCCACCAGTAAAGTTAGAAGAAGTTAAAAAGAGGTAAATACGAGTATATGTGTTTACACGTAAAGTGTATGCGAAGTAGTGTTTGGGAAGTAAAAATGTCAATTTTCAAAAAGTTCTTCTACCGACAATTGAAGGTTGCAGACGTCTCAGAGGTGTACTGTATTGTAGGTAAAACTATAAAACTAAACTAGTATTGTAACCTATCATCTATCTATACTATTCATATTCTATGTCCCGGAAAAGTCTATTATCCGAATAAACATCAATGTGGTCTTTATTGCCTTACAAGGCTTATAACAGGTGGTTATCTGCAAATAGCGGTATTATGAAGATTCGTCGACTTTTCTACGTTACTCAAGGATCCATTATTCATAAGCACATCACCTCAACTTTTCTTACAGCTTTGTCAGCAAGATTAGGTAGTAGAGTTATCTTACACAGATAGTGTCTTGAGGAAAATGGTTTGCTAATCTGCACACTAGCCTAAACAGTATTTTTTACCCACCCAGAAGGAGGTGTGTTTATGAAAGTATGTCTGTTCTTTTGTCACCTCCTACTCCAAGATTAAACCACTTGACCAATTTCGAAGTGTGAGGTATCATTAGATTCGTATCCTTCCCCGGAGGGTCATAGGCTGTGTTACGATAGCAAAAAAACAATATGGTGGACACAGACTATTTAAAAGGGCTATTTTTTATTTTTAGAAACAATGATCTTTTTCAGATTGATCTGGTTTTTGGATGTTTATGTCATAAAATATAGTATCGTTGAGTTAGTATCCCATAACACAAGTTTCGAACTTACTTTGGGGTTATCTCAGTCTGTGTGATTTGTCCGAATATATTTATTTATTTATAAATGATACTTTGTTTGTCTTGTCGTTTATACTTATTCGTAGCTTTTACAGTATTTGTGAGTAGATATTTGACGTTTGTGTAGATGTTTGCACTCAAGGATAAATCCAAAAAAATGTATGTATATAATGTATTTTACACAAAAATATGGGCTATCTTTCTGTAATGATATACCCGGTTGACTGGCAGTAATAATACAAACATATCAAATGTTCATTCAATACCGAGATTCATCGCCAATAATTATTCAGGATATAATTAATGAAGTCACATTAATTGGATATTAATGAGAATATTATAGCACAGTTATGTTTAATTAGGGATGTGATTTGCCTTCGACATAACTGATCAGATATTATACTTACACTGGCGTGTTTATGAGCCTGCTTCTCGGAAATAATACCATTAGCATTTTTGACGACCACTGTGGCTCAGTGGTAAGTGGTAACGCAAGAGCCTTTGAATCGCAGGGTCCCGATTGTGGTTCCCGACCAGGAGCTCAATTTTTGAACTAGTAGAATCGATCCGCCACTCGTTGTGACGTCAGCACTCGGTTCGTATTCACATATGAATAAAATCAACGAGTGGTCCTGTTTTTACGCATGGATGCATGGGACCCTTGGTACCCATGGGACCCTTGGTACCCATGGGACCCTTGGTACCCATGGGACCCTTGGTACCCACGGAACCCTTGGGACCCAATGGGACCCATGGAACCCCTGGGACCCATGGAACCCTTGGGACCCATGGAACCCTTGGGACCCAATGGGACCCATGGAACCCTTGGGACCCAATGGGACCCATGGAACCCTTTGGACCAATGGGACATAATGGTACCCAATAGGACCCTTGGGACCCATGGAACCCTTGGGACCCATGGAACCCTTGGGACCCAATGGGACCCTTGGGACCCAATGGGACCCTTTGGACCCAATGGGACCCTTGAGACCCTTGGGATCTAATGGGACCCTTTGGGACCGATGGGACCTAATTGGACCCATTGGGACCTTATGATACTTATAGAACCCATTGGGATCATAAGTAGTCAAGTCAAATTTCATATTTTATTGTATACGTCTTTGAATCCGAGTGCTCTCGTGCGACCATTCGGAAAAACCATTCGAATAAAGTTTCAAAAATAGAGCCAATTAAGATTCACCATGCGAAAGCTTAAAAACGAGTGGTGGATCGATTCTATTAGTTCAAAAATTGACACCCAGGTCTAAATGAAAAACGATCTTTTTCCGATTGACTTGGGTCTTGGATGTTTATTTGTTATCCATTGCCTTCTTTTAAGTAATTTATAATTACACATTTTAGATAATTCAAACGCTTTGGTAGAGGCTTAATTCAAACCTGTAATTCTATAATGATTCCAAAGATTTTCACATATTCCCTCAACCAGCTTTTGTCGTTGGGGCGGTGCTAATGGGTGATGCTATAATCATAATACCTACCAACTTTATATACATATGTATTTCCATCGAAAAATTTTTTTTTTAAATCTATGTGTATTTCAAAGAAATTTCCAAGGAAATCACTAAAGCAGTCGTAAAATGCCTTTCGATATGAAGTGTCTGAATTTTTCGGGCGCGGCTTGTGAATGCGGCAGTCTATTCGTAATATTTCAAAAATATATCAGGCATCGGCTGGGATCTCCTCAATCATGCAGGCGTTCGGAGAATCTTGAAGGAATTTTTCGATTAAGCCTGCGGCCATTGTGTTAGAGTGACTCGGCAACACCTCGCCACGACATTTTCTTGGACACCAAGTGGAGCGAATCGACTTTTTGCCGAAGGAAATGTGATCCCCTTTTTGTTTCCCCGTTGAGAAATGAGGCGTACACTGATTAATTGTTGTAAAAAGCATACCTATGAGCATTTTATGTCTTATTATATATACTTTTCTAGCTTTTTACGGCCCTCAAAAGTCACACTCTTGTTTATTTATCATTATTTTTATTATTGCATTGTGATGTTTCTACTGATAATTTGCCTCTGTAATATGCTGTTTGTTTAAGCTCTTTATTTCATATTCAATAAATATAGGCTTTTTTTAGGGTTCCGTATCCAAAGACCCTATAACGGGACCCTATCACGATACTTCACTGTCTGTTTCTCTTTAACTTTAATTCAACTGTACTAAATACAGTCTGGTGACAGACAGACGGACGTGTCTGTCACCAGACTGTATTTAGTACAGTTGAATTTTTTACAGATGATGTATTTCTGTTGCAGTTATATGAACAAATACTAAAAACGAAATAAAACAAAAATTTTAGGACTCCCATTTTTTTCCGTTTTTGCTTGATAGTCTAAGATAATGGTACGAAACCCTTCGTGGTCGATTTTTGTCGCCGTACCCAGTTATTTCAATACATGCATATCCTTTATTATTCATCATTCTCAACCTTCATACTTAAACGAAAATACTCAAGAAACCATTGATTGCTGTAGGCGTCACGCACACATACCTTGTATTAGTAGATAGATATGTCGCAGTCATCTGGTTGAATCTTGAATGACTAGCGCGTTCATTGGATGACTTCATTTAATTGAATGACTAAAGGACAACTCGTCAAGTCGTTGAACGTCATATAGCTAAGTCGTTAATTGGGTTATAGCCTTCTTTGCAATGTTTGCTGGTGGCATGATTTCCTAAGCTTTACTTAATCTCATATTTTTGCACACTTTTCTTAGTTTAATAATAGCCGGCAGCGGCGTCATAAAAGGTAGATCCATGCTGTCATACTATTTAATTACAAATAATGCACTTTGAAGTAAATTAATTCGAAAAAAATATCAACACAGTGCTATCGTGCTATTGGTGACTTCTAGCGCCGCAGTGGGAAAAATTTTTACTAAATTTGTATCACCTGACTGATTTATGTCCGCTCTGTTCAAAGAGCTATGTTACAATCCGCTAACTAGTTGGACGTTGAGTGACGCTTGTTCAATCAACGAACGCGCTAGTCATTTAATCAAATAGCAGATTTAACCAGATGACTGCGACATATATAAGATATAATAGAAGATGATGTGATGTTCGTTCGTTACTAAAATGCCTGAAAAACTATCGGGTGATTTGGAGGACAAATGGCGCAAGAAGCATTGAAAGAATGTAATTCCTAGTTCCGAGATTGTTGGGCTGGCTGGAAGCGAGCCAAATGAAACCGCAAATTAAATCCTCAAATATCTTATAGTCGAACTAAGGTCGGTTACATCGGTTTGTACGTACGCTTTTTACGTCTATTATGGGTTAAAAAACGTAGAACCCTCCGAAAGATTAAGTCTAAGTTGTAGGTATTCTATGTTTTTTATGTTAAAGGCAGGTAGGCGATTACCAGCGTTGGGCTTTACCTTAATGTGACAATTGGTTTTGAGATCTTGGCCTTAAGTGTCTTGTAAGTGATAATAAGTACCATAATACTTACATACATAGGAATCACGACTTTTTCCCTTTCGAAGACCCGAAGAAGAAATTAGAATCAAAATAGATATGATTTGCTCTTGCCTATAGCCAATAGTCTAGCTAGATAGTAGTAATAGATTTTTGTCCATCCCTTTATCCGATTTTTACGGTCTACACAGAATGAGAATCAACAGGGACATTCAAAGTTTTTTTTTTTCTCCTGGATCATCATAAAAGAAGTCATAGAGTGATGAGAGATTAATAGTGTATCTAAAACGCATTGTACCATAAATTTCGTAGGTATATACGAATGACACAGAGATGTACAAATTTATACGGAACTTTCATGAAATTCTTTTTGAACAGGATTCGCTTAGCATCGTGCCCCCTGACCATATTTTTAGTTCGAAATCAGCATTGCTTATCAGTTATCACTATCTCTACATATTATGAAACAAAATTCTCCGCAACGTCTGTCTGTCTGTTCGCGATAAACTCAGAAACGACACGGGTTTTCACGTGGTTTTCATTAAAAGATGAGTAATAAAAAAATCCGTTTATAATGATTAGATATCATAGAACAAAAGTATTAACACTAAGTAGGTACACATAAGCACATAAGAAATGGACAGAGAGATGAGTGAGAACATTAAGAGTCGCCTGGAAGCGCATGTCTCCATCACAAACGGAAAAAGGGAATTGTAGCAATATTTGATAATTTTGGTATAAAATTACGCATTCAATCAATTTATCTCATTATAATCTACGTACGTTCCTATACAGCTTGGTAAAATTGTCAATGGTTTGAGAATACGCCTCTTAAGATTTCCATACAAATTTGAAAAGGCTTGTAATTATCAAACCATTGATATTTTAAGCAAGCTGAATAGGAACGTACGTAGATTATAATGAGATTAATTGATTGAATGCATAATTTTATACCAAAATTATCAAATATTGCTACAATTCCCTTTTTCCGTTTGTATGGAGCGCGTTTTTTACATGCGCGTCCAGTCGACTCTTAACTTGGGTTCTTGACAATCCATTAACTTCATCAACAATGTGTAATGCAATTTGTAGCGTCAGGACAGGACTGGACAGCTGATTAATTCTCCCGTCGTGGTCTGGCGAGCGGCGTGTCGGAAGTTTGCTCGGGGTGAGGCGGGACCACTCACCCATGAGACAGTAGGTGAAGGAATTAGCCGGGGGAAGTTGTGGTATGGGTACTCACTCATCAATTCAGAACTGCAACCTTTTTTGCATAATCTTAAAAAGAAAATGAGACTTTCCTTGAAACATACATCAATTCTAATGACGGGGAAGTTGTGGTATAGGTACTCATCAATATTGAACTGCATTGTTTTTTGCATAATCGTACAAAGAACTTAGAATCCGTAAATACTAATCACGTCTTCAAATTTTGCGAGGTAGACAGCGCCTAGGGTAACAAGGCCCAAAGACCACGTTTAATGTAATGGTGTTTATAGAAAAACGAAATCAAAATAGTGATGACTTATGTTAGTCGCGTCACTTTTTGACTTGATTCATCAGATCCTTAATTAGGAAGGCAAGCATATTTGAAGTTTTTCCTTTGTCTCACACCAGCACGGAAGAAAAAATAGGAACCTACTTATGCATAAAATTTAACGTAACTAATAGTTATTTGTTACCTATACTAATCCGTTAAAAAAAATTAACTAAATTACAGAAACAATTACAGCATGATACTTATGTATTTATATATATTTATATAAATATCATGCTTTATGCTATACTAAAGGTACATAATTATTATGATATTTCTATATTTACTTTGCATGTAACAGCCTACAGTTGTATTAATCTTGATTATTTTTTTTTTATAATTTCTGAAGCGTTTTCCTGTATAATGAAGAATTTCGCAAACATTGAAAGTTATTAAAGTAATACGGAACACTTCGTGCTAGAAAAAAAAAAATTAAATTCACGGATGAAACGTCCACAAAATTCGGCAGAATTTAAGTTTTGCCTGTGCAATCCTCTCCCGTCTCCACCTACCAACATTCTATTTTGGGTAAGTAATATAACATATAAACACAAAATATATATGTTTTAAGATCAATACCAACGAAATATATAATTTTGGTCAGTATAATTATCAATCAAGATAAAAATCGGAAGAAATAATTATGAAAAAAATAAAATCTTTTTTTATAACAATTATTCAACATAACAAACCTTTCATATACCGTTTTATCGTTATAAAATTTAACAAATCGATTTATTGTTACGTATAATAAACGTAATATATACTTATTATTAAGCATAATAATCATTGCTTATACAAATAAAGTGATAGAAGATCCTAATCTACGTTCTGTGACTAAGTCGCTTTCGCACCCAGTCGTCGCTCGCTCGCTTCGCACGCTCGCTCATATGGTGGTCTATGTGTAACCATAACCTAACCTACCTTCTGCTACCAAGTCGCGTATCCAAACCAGTCGCTTTCGCACTCAGTCGTCGCTCGCTCGCTCATATGTTGGTCTACGTGTAACCATAACCGAACCTACTTTTTTGTTTCCAGACGCCTTTGCACCCAGTCGTCGCTCGCTTGCTTCGCTCGCTCGCTCATATGGAGGTCTATGTGTAACCATAACCTAACCTACCTTTTGTTACCAAGTCGCGTATCCAAACCAGTCGCTTTTACACCCAGTCGTCGCTCGCTCGCTTCGCTCGCTCACTCATGTGGTGGTCTATGGGTAACCACAACCTAACCTACCTTCTGTAACCAGTCACTTTTGCACCCAGTCGTTGCTCGCAAGCATAATAATCATTGGTAATACAAATAAAGTGATAGAAGATCCTAATCTACGTTCTGTGACTAAGTCGCTTTCGCACCCAGTCGTCGCTCGCTCGTTCATATGGTGGTCTATGTGTAACCATAACCTAACCTACCTTCTGCTACCAAGACGCGTATCCAAACCAGTCGCTTTCGCACCTAGTCGTCGCTCGCTCGCTTCGCTCGCTCACTCATATGTTGGTATATGTGTAACCATAACCGAACCTACCTTCTGTTACCAGTCGCTTTCGCACCCAGTCGTCGCTCGCTCGCTTCGCTCGCTCGCTCATATGGTGGTCTATGTGTAACCATAACCTAACCTACCTTCTGTTACCAAGTCGTGTATCCAAACCAGTCGCTTTTACACTTAGTCGTCGCTCGCTCGCTTCGCTCGCTCGCTCATGTGGTGGTCTATGTGTAACCATAACCTAACTTACCTTCTGTAACCAGTCACTTTCGCACCCAGTCGTTGCTCGCAAGCATAATAATCATTGGTTATACAAATAAAGTGTTAGAAGATCCTAATCTACGTTCTGTGACTAAGTCGCTTTCGCACCCAGTTGTCGCTCGCTCGCTTCGCTCGCTCATATGGTGGTCTATGTGTAACCATAACCTAACCTTCCTTCTGTTACCAAGTCGCGTATCCGAACCAGTCACTATCACACCCAGTCGTCGCTCGCTCTCTCATGTGGTGGTCTATGTGTAACCATAACCTAACCTACCTTCTGTTACCAGTCACTTTCGCACCCAGTCGTTGCTCGCTCGCTTCGCTCGCTCGCTCATATGGTCGTCTATGTCTAACCATAACCTAACCTACCTTTTGCTACCAAGTTGCGTATCCAAACCAGTCACTATCGCACCTAAGGTACTCGCTCGCTCGCTTCTCATAATCAATTTGATTGATCTAGATTTTTATTGATATATATTTTAAATAGTATTCGTTTTGATTGTTATATTTTATGGCATGTATACTGAACGAGTTGTATGACAGGTAATGTTTAGTGTTCATAAACGTTATAATAAATGAGTTTATGGTTTTCGATATAAAAATTTTATAAATATTATAGCTTTTAAGAATATAAACAGTAATAATTATATCAAGTAAACATTATATCTTTTGAACTTTATTGAAATGAAAATATATAATTTGTTATTATATCAAACAATACGCACCCTTCTATTTAGAAGAAACTAAATTCACTCGAATCCTTGTTTAATCGGTTGCTAAAAAATCGGTTGGTAAAAGCTGTTTTAAATCGTCGCCAACTAAGGCGACGATTTAAAACAGCTTTCATCAGTCCTTCCCGATTTCGAAAGTCAGCACTTGAGGCGATATGCCATAATTAATGCAGAAAAGTAAATTACCTTTCTTGAAAAATTTTGGACTATTATGAAACTAAATTCACTCGAATCCTAGTTGAATTTAGTCGACGGTAATTTAAAAGGCTTTCATCAGTCCTTCGTGAATTCTAGAGTCAGCACTTGAGGCGCTATGTCATAAATATTGCAAACATTTAAATTAAGTTTTCTTGAAAATGCTGGATTATCATGAAACTAAATTAACCCGAATCCTAGTTTAATTTAGTTGGCGGCGATTTAAAAAGGCTTTCATCAAGTCCTCGTGAACTATAGTACTTGAGGCGCTATGCCATAATAAATGCAAAAAACTAAATGAACATTCTTGAAAATGTTGGACTATTATGAAACTAAATTCATTCGAATCCTAGTTTAATTTAGTTGGTGGCGATTCAAAAAGGCTTTCGTCAGTCCTTCGTGAATTCTAGAGTCAGCACTTGAGGCGCTACGTCATAAATAATGCAAAAATTAAATGAGTTTTCTTGAAAATGTTGGGCTGGACTATTTTGTATAATGAAATGTCAGTTACAGACGCAACACTTCACAAATTGAATTAAAATATATCTTCAAATTTGTATTGTCGAGATGCTTGCCAAAACTACAATTACTACAAATATAATGCTTTGAGATATTACAGTATCTCGAATAATCTCGATGATATTTTGTTGAGATGATACACCTCCAAGTTCTTAGTTTTTCATGTTTTAAGGTTTATTTTTTATTTATTTATTCAATTAGGTACACCAACAGGTTACATGACAAAAATATACAAACAACATTAAATCTTAAGTTCTATCATGCAACCCAATAATAGGTAAATACAACATTCATGATTTAGCAGTAAGTAATTAATATTAATTTTAGAATAGGAATTTATATATAAAAAAGAATATTTAATTGAATTATTGAGATGAATTAAAAATATTTAAATTTAGCATGCATACAAATTTGATAATTTACATAAAATTAAAATCATCATCATCATCATCATTTCAGCCGCAAGAAGTCCACTGCTGGACATAGGCCTCATAAAAAATAAAAAATAATACAATATAATTTACATAAAATTAAAATAATGTAATTGAATTATCAGACAAACAATAATTAATTAATTAATTAAAATAGTCATGGGATGACTGTAATTTAGTTTTAAATGTAGCAATTGAGTCATGACAGATGTCCAGGTCATATTTATCATTTATTTCATTGTAGGTTGAGAGCATTCTAGGTACGGGTGCGTGCCTACCAAGGTTGGTGTTGGCCCGGGGGATCACATACGTGTTTACTAGCTTTCTCCGGGTATTTGGTCGTGGTACTCTAAGACTAATATTATATCTATATTCCAGAGTGTTGTGACAGTCAACTGCGCCTCGGATGAGCTTATAAAGGAACAACGTGTCTAGCATGCTACGGCGCTCAGATAGTGAATTCATCTTAAATTTCGTCAAGCGGTCACTGTATTCACTTCTGTGACTGAAGTTAGGAGTTTTGTAAGCCAGATGTCGTGTAAATGTTCTTTGGATCCGTTCTATATTGTTGTCGTGTTTCTTATAGCATGGATTCCATACAACACAAGCAAATTCAAGGTGGCTTCTGACTAGTGCATTATATAATGTTAGGGTATCGGTGTTTTTGAAATTTGCGGTATTGCGTTTTAAGAAGACAAGCATCTGATATGATTTTGAGACAATAGCGTCATAATGAGGGATGAAATTCAACTTGCTATATATATATATTATATATATATATATATATATATATATATATATATATATATATATATATATATATATATAGATATCCCTTTACGGTAAATGTTGATCAGATGCGACTTCACGCGAGCACTTTGTTGATCCGAAAACGCATGTTGATCCGGCGCCTTTTGTTGATCCAATATGCATCTCTGGTAACAAATGTGGCTCCGACCGGATCAACATCTGCACTATCGGACTTCTTACCTAGCGTTCGCTGAAGTTGATCCGATATACAAATCCACCTTGCGATAGTTACGGATAATGTTGATCCGATTTAAATGAACCAATCAGAGCACAGGAAGCGATCTGATTGGTTGAAAGCAGCCGCGACGTTGCCGTTTTGTATCTTAAACTATCCCAAACTACACAACATTTAATCCATCGTCTTTAGGCTCGTTAGACGAGTTTGGGCTCGTTGGATTTGTCTTGATAAGAGCATTAATTTTTATTAGTGTCGAGGGTCTGATGATGCTCCTTGAAGGTGGCCATAACATCTCCTGAACTACACAACATAACCCTATCGTGTTTGGGCTTATTGAATTTGTTTTGACCAGAGCAATACAGTGCCTATACAAATGACTAAAATGTAGAAAATAAAATTACATAAAGGTAAAAAAAAAAAAATTAAAATAAGCTTTTATTTAATGCTCAGTAAAAAATAAACTTCAAATATCCATCAATGTACTGGTAATTACTTTAATTTTTTTTGACGAATGCCTGGACCGATTTAAGAAATTCGTTTTTGTTTGATGGTTATTCATTATAGATGGTCCCATTACATTTTTAGTTAGGGAGGCGAATAGGGGAATTTTCGGCAATACTCGAGCGTGGCAGTTTAAGATATGAGAGATACCTTAGACCTAATAGAACAGCCTTGTAAACAGCGGCGGATTTACAAATTTGCCGCTAGTAGTCTATTCAAACTTGCCGCCCCTACTGAGTATTGAAATTCAATACGTTAGTTTAGTTAGTTCACAATCATATTAATTACATTTAGTTATTCAGAAATTGCTACTTTATGATGTGTTCTATCGTCCTCATTACATCGACTTTTTCCCGTTATTAGTATGATTGTGAAGTAGGTGATATAGTGAAGTAGCCGCGGGTAACAGCTAGTCTTTTATATACGGATTACGAACGTAATGTGTATAAATATAATTATATTTTTTTTTATTATTTGGGCTAAATTTGCCGCCCCTCTAAATATGCCGCCCTAGGCTTCAGCCTACTAAGCCTATTGGTAAATCCGCCACTGCTTGTAAAGTATTTAGCTCGATATGTAGTGACGCGCGCCTAGGATAGACGATCAGATTAGTAAAAAAAATGGATAGTCTGAAATACTCGAGCGCGTCAGATTAAGATATTGGGGTTGATTTTAGTGTTTAAAGACGAAATTTAACTAATCTGACGATAAGTCCTTGACGCCGCCGAGTTATAGGGTCGCGAACTTGTAAAAAAAAACGTTAATCCGGCATTCTCGAGCGCGATTTTTTTTATTTTTATTTTGAAGAATATAATCTAAAACTTACTAAAAATACAAAATCTGCCGGTTTCCGCATGACCGGAAGTGTGGAGGAGCCATTTCGTCTTCCTAAGAACGCGTTGCGGCATATAAGTCGCGAACGATACATTTTACAAAAAAAAGTTTAAATAAACAAAGAAGGTAATTTTATTTTACACAAAAAAGGTCTCTTTACATTTTTGTAAGAAGAAAGAAATGAAAGTTCCAGTGTAGAAGAAGAAGAAGATGAATTGTATTGAGCAAAAATGTAAAGATCATACATAACAATACAATTATCATCCAATTTTTATATCATTTCATTTTTTTATACAATAAATAATACACTTCGTACTACATTTCATCTACATTTACGTTGGTTGTATGTATCGCTTTATTGTCTTTCTTAAATTCCCCGTTTTATCAAGGAGAAAGATAGGAAAAAAAAGAAACCAAAAAACCTTTTTCGGTCAGATTAAGAGAACCCACCAACATTTTTGTCAGATTAAAAAAATATGCTTTCAGGATACCGAGATAAACCTCCCCTATGAAAATCTGACGCGCTCGAGTATTTCAAAAAAACTTTTTTTTCAAGCATTTTCAAAAATTCATCGTAACTTATCGTCACGCCGAAATCGTCCGTTTTTTTAAAGGGAGCTTCCTTGGGGCCTACTTAACACCCCTTCTGAAAATCTGACGCGCTCGAGTAAATTTTTTTTTTTTTGCATTTTTGACTACTTTATATGCCTACCCCCACCACGCAAACCGGCAGATTAGTATACCGTTGTTATCAGAGGCACTTGGGGCATACGTAGTATGAATATGTGACGCGCTCGAGAATGCCCAAGTAACTGTTTTTTTTAACATTTTTGAAAAACCGTAACCACCAAACCCACCGCTAAAATGGTTTTTGCCATACGAGCTTTTCTTTTCGAAATCATTTTATCTTTCGATTTTGATAGGTCTCGACAGCGCCGTTGAATTACGCCATTTAGCTACCTCGCCTCCCTAACTATTTTATTGAATAGTGGCGAGCGCTTTTTGAAAAAATAAACAAAAACCCAAAAAAAAAATTTACAGGTATGCCGTTCGGATTACACTTATTTCTATTTTTTTCTTATGCCTATTAAAAAAATTTATAGGGTTGAAGTCGGTTTTTGTTTTTTTGTTAAAAATATCTTAAATTATTTGATTGTTAGACATCAAAGCTTTTTGTTTGTATGGTGAACGTCTGGTGTTCCCCATCGTCTAGTTTGTAATAAAATATAAGTACTCATTTCCATTACTTACTTACTGCAGCGTCTCTTGCTGACAGTTTTACTTGTCAGCTTGCCTCTTGCGCAAAGGCTCTAATGATGTCTTCACAGTTGCCTATCTCTTTCTTTACACGCCGCCTCCGTTATCTCATATCCCCATCTACTCTACTGTGCCCCTCTCTTTATTTTCCTACCAGATCAGATGACCTTGACTCAGTTACTCAGTTTGATGTTTAGAATACTTCTTTCAATTTTCTTTTGACCATACTTTTAGACTGTTTCTCTGTTATGAGGCTTACATCAGCGAAACTAGGTACTCTTAAATTCTTCATCTCCGTCATTTGATCAAATTGAAAGAAGTCTACGAGAGTACGTAGTACATTACTTGTAGTATTTTTAATATAACTTTTCATCAATTCAAATTAAGAGACCTGCTGGTAATGTGTAGTTCTCTTAAATTATCAAATACAAAATAATGAAAAGTAATTCCAAAAATACTAAATGTTATTTACTTCCGATGTACTATAGTAGATTTTTAGATGCGATGCGAATGTGAACAAGTGAACTGTCGCACGCAGAACGCGACGTTGCCGTTTTGTGCTCCAGTACCTATTGGTCAATTTTGGCTCCGGATCCACATTGTCTAAGTAAATGTCGCATATAATTTGAATATACTCTGGATCTAAAAAGTCATATCCAGTATGATTTTTTAAACCGTTGATGGATCAACATATCCTGGTGAAATCACCGACGAGTATGTTGAAAACCTGCAAGTGCAGATCCACCGACGTCACACGCGCAACTAGAACGGATCAGAGTATATCAGTTTGCGCCACGCGGATCTGAGTAAACACGTAAAATAGGTGGATCAACAATTGTTCTAACTTCTCACTGGATCAACATTTACCGCAAAAAGTTCATTATATATATATATATATATATATATATATAGTTAAGATATAACCACTAAGCATTTTATGTGCGGAGCGAGTTATAGTTTAATAAATTACCGGCGAAAAGGAAGAAATGGAACAAGGAAAAAACCCATGTGCGGTATTATGTCACTTAATATACACATGGAGGACACACAGGTCACTTAATATAATTTATATGAAACATTTGGCGAATAATCTAATAAGAACTGATATACACTGTAAATGTTAAAGTAAAACCCTAATTCAGCAGAAAATTCTGAAGAAAAGCATAGATAATTTCAATATCTGTATTTTGACTAAATTAGAATAAAACACGATTTTATTGTAGTTGGTGTGTAAATTTAATTATTTTAACTAGTTTACTGAAAAAGTGATAGATAGGTAAAAGAGAAATGTGGGCATTTAATGTCAGTTTCAACTTTCATCTTTTTTGCTGTAATATTTCCGAATCAATCTGCAACTACTTAATTATTTTCTGAAATGGACAGTGTACCTAATTCTTTAAAAACGATTTAGAACACATTTTGAAACACTTTATATCAAAGCAGTGTGCTGAGATTTCAATATAACGCTGAAGCAACATTAAACTTTGGAAAGTGTAAACTACCGAGTCTGCGTGTTGTTGATTAGCAGACTTTGGAGGTTTAGAGATTGTAGTAGAGTTGAGGATACGAAAATACTGTTTTGAGAACGGCGATTGATCAAAAATGTAAGTCAATTATTCGAAAATAGTACCATTAGTAAGTGATAGCACGTCCCTGTTCACCTTTGATCTAAAAACCAATTGTACTATTTTAGGGTTCTATGCCCAAAGGATAAAAACAAGACCCTTTTACTAAGACTCCCATGTCTATCCATCCATTTGTCTCAGGCTTTAATAAATTGAACCTTGATTTTTTTAGCAGAAAGTAAATCCTTTTCCCCTATGTTTCTCTTCCAAGAAACTTGTTTTTAGTGTTATTTCTCAATACTGAGAAAAAAGAAAAGCCGCATGGAGGATGTTTCACGCGTCCTTATATTATACATAAGATACCACATTCTAAACATGTGGTTTTTGTAATAATTATACGGAAACCTTAGTGTGTGTAACTCGCGCTTGGACGGTTTTGTTTCTACTTTTATTCACACTTGATTTAATTAATCTAATAAAATCTGCCTTTTGTGATTTTTAATACCTGCGAGGTGAATTGAAATACGAGTGTGTTACAATCAAAATAGCTCACTCACAATCATACGACGTTTTTATCACACTGGCATTAGAAATAATTAAAAGAATCACAAATTTGCCTTGTTTCGTAATGGCATACATCTTAATGGCGACATTTGGTTACGTGCCCAAAGGTTAAAAGTCAGATTATTGGTAAACTTAACCTTACAACATGGAAAATTTAGAACGTAAGGTGTAACATGTCGACAAAACCCGACAATGGATTTGGCAGCGTTACTTTTAATACAACTTTGCATAGGTATTAATCCTTATTGCTCCAAGTGTAGCATTGTAGAGTAAGAATTCATTTGTATATATTTTCACGGCCTATAAACCCTTCAGGCCCCGTTGCGGTAATCGAGGTCGGATGATCGAAGTTTCAATTTAAATATAAACCACATGGCCAGCCCTCCTTATTTGTAGAATCCTAAACAAATTGAAACACCGGTGTTCGGCACGAATGTGTTTATTCTTTACGAGGTAGGTAGACAATTTACGAAAACTAAACACATTCCATTGGTTTAAGATAATAGCAACACTTTTTAGGGTTCCGTAGTAAACAAGGAACCCTTATAGTTTCGCCATGTCTGTCTGTCTGACCGTCCGCGGTTTTACGCAGAGACTATAAGTACTAGAAAGCTGTAATTTGCTATGGGTATGTATATTAATCATGGCAAAAAAGTGGTAGAATAAAATCTTGAAAAAAAAATTTTTAGGGTAACTCCCATACAAGTAAAGTGGGGGAGTATTTTTTTTTCTCTATTTACCCATCGTGTGGGGTATCGTTAAATAGGTCTTTCAAAAAATATTGTGAGGTTGAGAGCACCATTTTTCGATTTAGGGATCCGTTTCCGAAATATTTGGTTTTAAAGTGCGAATTTTTGTTAGACGTAAGTGTCCCCCCCCTTCTATCTGCTAAACGGTTATATATAGACACGTGAAAAAAATTACAGCAGTAGTATAAATACTGAAGTTGAAAGGAAAACTATCAGAGCTGAGTACTAAGTACAAACTAAAAAGTTATAGGCAACCAACTTATAAACTGTAAAATTTCATACTATTTTCATTGTTAGATGTTAGGTGCGAGTGTGAATAGTGTGAACTCAAAGTTGTCATTCGCAACTACGGAACCCTACACTGCGCGTGGCCCGACACGCACTTGGCTGGTTTTTTGATAAAATGTTTACAGGGTAATTATTCTGTGATAGAGTGACACACACTGGTTCATTAGGACTTTTTTTCTCTAGGGCCCTCTCTACTACTAGAGCCATAAAGCCAGAGCAGTCACATGATTTGGCTTACTCTTCCCACGCCGCCCAGACGGGTTGTGATCTGTATGATGTTTATAAGCTTTGTTTAGTTTGTGTTTCCTAAGTCTCCTTCTACGATATCCACGGGAAGACTTGGAGTGGTCCTATTCAACGCTGTCGGGAACTACATAGCTACACACACAGTTACTTCCTCGAGAAACAAACAAATAAGGTATGTGTTTGAAACCATAGTAAGAAGGTAAATTCACGTATTTAGGCTCATTTGATCTCAAGAAAGCACTTTCGCATCGCTCATAATAAAAGTTAGTCATAAAAACGACATATTGGAAAAAAAAGATTAGTTAAAAATTAATATCAAACCTCTCTGATATCTATGTCAAAGAGAATTTTATTGAATAGTCTACGTGTATCATAGAAGCTGAACATGAAATAAGCGACCTGAATCATTAGGGCAAAGCCAGTTCACATCGCAGGACAAATTACACGCCTTTGATCCTTCATCTTTTTCAGACAGACGGAGATAATGAAAGTGAAGTGGGTGAAAGAGACGCACGACTACCAGAGAGTAGTGTTAGAAAGGGATGGAAGATAATGTAAAATGATTTAGTCTGCCAGACTGAAAGCCTTGTTCAAAAGCGAAGCATTACAAAGGACGAAATTATTTATACTTGACTAAGCCAGGCGATGCTCATGATGCAGCTTTCGAATATACAAGGTGTCTCATCGAGTGGCTATATTTTTTATCTAAGTAGATATAAATGATGAATAGAAACAAGACCCCGTTTCGGGAACAAAAATACTGTAATAAATTTTAAAATACTCCCATACCCGACCAAGGAATCCTGTGCATATATCTATACTTGTACAATCACTAAGGTAATAATGGGAACCTACTTTAGAACTTTTCATTGAGTAAATTTCCAGGTTACGGGTGTCCCCTGGTAATTTTGGTGGTGTGCAGAAGTTGATGTGAAGTATATCTTGCTAAAACCCATTCCCGGAAAATACCCAGTTTGCTTAGGTCTGAACCACAGGAAGAGTTATAGCATTACGAAGATAGTTTTTGGCTATGGGACAGAAATATGAGAAGATTTGCTCTAGCAATCGCATCGTATCAAGTCAAATCGACTATTTAGAGGCAACAAGTTTAATTTGCATAGAGGCCCCTTTGATTAGAGAGTATATAATCAAAGAGAGGCCCCTAGATATACAACTTACAGATTACCATTAATAATAAATTTTATAATTATCTTCAAAATACTCCACGTATTGCCGGCGACGTGAGGCGCGAAGTATGAGCAGACAAACGTCCTCGAAACCTTCGGTAGAAGATTCCATGCGCCCTCCTTCATTAGCACTCTTAACTAAAAACAAACCAAATTCCACTTTATGGCGAGATAAGTACGCAACTTAATTTGAACTTTTTCAATAATATGTAGTCTACGACGTCATCTACACTCCATACTTTTGACGTTAACGAATGCAATCGGTACATGTACAGCGGCCCCGACATTACCCGGGACGAAAAATGGTTCGGTCCAGGACCTGCATTGCTGTGATGGTTAAAGCTGGTGGCATTTTTTCTTTCATTACTTTAATTTGTCAAGGCGCTCCTTATTACACAGGTCTTTTCGAGGTTCCCAGCACAGTTTAACAGGCATGCGAGAGCTTGCCTGCTTTCGTCTCCTACGTGACGTGACAGCCGCTGTGATGGCACAGCAGAAGATAACATCTCATACTTCAAAATCGGTGAAGCCGTTTAGGCTACAGGACGCGTTAATAGAATCATGATAACTAACTTTAAGTGTACAAAAATATGCCTATACATTTTAATAGATATTAGATAGGACAAAAAATAGGAATATCTATTACTGCGTAAAAAAGTTCCGTTTATTTACGCACAACAACTCACTCATTTTAATATTTTTATACGAATCACTACTTATTGCAGTTATTTTGAAAGCAGTCTTTCAGTTGTCACAATAGTTTTACTGCTAACAATGGAGCGAGGAAAAATATAGCCTTGACTGAATTCACAGTTTTTACGAATTTCAGAGCAATTTTATTACAACAGTGCAGTAGTGAAAAACGCTCAATTGAAAGATATTTATGCAGTTTTTAAAGGCTACGAAGAACATAGTGTCTTGTGTTTATTTTATTTAGAATCGATTTATGGAGATTGTGTATCTTATTTTTCTTGTTGTTACAGTGCTAAATGGTGAGTGATGTTTTATAGCGTTAACAATTTATGTTTCAAATGATGTGCCTTGATCGCATATCATTCAAATAAAGCAATCATTAAAAATGGAACCATTGTAATTATTTTTCTTAGAAATCATTTTCAATGTTTCAACATTACAATGTTATAAAATTCTTCAGTCATTTCAAAGGGCTTAAAGGGCTCCATAGTTTAACTAAATTGCTTAAATTGTAAAAGATTCGCTTTCCAGTACTTTTAGCCTATGTGGTAGAGTAACAACGCTGGGTGCGGGAAACTGTCGAAACTTTAATTACGAGCTATTGTCGGAGTTAGGGAAAAACTATTGAAGCAAATGGGAGTAATCTGCCAAGATTTTGTTGTTGGTTTCCGTGCCCGATTCGGCGATTGACTTCTAACTTACTAAGTCTTAAACTAGTTAAAAACTATTTTTTTTGTGAAGTCGACAGCAAAAATCAGCTGAGGGAATAGCCGTAAACCAGAGGAATTATTTTAATTAGCAATGCGGCTGGCAACTCATCACTATTTCGATTCTATTACCATCTCCACTAATACGGCGTTCGGGTCTTGTAGCTTACACCTTACGGTCTGTCTGCGCTAAGATATAAAACGTGATAATTTGTATCTATAATAACTGTTACAGACAAAAAAATGTGCATTGTATGCTTTAATAAATCTAGTCCAATCTTCTGAAAATTTAGTGCCAAAGCCATTCAAAGCCTTTCCAGATACGCAGACTTTAACTAAATTGTAAAAGATTCGCGTTCAAGTCTCGGCAGCGGGGTATTAACGGTGAAAGCGAGAAACTGTCGAAACTTTAATTAGGAGCTATTGTGGAAGTTGGCGAAAAACTATCGACACAATAGCAACTAATCTGGGAAGTTTTGTTGGCTTCCGTCTAGTTTCCGTGTCCGGCAATTGACGACTTACTTATAAAATCTTATTTTGTTAATTGACCAATATTTGTTTTGGAATGTCGGAAAATATATTAATAATTTCGATTTGTTCTCACAATTGCCCAACAAAGAAGTGTTATATTTTCAGGGATCAAGTAGTACGAGTATATAAATTAGTTTATAGTGTTCCGAAAAGCTTCCAAATGTGTGAAAATTTGGAAAACAAATCTCAAAATCATGGGATGAGAATTTGTGGGATGAATACGAAATAACCCATCTAATTATATCGTAAAAAATTTATAACCAATGTGCCACCCATCTTTTCTTTACAAAGACAAAGTTAATAATAAATTCAAACGATTTTTACTCGATCAGTGTCTAGAAGAAAAAGTTTAATTACGAGCTATTGTAGAACTTGCCGGGAAAAACTACCTCCAACAAAAGCAACTAATTTGAAAAGTTAGTAGATCGGTTGGTTCTCGATAAGTGAGAAATTATCTTCGGGCAGTTAGGACGAAAAATTAATACTTATTTGCCCGGTTTTTTTAGGGTTTCGTAGTAAACAAGGAACCCTTATAGTTTCGCCATATCTGTCCGTCTGTCCGTCCGCGGTTTTACTCAGAGACTATTAGTACTAGAAAGCTGTAATTTGGTATGGGTATGTATATTAAATAGGTAATTATGCCAAAAAAGTGGTAGAAAAAATCTTGAATAATATTTTTTTTTTATCGTAGCCCTATACAAATAAAGGAGTATTTATTGTTCTATTCTAACCCATCGTGTGAATTGATAAATAGGTCTTAAAAAATATTGAAAGGTTGACTACACCATTTTTCGATTCAGGGATCGGTTATTGATTAGGCAAATTTTTGTTAGGGGTAAGTGTTCCCCCTTCTATCTGCTAAACGGTCATATATGGATACGTGGAAAAAAATTACAGCAGTAGTATCTCCGGAACGAAAAAGTCTTGCTTGTAGTATCGTTTCAACCCTTGCCTCCAGAGTGATAATAATCCCGGGTCCGCTCCCAGGTCAGGTCAAGATGGAAAATGATCTTTTTCAGATAGACTGGGTCTTGGATGTTTATCTATATAAGTATTTATTATAAAATATACTTAGTATCCCATAACACAAGTCTCGAACTTACTTTGGGACTAACTCAATATGTGAGATTTGTAAAAAGAAATTACTAAGTAGGTTCATGATTTCCAAAGCGTTGTCATAAAATAATCCGGATGATCAAACACTATTGGTTCCACAGTCTCTTAACTCAAAATCGCTTGTAATTTCAAACAAAAATTGTAGTTAGGCTTAATTAGCCTAACTACATTTTTTGTTTGTGGAGCTATGAGGAGCTATGGTTCACGAAGCCATATCATAAAACAATTTCCAAGATCATTCAACCCTGCGGCTTCACAGACTTGTTATCTCATAGTGGCCTACAGCCTGTCCGCCACACTTTTTAATAAGATTGAAAAACGCGACTACAACAACTTTTAAATTTCATCAACTGCGCCCTTTGCCTATAACGGGATTATTTCCGTGCAATTCGATTAAGTATTCTGAAGTGTCGTTCCTTAACAATTCCTTACTCTAAGATAGTATCGTATTAAGTATTTCCTCTTATTAAATTAAGAAATAAGATATGGGACTTCTTCTGCACTCCGCTTTGGAAGCGGCCTAAACTTAGCCATAAGTAAATAATGACGTCAACAAAAAAAAAAATGTTGTAATAATTGTAAACACATGTATGACAATTAATAAGTGTTTAAAGAAACCTATATTAAATAAACGATTGAATCTTGAATCTTGGGATAAGTCCACGCGAGCAGGGTTCGAACCTGCGTATCGTATCAGTCTTTGTATGACTAATCAAATTACTCGTAGGTCACCGCGGTTGAATCCTACACGTCAAATTTCGCTACCATAACCCATTTCTCTTCTACGAATCATAATCCCAATCCCAACTAATATTATAAATGGGAAAGTGTGTTTGTATATTTGTTTGTTGCGCTTTCACGCCATATATACTAAACCGATCATCATGAAATTTTGCATACACGTTGTCTGGAGTACTCCGAACCGGGAGGAATGGAGACAGTACCGGGATGAATGGTAATTCATCCCGGCGAAAAGTACTGTGCCTGTGGGATCGGCACTAACGCTGACGGAGCCGTGAGTGAAAAATGCATGGAAACATCGATATAAAAAAAACCGGCCAAGTGCGTGTCAGGCCACGCGCAGTGTAGGGTTCCGTAATTGCGAATGACAACTTTGAGTTCACACTGTTCACATTCGCACATCACAGTTTAACGACCAAAAACATGTAGCAATGAAAATGAATGAAATTTTACATTTTCGAGTACATTTTATAAATTGGTTGTCTATAACTTTTTAGTTTGTACTTAGTACTCAGCTCTTATAGTTTTCCTTTCAACTTCAGTATATGTACTACTGCTGGAATTTTTTTCACGTATCCATCACGATGGGTTTGTATAGAAAAAAAATATTACTCCCTGTTTACTTTTATGGGAGCTACGCTAAAAAAAAATTCTTTCAAGATTTTCTTCTACCACTTTTTTGCCATGATTAATATACCCATACCAAATTTCAGCTTTCTAGTAGGTACTTATAGTCTCTGAGTATAACCACGGACGGACAGACAGACAGACAGACAGACGGACAGACAGACATGGCGAAACTATAAGGGTTCCTAGTTTACTACGGAACCCTAAAAAGGTATAATTTCACATTTAGTTAAATAAAATATTCTTTTAGTAAATAAAACCTACCTATAAATAAATTCTCTCAGTTATCCGAACATGAACAAACATTGTGTGAAAGATAACTTACCGCATTGTGTGTGCTATTTCAATAATATTGATGTTTCTGTTCTCGTAAGACATCCACGAAGTAGCACAGTGATTTAAGTAGCGAAAGGTCACATTTGTGTGTGTGGGGTCTAGTGTGCTATTTGAAATAAGTTATTCGAAAAAAAAACGGAGAGATAAAAAATATTGGACATACTCGTAAGGACCTTCTTCTTCTTTTCGTATCGGTGGCAAACCAATATAGAAACTATATTTTCTGTTCCCAAAATTTGGCTATTTGTATTGCATCATTAGTAGGGATCATCATGTCGGCCCTAGAAAACCCTTTTATGAACTACTGTTTATAATTCAAAGTCGGAGAACGTGAAGCTTTTCTTAGCGTCTTTGTCATAAACTGCCACTTATCAAAAACGCTAAGTGAAGCTTTATATTCAAACTTTTAACACAGTTAACATTTAACAGTATTTTAAAGGTTTATCTAGTACCTCACAGAACAAAATTTGATATGATATCGCTCTTTTTATGATTTACTTCAAATGGACCCTGAAAAAACCATGTATTACATTAAGCTGGAGACCACACTGCACATTTTTAAAATAAAAATATGTGCAATGTTACGGTAGAACAGCTGGAGGATGAACAATATGCTCTTCAGATAACCAAACAATACCGTACCTCGTAAACCACTAACAATATGTCACGTCACGATGTATCCGATACCTATCCATTGATAAGCAGGAACATCGATTCCCACCAATCAAGATACCCATACAGCCAAATCCGGTCGCGGTGTCTAAAATTTCAGACACAAAGTAATCGACTGGTCGCAATGTGGTAATTGTTACTACACTTTGTGTCTACGTGAGGTTAAGCCTCAAAATGTCGTAACAGAGTATACACTTTGCGACTAAAATGTGACAGACTAATTTTGGTAACAGTGTTTCTTAAATATGTCCACATTGTTACTACGTTAAAAAATCAAAAACAAAACTATGAAAAAGTGTCTACACTGTGTGTACATTTTTGTTTCTAGAATGTTACTAAACTTTGTGTGGAAATAGTTACTAGTAAATGTGCACTTAGTGTAGAAACAAAGTGGAAACTAGTACACAGTTCTAGAACATTCGATGCCTATTAAAAAGTTAAGTGTTTCTCAAACTTTTCATCTGATCTTAATTGAGTGCTAGTACACATTAATTTGGAAGAAAAGTATACACTACAATTTTCTTGAAGAAAAACTGCTGCCTTCGCTTTACAGTGAAAGATAAATGGTTTCTGGCTGTTGATAATTGTATTATGGAAATGCAATACGGAGAAATTATTAAAGGATATATGGTAGTAGCAGGAAAGAAAATTAAAAAGACTTGATTTCTTTGAATTACCTATCAAGTCACGATATCTCAATATACATGCTACATTATAAAACTATGAGCAAGAAGAACTGCAACGATACGAACTAAATCAAATGGTATGTAAGCTAATTTAACTAATAAGAATATTACAATATTTCTACCTATACTTGCAATACTACAGTCGTTTTAAAATTATCAGCACTGCTTTTATAATTATTACTCAACCTGAAAATTAAAACTTTTTATTTCATGTGGTATTATTTATTTTTAATTATAATCATTATTTAGTTAATAATTACAATCAGTCGGTTAATCACAGATACAGTTATGCATAATTGCACATACATTGGGAATGTAATTCTAAGCCTACTTGATGACCCATTAAAGAATATTATTTATTAAAATTCTGGACGTCTTCTGCGGCTTCCTAACTGCAGGAGATTATTTTTTCTGACGCTGCAGAACCATCAGCGTCAGCGTTAGCGTTAGAAATATTTATGTCCTGCTTTGATGATGAAACTTTGGACCTGAAAATAAATACCTATATTAAACCTTTTTCTATTTATTTATTTTACTGACACCAATGAGATAATTTACTTAACCTTTTTTTTACACCCTAAGCGAAGGAAAATACTAATATGTACTAGTCCTGCCGTAGATATACCTATGTATGTATTGTATACCTACTAGGTAGGTACCTAAAACGCGGAGTGAAACATTATGCCTCAAAATGATATTGTTTGGTGACGTTTCTACAAAACCTAGGTATGTATGTACCTAACCTTAATAATAAAGTCAATATTTTTAGAGATATCGATGTGGGTATGCTTTAAACAGAGGATAATGATACCTACTGAGTCCTATATCAACCCATTATGTCCCACTACCAGGCACGGTACTGTGAACTTATGTTGTTCAGTTTGACTTATTTTCTAATATTGTGTCCAATAAGGAATTTATCAGTCTATCTACGCTCATGGTCCCTCACTTGTGGAATCTGCATTACGACAGTACATTGATAGCTAGTTGATAAATGTTTGGAACCACTAGCATCGGATTTTTCCGTCGGCCATAATAGATTTTGTTTCTGAATCAAGCAATAAGTACACTTTGTGTCGACTTTGTTACCAAACTTTGTTACCATACTTTGTCACCTTACTAAATCAATTAAGTTGAAATTAAAACAAAAATAAATACATACTTTTGCAATAATTATTGTATTCTAAAATAAAAACAAGATCTAAATGATTTAAATTTTGTAATTATCAACAATGACACTCAAGAAATATTAATTTTTCTTATCACAAATTTAACAAAATAGTAAATGTTTTACCTTACTTCTTTATAAATCGCCGGCGCCTTTATAATTTGGAATTATCTTCCAAATTCCCTCGACAAACTAACTTGCGCACTACGTAAAAAACAAATATAAGGTTAAAACTTACCTTATCATACCATATCATTGTTAAATAAAATATATAACTTTTGTAATGGCTGATTACACTGACAAGTAAACTTAAACGTATAAAATGGATGTCAAATTTAGGTAGCATTAAACGTTCAATCGTTCAATCATTCGATTATCGTTCATTCATAAAGGTCACAATCTGGAAACAAAGTTACTACAATGTTACGAAACATCTTTTCTAAAATGTAACCACTTTTATGTTTCTTAACTTCCCCACTTTTTGTCGAGGTGTCGACACAAAGTAGACACAGCTACTATGTTTGTTACCGGTGTCGAAATATTGTTTCTAAACAGTGTGTACACTGCGACCGAAATGGTTGTATGATACTGTCTGTAGGTGGCCAATACAATCGAACTTTCCAAATTAATTGCCGTCACAATAGTTTAGTAATTTTCCTTCTTTCGAGGTCAGTTTCCCCTTATAGAATACTAGCTGTTACCCGCAGCTTCGCCCGCGTAATTTATAGCCTATGTCCTTCTCGGTACCCTAACCTATGTGTATGCAAAATTTCATGATGATCGGTTCAGTAGATTCGGCGTGAAAGCGTAACTAACAAACAAATAAACAAACAAACAAACTCACTTTCGCATTTATAATGTTAGTTAGGATGTCCTTCTCGGTACCCTAACCTATGTGTATGCAAAATTTCATGATGATCGGTTTAGTAGATTCGGCGTGAAAGCGTAACTAACAAACAAACAAACAAACTCACTTTAGCATTTATAATATTAGTTAGGATTCCAAAGAAAAAACCATTTATGAAACGTGATTTTCTTCTTTTCGAGTAAAAATGGCCAAATAGAGTTACTTAGTAATTGAGACCAGAACTTCGTGACCTTGGTCGCACGATCATTTGCCCCAATGAGGACCTCCATAATATAGGTGGGACAGCTGGGACAATTCATCAGATGAGTCATCATTTGGACAGCACCACATCATTTTTTAGAATCCACTGCAGGAGCACGACCCTCTTTGTGCTACTAGATTCTTAAATTAGCCAGAGCAGCGACAGACCTACACTTTCACGCTGGCTTTGATTAGCTTATGTAATGTAAGTCGCCTTCAACGACATCAACAGGAAGACTTGGAGAGGACCTATATTACTCTACCGGGAACCACACGACTAAAAGTTAAAAGTTTGTACGCCCGGAGGCTTTCCTGATGCTAACCCTCTTTGGGTAGAATTTTAGGGAACTGATGAACTTTAAATTAAATATCTTCCGGAGTCCGAGCCCGGCCTCTTCCGTGTTCGATGGCTCGCGAATAATCATGACGCGATTGCTCAGAAAGGATCGCCCGTGTTTTTGTTCGTAGATTAAGGATCGATGAAAAATATTCAGGGCTTTAATCATTTTTTAATTTAAAATTACAATTTGTATTGTGATAGGCAAGAACGTATAAAAGTGATAGGTATTCCCTAGATATTTATTTATTTTGTTTTGAATTTAAAATTATATTCTATCTAGCTTTTTTCCGCGACTTCGTCCATAACAAATCTGTGATACTCGCTGTTATTATAGATTTTTATTCTGTATTTTTAGGGTTCCGTAGTAAACTAGGAACCCTTATAGTTTCGCCATGTCTGTCTGTCTGTCTGTCTGTCTGTCTGTCCGTCCGCGGTTTTACTCAGAGACTATAAGTACAAGAAAGCTGTAATTTGGTATGAGTGTGTATATTAATCATGGCAAAAAAGTCGTAGAAAAAAATCTTGAAAAAAAAAACTTTTTTTGGGTAGCTCCCATACAAGTAAAGTGGGGGAGTCATTTTTTTCCTCTATTTACCCATCGTGTGGGATATCGTTAAAAAGGTCTTTGAAAAATATTGTGAGGTTAAGGACAACATTTTTCGATTTGGATCCGTTTCCGAAATATTTGGTTTTAAAGTGCAAAATTTTGTTAGAGGTACGTGACCCCCCCCTCTATCTGCTAAACGGTTATATACGGATACGTGAAAAAAATTACAGCAGTAGTATATATACTGAAGTTGAAAGGAAAACTATCAGAGCTGGGTACCAAGTGTAAACTAAAAAGTTATAGGCAACCAACTTATAAAATGTACTGGAAAATTTAAAATTTCATACAATCTTCATTGTTAGATGTTTTTGGTCGTTGAAATGTGAGGTGCGAGTGTAAACAGTGTGGACTCAAAGTTGTCATTTGCAGTGGCGTAGCGTGCCCAAAATTGGGTGTGTGCGAAGTGGCTTTGCGAGGCCCCCCTAGGGTTTGGTGGCCCCCCTTTTTAATTAGTAAGTAAGGTAATGTATAGAAATAAAATCAACTTGCTGACTTACAGTTATAATTTATGTAATACGAGATTCATAAAAAATATTTCTTTTTATTAGATATTAGTAAGTTGACATTGAAGCAGGTATTTTTTGGCCTGACATCTTCCCTGAATAAAATTTGAAAACATTGCCAACGAATTCAGGGCCAAGGGTGGCCGTGCCCTTCCCAGTGCCAGGCCATGGGTGCCTCAAGCCGCCGGCCTGCCGGCCGGCGGCGTGAGACCCTCCCGAGGCCCCCCCTGCCCGGAGGCCGAGTGCGGTCGCACACTTCGCACACACCTCGCTACGCCACTGGTCATTTGCAACTACGGAACCCTACACTGCGCGTGGCCCGACACGCACTTAGGCGCTTTTTAAAGATAGTTTCAGTACTTTTGATTTTTTTCTATTGAAAACAAACAACTACATATTTCTTCTTTATAAAGTTTATAGACAATGGAAGAGCCAAAGTAACGCGCAAGTTTTAATTTAATTTAAAGTAAGATTGAGTTTGGAAACAAAAAACATCTATAAATATTATTTAAATAAACTCCGTCGAAGTCATAACCTGTTTGTGGCGTTAATTTTTATATTCTGTTTTGGTATTTTTTAAAACCTCGTTAATTAATACTACTTTATTCGTTTAAGTCAAATGTGTTTGAAACAAAAATATGTGTACGGTTCACGTAAGCTAGAACCTACATCTTATTTCTTTTCTTAGAAATTTTATTTCTTACCCACATAATACATTCCACATTTACAATAGTTGTGTTATAAGCTCCCAAAATCTCAGACGTCCAAATAAAAGGAAATCTTACTTATTCCTCGAATTATTTGTGTTTTTATTCAGAAGAGCCGCTTATTTGAGGAAAAAAGGAAAGGGCCGATTGCGCCCAATTCCCTTTGTTGGACGACTCCATTATACTTGTAGCGCACTTTGTTTCCCCAATATTCGACTGTTGTGGAACATAATATCTTTAAGAAGGCCATCAATAGTACTTGACAACGTTTGAGGGTTTATATTTTCTCAGAAATATTCGCCACCGTTTCCCGCCTCGCGGTCGGGCCACGAGAGCGAAGAGCGGCGCGGCGGCGGCTGAAATTAAAGGTTGCCAAACTCAAACTCAAAATTATTTATTATCAATAGAATGTTCCTATCCAACCCGTCTGGTCGGCGTGGAGAGTGTAGGCCAAATCCTGTGACTGCTCTGGCTAATATATGACTCTGGTAGTACAGAGAAATTCTTGCTCCTGCAGTGGAGACTAAAATAACAAAACAAACCTCCTGCCCGTTGTAGGTAATTTTTTTACCGTAAAGTTACCGGGAGGCCACGACTAGCAATAGTAATCTATCTTTTGCATTCACTGCTCTATTTTACGGTCTACTTCTTCTTCTTCCTGGTCGTATCCTCATGTCTGAGGGTCGTGACCACCTCAAGTAGCTCTTCTATTCAGAACTGCTCATGATGGTTTTCTTGGCAAAAATAGTTGCGGTAGCTTCCCGTTCCTTTCCGCACCAGTCTTTTAGAGGTAATTTACTACTCTCTCGGCCACTGCAACCGCCCGAAGGTCTACTTGTGACCAGTAAAAAGGTTAGACGTTGGCTGTTCAGATATTTGTATATACTGTTCAGAGAGCAGTGCTCTCTGAAGTATTTCTCCTACCTATACCTACGAGAATGTGTCGATAAAACATAGCACGATCGCCCGCGCGTTTCAGTCGTGGCCTGCGTCTTAAATATCTGAACAGCCAACGTCTAACCTTTTTACTGGTCACAAGTAGACCGTAAAATATTTATCTTCGGTGCTTCCTGCCTGGGCTTTTAATATCTCCAGTGAGATCCTAAGGGACTGGTGTTGCCAATGTGATCGTTTACAATTCGAAGTAGCAACCATTACTTTTAATAGTCAAGTTAAACCACATGTATACTTTTAATACTAGTCATTATAAAATATTTATGACAGATTTAAATAACTTATTCGTAATATATTTATTAATTGGCAATTATTTAAACTAACAAATTTATCTAAAAAGTAAAACTACCTAGACATAAATAAACCTAACTGAAAATAAGATTAAATACTTATAAATGTTATATTGTTACAAATCGTACAGTCGTTTTCGTAATCGAGGATCAATTTACTATACTTTCTATATATCTCAATGAATTAACACAACATTTTAGAAATAAGGATTTGTTAGATGAAATTAATTTGCTTTCTATTGCTGGCCAGCGTGGCAAGTGTAGGCCAAATCCTCTGACTGCCCTGGCTAATATATGGCTCTGGTAGTACAGAGAGAGAGTCGTGCTCCTGCAGTGGAGACTAACAAGGACCTGTTGATGATTGATGATGATGATGATGATGCTTTCTTAAGTAGTAAGTTGTTATTGTTGCTTAAAATTTTCGTCTTTTATACCAGAATCACTACAAAATAACAAGTTATTTGATCGTCAAACAAAACGTAACAAAATACAAGGCAATAAATGGCAAAACGCCCTCGATACGCCAACAGAGTCGATTTTCCTCAGCCGCGCAAATGTTATTTTATAAGGACACTTTTATCTGTACACTATTAGCGGTCGTAAGGGGTGAGCAAGGGCGTGATCACATTAGCGATTTTGAGCCGTGTTTTCTTTTCAGTGGCGCAAATGATAACATGTTTATGAAAGGTAGGTAAATGAAAACATGGTTGTCACAGGTACTCACTGGGCGGAACTAGGTAATATTGCGTCGCTATAAACAACGTGACTGACGTATCAGTTTACTGAGACGTCTTTTATGATACATAAAATGAGTTACATATCAAAACAAAAGCTCAAGATTGTCTAACGGCACTTGGTGTTTAAGAAATCTAAAATCCAACAAAAGGAAAATAAATTAACACCGTCAAAGGCAGGATCGTCATCATCATCATATAATATTATACAAAAATCCATGATGTACCAAATTATGATACCAGCTAATGTCGCTCTTTTTAAATGAAAATGTACAAATAGCCTATTGTACCTACGGTGTGTTTATTACGAAAGTGAACAGGACGGACCCTTATGAGTGACATTTACGTCTAAAAACAAACTGAAATGACAATGTGCAAAGAGCCTAAATTGAATGTTTATTCAATGAGCTACGCGGGTGTGGTAATACCAAGTCACAGTTTTACGTGGAGAGGTAGCGATGTTGACAAATTACGCCGGTTTGTGTCAAGAGGAATTGTTTTAAACTCGCGGTACACAGGTCATTTTCTGTGGAATTTCCGGAACTTCGCCCTCATTGACGGTGTGATTAAGGACGAACCCTTACGCGTGACATTTACACTAAATTTAAACTAAAATGACAATGCGAAGAGCCTAAATTGAATGTTTATTCAATGAGCTACGCGGGTGTGGAAAGACAAGTCACTGTTTTACGTGGAGAGGTAGCGACGTTGACAAATAACGTCGGTTTATGTCAAGGGAAATTGTTTGAAACTCGCGGTGTACAGGTCATTTTCGGTGGCATTTCCGGGACTTGGCCCTTATTGACGGTGTGTTTGTTAGGAGAGAGAATAGGACGGACCCTTACGTGTGACTTTTACCTTAAAATAAATTAAAATGACAATGTGAAGAGCCTAAATTGAATGTTTATTCAATGAGCTACGTGGGTGTGGAAAGACAAGTCACTGTTTTACGTGGAGAGGTAGCGACGTTGACAAATTACGCCGGTTTGTGTCAGGGGAAATTGTTTTAAACTCGCGGTGTACAGGTCATTTTCGGTGGCATTTCCGGGACTTGGCCTTTTATTGAAGGTGTGTTTATTAGGAGAGTGAATAGGACCCTTACGTGTGAAATTTATGCCTAAAAGTAAAAGAGTTATGTCCATCACGTTAGGTAAAAGATAACTAAATATATAATAACAATGTAATATTTTTGCACGCTACCGACCGTTAATTAACAATAGCATGATTATAGCTACTAACATATTTTCATTGTTTAGAAATACATTATGCTCTTTCTTATTTTACAAAGTACGAAATATAGATTAGTAATTAATAAAATATCCCACTTTCTAAAGTCTGACCAATGCTAACTATAATATTACAAATGCGAAATTGTGTTTGTTTGTTACGCTTTCACACCCTATCTACTAAATCGATCATCATATAATTTTGCATACACACAGGTTAGGATACTGAGAAAGTCGTAGGATATATATCACTTGGGCGAAGCCGCGGGTAACGGCTAGTTAATTATGAAATTAAAAATTATATTCGTATTTTTGATTAATCACGCCAAAAAGTTGGAGTGGATTTGGATAAAATCTGATAAGTAGAACATTTTGTTATTAGGATATTATTAATGATATTTTTTTTAATTATTCACAAAAAAGGCGGGCACTAGCTAATACTTAATAAATATCACACAAATCCAAAAAAAAATATGCATGCAAAAGTTGAAAAAATGCTTCAATTGACATCACGCAAATGTTTTGTTATTTTTATGGCTTTTGGCGCCGATCCCTATAAAATTGAAACTGGATAGTATTTGCCCGGGACATGGGTTTGAATGGGACATATAAACAATACGTTAGATATTATTATAATATAATATAGAATTCTATTATTATGCACCAAGTGCAAAAAAGAGCGCTCTTTTTCCCCACTAATTTGCCATAGTAACTTATGAAAAATTGCCTTGAGCATGATCATCATACCACGTATTTTAAGGCCCTACACTAGGCACACTAGCGACGCCAATAATTTAATTCCTTATACTTTATAAATAGAAAGAAATTCAAGAAATCACTTGTTCTTTTAATGACCGATTCTCATAATATTAAAAAATGATTCCAAAAATAGTTCAGGTTATTTACTAAGGCTTATATGATTTACATTCTTGAATTTATTTCTATTTGTAAAGTATTCGGAATAAAACTATTGGCGTCGCTAGTGTGCCTAGTGTGGACCCTTAATACATTTTAGATTACCATAAAATAAATTGAGCCATGATTGATATAAAGAAAGGGCCTAATCCGTAATACACAACATTAAATTTCAAGTTTCGATGTAGCAAAAATATTGCAATGAATGCGGCAACATTTTAAGTGAAATCCAGTTCAGTGAGTTCTATCAAATTTAAATTCAATCTATTTTCCTCACACTTGGTCCGAGAAAATGGAAAGAAAATAGATGAGAATTCAGAGAGAACGCTAAACACACAGTTCCAACGTTCGAAATACATAAGTAAACAGACATTTGAGCCGAGCCCTATTATGGAAATGCCAAACATATCTGAGAGAGAGGTTTCTAGAAATTACAGCCTAGCTAATTGTTAATTCATAGAACCGATGTTACTCTAATGATAGATCTCTCAGACTAATTACCATTTCAACAAAACGCAGTATTTACTTCAAGAAGCTTAGCTACAAATATGCTAGAATAAGTAATTATTCCAGAGTAGATTTAAGGCGAAGTGAGTTCACACACTAGCGCCACCCAGCAATTAATTCTATAAGTCCTAACTCATATCAAATTAAAAAATCTAATAGCTGAATGCCCTAGTAAATTACTTGTAGTATAATTGGCACAAGTTTTCACTATTTTTGATTTGATGAATTAAGTCTTAAACTTAGATTATAATATCTATGAAAAGTAATAAAAAGAATACTACAAGTAGTTTACTAGGGCATTCAGCTAATAGATTTTTTAAATTTGATATGATTTAGGACTTATAGAATTAATTGCTGGGTGGCGCTGGTGTGTGAACTCACTTCGCCTTAACACATTCAATTTAGATCACGGTAATCACGTTCACTTGAAAAGGCAATTGTCTTCACGTTATTTATTTCATTTTTATATGCTTAAAGATTTGTTACAGTTTTTAAGGACTGATGCCAAAGTTACTTTTGCATGCCATAAGTGGCACAGCTTGCTTGAGTGGTCAAAGCTTATTAGCCCTTGATCGATTTTTTTTCCGGTTCTTCAAACTAAATTTAATGTGAAAAGATTTCTTCTGGGTCGGCAACGCTCGAGTGGCACCCCTATTGGAGTTGCAGGTGTTTTATAGGCGACTGTGACCGTTTTCCATCTGGTGAGCTGTATGCCTGTTTGTCTACTTGATTGTATATAAAAAAAAAAACAATTTTTCGCCGATATTTTATTACACGTTTCACGTGTTGAGAAATTATTTTGAGTAAGTACCTGAATATTTTCTGTAGTTTATTTATTCAGGTGAAAGTGTTGTTGTAGATAATATTATATTAAGAGTATATTATATATACTATAAGAGTATATTAGATTTGACATTTGGTGCCATCGGGTACCAACGGGATACATAGAGTCACATGCCCTAAAAATTTGATTGCAACGTTTAAATCTCAAAGTTTTGTATTATTAAGGCAATTTTAGGAGTTATTTTCATATCATAACAAAGAAATATGCATGATCTGCATTTCAATAAGTATGGCGTGGGTAGGTACTGTAGTAGGGAGATTTGACTAGATATTTGAAATGTTATTGAATCGTTCCAAAAGAAACTATTGTCTTTGATTCGTTATGAAGAAATGGTTGTTTTAACACAGAAGTTGGTCTTCCGTAGCTTGTACGAGGACATAGATGTGAATCTTTATTGAATTGAAAAGTAAATATAATATACTTTTTTAACCAGGATTTTAGTTTTCTTTTAAACGCATATAATGATAGAGATTTAATGTCCTCATTAAATATTTAACGAAATATACACTTTTATGTTTTATTTAACTTTACCAAATAAATCATAACATAGTTTTAAATATAATTACTGAAAATAGTTTCTTTTAGAACGCATCAAACATTTCAAATATCTAGTCAAACCTCCCTACTACAGTACATATGTATGTAGACATGACTGTTTTGCATTTGGATGAAAATCGTGAAATGTGCCTACTAGTTTAGTTACACGTGCCAGGTACAAATAATTCTAGCCATTTGTAGAGACCGCACTACACTCTGGAGAGGCATAAATCCCTGGGATTTAGTACGGGAATTATCGGCGGATTGGGGGAAATAATCATTTCGCACCAACTAAAATTAAATGAGAAATGTTTTGTTTTATCGAATTTTTTCAAGTTTTTTATTACATGTAACTAATTCATGGATTAAATCTTGATAAACTTTCAGCATTTCAAAAAAATAAACTAAAAAGAGTATCTGTTTAATAATCGTAACTGAAAGTGATTTTATTATGACGGTACCTAATATTTTTATACCTACATTTATAATGCTATTTTGATATACTCTTATTAAATTAAGACCTAAAAAGCCTGCCTGCGTGGATATTTGTCCCAAATCTTATATCTGAATTTAATAAGGTTACTTACTTAAATTGAAATTTAATTGAATTGTAAAGTTCAATATGTACGAATATAAATTTTAAGGAAAATTTAGAAACTCTCAATAATTATGGAGGCACTGGTAAAATTAATTTCAGAGGTGAAATCTCAAGGGGCAGCCAGTATGAAATATTGGAAATGCAACGTAGGGCGCACTGGGGATAGCCGCTCGTCTCGATTCATGAGGTAATAATAAAGAGAGCAACATAAATCTGTTCGGGATCAGAAAAGTGTGTGTAGTCGCGATGTACGTACATGTATTGTATCTGATTCGATTCATAGAGAAATATATAACAAGTTGAAGTATTCAGAAAACTGTAAAACAAATCTGTACAAACGCGACTACATGTCATAATATCACGTCCCGACAAAAATTCCACTTCGTAGTACATAATATATGAGTATCTCCATGCTTTATATGTGGTTGCTGAAATGCGTTGAACGCGCGATTGCACCGATGCCCGATGCTGAAAAATCGTAAAAAAATTGAATTTCCGTCACAAATGGTCCCGTCTGTTAAGGGCGTATCCTAGCAGTATTTTTTCAGTATGTTTTGCATACAAATGTATTCCTCTATTTTCTCGTTGAAAACTACTTCTAGAGGCAAAATTCTTTTTTCATAAAATCTAGTACTAAAATAGGTATGGCCATATGTTTTATTTTATTGTAAAAACTGGTATTCTAAAAAAATATTTTTTAGATACGCTCTCAAACACATTTATGGGAAGGTTTAACAGAAATGTCATATATATTTATTTTTATTTTAGTTTCCAACATTTGATCTACACATCCACAATAAACAGTAAGTACCTAATATTACCAGAAATAATAGTATCACCTCACGTCAAGAGGCCTTTTATTTGAATTTCAATTTATCCCGTGGGTAAAGTTTTAAACTTTAATATCGCTGCATATTGCTTATCTCAACTAACCGTGTACGTGTTGTTATATTATTTCACCTTTTTGCAACGGCTTGTATGTACTATTTTTTTTTATATATACCTTATATGTATACCTTATACCTTATCAACCTTTTTATGCCTATATGTTGTTTATTGCACACAGTTCAAGAAGAATTTCCTTGCACGTACGCTTTACCTGCGGAATAAAGCATGGTTTTCCCAAGAGGCTTCTACAAGGGGTCTCAAAAAGAGGGCGTGAAAAGGTTACCTTCGGGTAAGCAAGCGTTATATCATAGATATATCTAACAGACACATCTGAGGTAGGATTTTTAAACAAATAAGTAGGCAAATAGGAATACGGTCCATTTGATGGAAAGCGGGCCGTAGCCTAAGAACGCTTGCAACTTGCAATACCACCAGCGGGTTGCTGACGCTGACGAAAACTTTTCACACCCAATTTTATAGGTATTTTTCTGCCGTTACCATGCTATTCTGATGTTCTCTTATTAAATTTATTACTCGTACATAGTAAAGACTGCTGGTTAAAGTCTTGCCCGCGTGGAATTTTAACCATATATTATTTCTTAATTTAATAAGAGAATACCTTTTCAGGCTCTTTTTGAAGAACCCAATGTGTAGTCTCTCGGGAAAACCATGGCATGGTATAATGATACTGTTAAAATAAATTCTTCTAGTTGTGTCGATTGGCTCAAACCATATTTTGAATGAAATGAATGTACTATACCGATTCAATATTGAATTGGACCGTTAAACCAGGTTTATGGTTAGATAGAGGTATGGAACAGAGTCATAATGTTTTATCGTTTCAGTTTTGCCGTTAAGCTGATTACATAGTCGAAGATTACTTTGATTAGATATGTTGATTGGTGGTACACGAAACTGGCACTAAGCTGAGGTTTACGACAGTATCTAAGTGGTTGTTCCAGTTTAAGGTTACTTAAAGTTCGCCGCAAACTTGAATCTTGTGAAGATTTATTTAAAGCTCTTATTTATGATTGAACCGCCCAGCACGTAAAAAAAACATCAAACACATACTACAATAATATTAGGTACCTACAATGTTTTCTTCTTCCACACCTTATAAAGGCAGGTACTTAGAGATAAAAAAATTGCTTTGGAAGAAAATTTACGATATATAACACGCTAGGTTTTCTTTAACTTTTTCAAACAAAATATTATTTCTTTATGATAACATGCTACGTTAGTAACTCATTTGTTGTAATAGAGATAGCAAGAAGAGCAGTGCCAATGAAACCACAATTTTTACGATGATGAAGAAACGACAATAAGGATTTCACAACAAAAAAAATTTTAGCGTTTCAATTTGAATAAAACATAAACAGGTATTTGCCTTGAACATATTTGCGCTTGATTTAAATGGACTGTGTGTATGGTGAACTGAAATAATCATATTTCATCATATTTATTTCCCGGAAACAGAGAATTTAAATCAAAATACTGGAACTTTTTTAATTTGTCAAAGTTTTCGGGTAAGATAAAATTTCTCATTGTCATACAAAATTACATTAAAAAAATAAATTGAGCTATAAAGATTTTTTGTAATTTAAGTGAACATAAATTTCCCTCCGTAACTCTCCATTAGGCGAATTTCCGCCGAATTTGTTTGTTTTCATATTTTTACAACGCAGTGCCGCCAGCAATTGTTTGGAAAATAACCCCTAATTTAACTGGAGCGAACGTCGAAAGCCGCCCCAAGAATAATTAGCGAAAACGAAACCACAACTCGAGGAAATTGGCGGAACTTCTTGATTTGTGATAAAAAAATACACAATGTTTTTGTATGATTTATTTTCGTCCTTGCTTTGTGAATGGACTAAAACTGTTCAGATGTAAGAACGATACAGTACTTACTTCATTATATTATTTAGGTTTCCTTTGTTGTTCTGTGGGTTTCCGTACCCAAAGGGTATAAACGGGACCCTGTTCACGAGAGTTCGCTGTCCGCCCGTCTGTCTTTCTGATGTCCGTCAGTTACAGGGCTTTTAAGGAACCGTGACAGAAATTGATAGTGAATGATAAATGATGTATTTCTATTGCCGCTATAATAATAAATACGAAAAACAGTACATACCATACAATAAGTATTTTATAAGTAATTTTCAAATTCACTTTTGTTAAAACGCAGATATAATATGGCTACCATAGTTGATTACATTTTAGTTTATCCTGACGGTTTTTCCGCAGACATCATAGTTGAAACATACATTTGAAAGCCGCAAACCATCCTCGTACCTGCTAATAATTTTTCAATGGGCTCTGTTGAAACTTTTCCGTGTATTGAGGAAAAATCCATAACGTAACTAAAGCTTTTATTTATCTACCAGACGGCCCTTCTCCGCTAACAAAAGGTTCATAATGTAAACACCAGGGGCTGATAGACTGACAGCAGAATAAACTACAGCACCGATTGTATCCCCTTTTCCATTTTAGGTTTCTGCGTCACGGCTCTGAGCTCCAAATATAAATCTTTTTGGATCATATGCATATATCCATTAAAGTTATTTTATGAGAGGATGACCATGCAAATCTATTTATTCACAAGGCAAACCTGACGCATTGACTTATATATCAACGCACAGCCGATCCTACTGTACCTGAAAACTTGAAATTTGGTACAGGAGTTCAGTTTATGGTTAAAGTGAGCACTAAGAAAGGAATTTTAGAAATACAAATCCTAAGGGGGTGAAATACAAAGTTTTATGCGGACGAAGTCGCATTAAAATTGCTAGTTAAAATAAGTAAATAGAGTATAGCTATTACCTCATAATCATTGTACATAAAGGCAGCGTCATTGTTGTAAGCGGTTGTACGATATATTTAAAGTACCAAATAGAGCGACTGAAATGGCCTGTTTTGGTTATAATTACATTTCTCCGTTTCAAAACCACACGTTTGTAAGTGTTAAATTTTTACGTCTAAAAGTGAGCGAGTAAAGAAAGTGTGGAACCAAAAGCTGGAAATCGTAATTTGTCTGTAGTATAAGTATTACATACCGAAATCATCGCTTATTTGCACGGAACCCTCGATGTTCGAGCCGGATTTGCACTTACTTCTTTTTTAGTATCATCGATTCATAACTCAAAGTCACTTTCCAAGTGAATAAAAACAACATTCGGAGTCGCGGCGCGCTATAAAAAGTTTCCTCGTAAAAACAACGCGTTCGTAAAAAGTGTGTGTTAAGTGATACACATAATATTATTCTGGCTTTGGAATGAAAATAGTGTTGTTGTGCATAAATTAGGCGTAAAAGTGTCTTTAGCGGGAATTGGGAGCTGACAATGAAAAATGATTTTAAAGCTGCATAGTCGTAGAATTTACTATGGTTCGATGAAATAGTACTATAGGAGCAGTAATGACTGGAAATCTGTGAAGTTTTAGGACCAATAAGCAGTTATTGGGAAACATTAGTTCAGTAGCAGTAATTATTATTTTTAAATCTAATGTCAAAAGTTGGTCGTACCTAACATTTCGGGTCTGGTATCTGGTGTTAAGCATTTTGTAAACCCTTACTGGAAAAATATTCTTTTTATCATCTTTATATTTCATTTTTAATGCTATACAGAGGTTACTCAAAATATTGTTTTTGTACCATTACAATCGATAATGTTCCTTTGACAAAGTTTATCAATAATGAGCTATGCATGCCTTTGTAGAGTAGAGCGCCTTTCAGTTACATTTTGTTTAGTTTTAGAAATTGGGTTGAGTTTGAGAAGTTGAAAGTACTGCGCAAACACTTCGCGTTATGAGGCGTGCAATTAAATTTATATTCACCTTTTTATCAGCTCCTTATTGTGATCTGAAACCCAAAATTTATATTTGATGATTAAAATCTTTAGATTCGAAATTGTAGCGAAATGATAACGACAGAATAACAAGGACTAGCTTCGAGGAACGCTATAGAGGCTACGGCCAAGGAAAATGACAATGGACCTGGGTTTAATCACCCTGTGAACTGGCACTGAGTTAATTTGCATGACAAAGATGCAGTGGGTCAGCTAGATACAGACTATAGTCTCTGACGGTAAAGCGCCGTAACGATTTTGCATCATTTTCTAAAGCTAGAATTAGAACTAATTGGGTGGATTTTTAAAATTGGTCTAACTTACGACTGACAGAAATGAGAGAAAGAAAACTTTTGGACATTAATGGTTTGTAATAATAAAATAAAATATGCAAACAAAGCAATAGATTTGTTGTCTTGATGTAGCGTACGTAACGTAAAGTTGGCGTCGCTTGTCGCCGATAAGATGTTCTTAGCCCCCGGTCCATATTATTTCTACGTCCATGATTCAAATTAAATTTTACACAAGCCCTGAAACGCTTTTCTTTTTGCTTCTTGGAAGATGTCTTTAGAAACATCTTCCAGGCAAGGGAATAGAAAATGAGCTTGTAAATAATAAATCCAGATGCGGTTTAATATTGTGAGATTGCACTGACGAGAGTCTTTTAGTTTATTTCATTTCATACTTACAACTGAATTACTAAGTAGATTGCAATTTAAGACCTATATTGCAGTCTTAATTGAATTTTATTGGAGAAATGAAATTTAAAAGGACGTAAAAAGTGCCATTAAATATCTGCAGAAGGTCCGAAATTATGACTATATGAACTTTGTCGGGTCGAAGACGGAATTAGATCAAAAGTCGTCAAACGGTATGACTTTTGATGTCTACATGATTTATTGCCAGCTACCAACGTACACAGAACCGAGTATGTATGCGACATCAATTGACCGACTGAGCGCAATGCGCAAGCGTCTCTGTTCTAGTCTCCGTGTGTGTAGCTGACCTAAATAGGTCGCATTTATCAACCAAATCTGGTGAAAATTGGTAGCAGGTTCGATTTAACATAGAGTTATCGATTAGGTTTCTGATTTTTTTTGCTGTGTCGGCTCAAGGTATATAAGCGCAATTGCTCTTGGGGCCATTGTGAGTTAGCTGATTTTACTGTTAACTCGAGGTTCTAGAGTCACATTATAAACAGACTTGATGGAGACCAGGGATTCTGAATATATTTGATTTTTGAGGTACCTTAGATATAGCAATTTTTCTTATTATTTAATTAACCTAAACATTGTGTTTAAACATAACATTGTAAAACAACAATCTAGCTCTTCTTTCGGAAGTATATTATTGTATGCTTGTTTACCACACATAATATGCATGCATAAAAAGAAGGCCGAATCAGGTCAAACGTATCGTTTATAATGCTCTCCCTTTCCGGGGTAAAAAGGATTGAGCTGGAGGTCACGGGGGTGACCATATTAATTAGGAGTTTGTTTCACTGAAGATATGCAGTAGAACAGGATAGAATGAGGAGTAACTTTTGGAAACTTCTTGAAGGTGGAAGGAATGTGACAGCTAGGACAGCTAGGAAAACATCAATTACACTAATACTATTTATAAAAGCTATTTTAAACTTAATACAATTATAAAAGCTATTTTAAAATTCGTGTTCTATATCCACGGTTACGAAGCGTGATGACTTAAGATATGCCTCCGTTTCAAAATCGCCGATGATCGGCTCTCATCGATACGATTGACTTCACATTGCTGCGTTCGATACAAAACGCTCAAGAGTTTTTGTGAGTTAAACAGCAATGTCCAGCGAAACGTCGCGTTCACAGTCGATCATCGACCATAGTTGCGAGTAATTAATTGAAATTCTTGTGAAAACTGCTTGAGTAACATTAAAGAGATTTTCGTTATTAGGGGAGGTAAAGTGAGTCATGAATTTCATGTAATACAGTAAATGTTCAAAACTAAAAGCCGTGTTGCTCGAAGGTTCAAAACCTTTTATCGAATCAGTTAACTGTTACAGGTTTATTAAGTTTTGAATTTAAATGAAACGTACGAGTTCTGTCAATTTTAGCAGAGGCTTTTATTTAGAATAATCTGTTAAATATCATTTGCAAAGTCACCGCCGCGTAATCGGTTAAATTGGTTCATTACTCAGAAATCACAGCCCGAACTGATTGGCCTTTGGTGACAGATTGCTACCGCAGCGGCTTCAGAGTACTCGGCTCTGCGGCTGAGTCTGGGGCACAATTTTTCAACCAAGAGAATCGACCCGCCACTCGTTGTCAAGTTTCCGCATGGTGAATCTTAATTGGCTCTATTTTTGAAACTTTATGCGAGTGATTTTTCCGAATGGTCGCACGAGAGCACTCGGACCGGACTACGCGTGCAAAATGTCAAATTTACCTTACACCAAATTTTTATTTTTTTCTTAAATTCTCGTCCTTATATCCTAGTGTTTTTGCCACAACTGTATACAAAACGTGGGAAACGTTCGATTTGCTTCCGATCCGATTGCAGCGTTGCCTTTTAACAAATTAGAAATTTCTTACACCTACATAAAAAAAATTAAGATGTTAAAAGAAATTGCAATAAAAACCCCCCTAGATGTGCCTTAGTCACTGCGTTAAGAAAATCAGAAAACATAATTAAGAAATAACTTCTTATTTCTTAATTATGTTTTCGCTTAAGACAATTAAATTCCAAAGACACTGTACCTAAAATGGCAACACCGTCCGATTGTCGGAATGAAAATCGGACGTGTATTCTAACAACCATAACAATTTTTTTTTTGCTGGCAACTCTAAGCAATAGAACCATTCGTACGGTTCAAAAATACGTAAAAACAGGCCCGCTCGTTGATTTTATTCACATGTGAATACGGACCGAGTGCTGACGTCACAACGAGTGGTGGATTGATTCTATTAGTTCAAAAATTGACTCCCTGGTGCGATTTTGCTCAACCGAATATTGCTCTTGATAGCAAAATTCGGTTATATCAATATTACATCTGTCAGCTCATCTGTCGATAGTTGACTTTTCCTAAGAATTTTCGTAAGATCTTTAAGAATACATGAATTTATGACGAAAATAATATAGTACTAATTATAGTCTTACTTAACCTCAAACTCATACAAAAATATTGCAAACTTAAGGCCTGTTATGAGCGCACGCACATGGATATTCACTTGTGCACTTTCCCACTCGTCACTTGATGTTGTTAGCCTAAAAGCACTATTTACGAAATCATATATTTTTTCTTTAACTTTAGCAAAACCCATGACGCCATCTATATGCCGTTGTAAAAACAAATTGTACGCTAGATTTGGGAGTACATGGGTACGACTACCATATTAAATAAAGTATCCATTATTTAAATAACCCATTAAATATAATAGGCAAAGTTAGCGTAAGCCGCTTAATTGGTTCATTACTCAGAAATCACACCGCCTGATTGGACTTTGGTGACAGATTATTTCTGCTGCGGCCGACACCCGCGTATCGATTACACAAATGATTCCGATTAATCGATAATGATAGTCGTAAAGCCAGTGATAGTAGGTAATAGTTATTTGAATTGCCTATTGCCATATATTTATTTTAATAAGAAAGAAACAAAAACCATTTAAAAGTATTTAATAAAGAAACAATAAAACTTAAATTACCTACACCCATAAAATAGAGTGAATATAATAAAAAATGGCACGTAGGTTCGCCGTATGGTTCCCGGCAGAGTGCTCTCGCTTATATGGCTCTGGTAGTACAAAGAGGGTCGTGTTCCTGCAGTGGAGACTGAAAAGGGACCTGATGATGATTATAAGCGTGTTGATGAGTATATAGATAAATGTATAGTAAATTCTTCTTCTTCATCAGGTCTTTATTTATTAGTCGCCACTGCAGGAGCACGACCCTCTTTGCACTACCAGAGGCATATATTAGCCAGAGCAGTCAGAAGATTTGGCCTACACTCTCCACGCTGGCCAGACGGGTTGGAGAGTTCTCCTTGATGTTTATAAGCTCCGTTTAGCTTGTGTTTCCTAAGACGCCTTCTACGACGTCCATAAAATAGTGATGACTGCATATTATTCTTTAGATTTTTGATTTATTTTCAACATCTCATTAAATTTTTCCGACCTCTCAAACTCTATGAAAGACAGGAAAAGCCTCAGATAAATGCATTTGTTTAGTGAACCTTAGTGTAACTAGTTGAAGGCTCGACTCACGTACTCGCGTCAAGTACTAACCCGCCAGAACTTGCGGCATAATCACTGATACGATGCCGGCCGAATAACAATGCGAAATAAATTGCCTTCCGCCTGTAGAACTGCTTGTCGATGTAGGAAGGAGGTTGCTTTATTGCGAGTTAAAAGGGCTTTTACAGCAGTGAACATCTAATGAGCTCTGTTTTATGTTTAGGGATATTTTATTTAAGGCGAAGTGAGTTCACACACTAGCGCCACCCAGCAGTTAATTCTATTAGTCCTAAATCATATCAAATTTAAAAAATCTAATAGCTGAATGTCCTATTAAATTACTTGTAGTATTATTGGCACAAGTTTTCAATATTTTTAATTTGATGGATTATGAGAACGAATTATTACCGCCAAAAGTGGCCACTTTTGGCGGTAATAATTCGTTCGCTTAAACTTAGATTATATATCTATGAAAAGTAATAAAAAGAAGACTACAAGTAATTTACTAGGGCATTCAGCAAGATTTTTTAAAATTTGATATGATTTAGGCTTATTTAGAATCAATTGCTGGGTGGCGCTAGTGTGTGAACTCACTACGCCTTAAATAATTCATCGAATAGTAACAAACAATAATTATTCTGTATTAAAAGAAGACACATAGGTACTTAGTAGTTCTTCTTCTTCTTCTGTTTTATAAAATGGCTTCCACCGAGATTTCAGTGATTCTGCCAATGTCCAGTAAATTGAGATACTAAGTATCGGTGTTGTACGGTGAAGTTGTAACAAGTAGCATCAAAGATGGCGTATGTTCTTTGATGCCTCGTGGTCGGGAGGTTATGGTGACAAGTCTATACGAGTCCATATAACAGTCCACTTTAACTATTTCACAAATTGTTCCATGATTTATAACACTAAACTGCACCAATTTCATATTATAAAGTCCACCAAAATCAATTTGCAAAATCGTCCAAGGTAGACCCGAACTGCACCCCTTGACTTCCCACCACAAACCTCTACTTAGATGTTGGATAAACAACAAATTACTTATTTTTCACGTCCATTGACGGTACCCAAAGACTTCGGCGCATTTTTTTAGGTAATGCAAGTTTTCAAGAGCTTTTTTCTTAAACCCATTCCTGTTTGGAACATCAAAAAGCTGGACTCAAGTACCCGCCAGAACTTGCGGCTTAGTCACTGATAAGAAAATTAATAGCTTCTTCGATTAATAATTTAAGTTGAATATTAACTTCAATTATAATTAGTGAAAATTTATGAATATTTTTTTTTATTTATGTATTCTTTTGCCAGCCGAATAACAATGGGAAATAAATTGCCTTCCGCTTGTAGAAATGCTTGTCGATGTAGGAAGTAGGTTGCTTTATTGAGAGTTAAAAGGGCTTTTACAGCGGTAAACATCTAATGAGCTTTGTTTTATGTTAAGGAATATTTTCATCATCATCATCATCATCAGGTCTTTCAAGTCTCCACTACAGAAGCACGCCCCTCTCTGTACTACCAGTGCCATATATTAGCTTGAGTAGTCAGAGCATTTGGCCTACACTCTCCACGCTGGCCAGACGGGTTGGAGGTCTCTTTGATGTTTATAAGCTTTGTTTAGCTTGTATTTCCTTAGTCGCCTTTTACGACATCCACGGAAAGTCTTGGACTGGTCCTATTCTACTCTGCCGGGACAGCAGACATTTAACAATCAAAAATTAATCTGTATTAAAAGAAGACATATAACCCATTTACAGCCATTGAGATTATAGTACTTTTATCTCGATGGTTCCCGCCAATAAAATTCCGCCATTTGCAATTCAACACTATTCCATAAATTCGCGAGCATCTTGTCTATGGTCGCAAAAATTGTAGACTTTGTCGACAAGTGGTGTTGGCACGGAGCAAGCCTTCGAAAGATAATGGGCCATTAGGACTTTACTGTTGGCTGCAAATTCATCTTTGAACGTTATTATCCACACAGTCTTTTAATCTTTAACAGGACACAAACAAGTACCAAAGGAACCGGTCTTGATTTTTGTACTAATTGCATGTCTATCTATTTGTTTTCGTCATATTGCATATCTATCAGTAAGTATGTATATAAGTTTCGATAATACGTCTTGATCATACATTTAAAAACTTCTCTTACTACGATATCTAAAAGTAGAGAAATAGGTTCTATTTCTTATACGAATAAATGGCGGTAGTTACCCAAATAGCCCACGGCGCAAAACATGAGAAACTGTCTGTAACTTTATGTTAATTGATTGCAGGTACAAATCTCAGTCAAAAACACGTCCTCTCGAGGGAATGGCCTATAACGAGAGGGCTCTGGTCGGAGCTGGCCTATTTCGTCTAATGGAGTCAATAATAAGACATTCTGTTAAGGGCTTCACATAAATCTTTTTAGTAATATTTACGTTAAGGATTTTATATTTTGACTACCTAATTAAATAAATGTTATAGTACCTATTCTATAATATATTCTATAAATAAACAGATAAAAATATATGTGCTTCTCTACGAGTAGTAATTTAGAAAGTTACCATGTTTGTAGTAATTAAGTAACTAAGTAAAAGTGTGTACCAAAGAGAATCTTCTTTTACTCAATCCTCGAGAATTTCACTCTCCTTCGATCACAGTAATATAGATACCACAGACGTCGAACCAAAATGCTCTAAAGCTGGGTATTAGAACGTTAACTGCTGCGATATCAAAGTCAAATCAGACCGCACTGTGATTTCTGAGTAATGAACCAATTAAGGGTTAACGCCAGCTATAATACCTCTTGTCAGGAAAGATATTTAAGTATTTACTATACAATCTTATGAGATACTTCAGTAATATATATTGTGATAGTCCCCCGTCTAAACAGAATAATAATGACGTATTGACTGTCAACCTAATATTAAAATATTGGACCAAATTAAAGCCTGATAAAAGGTAGGCGTGACGGCTACCTTTTATCAGACGACAACGCTGTGTTTTTCACTTCACCATTAGATGACTTTCGTCCGCGCTGGCCTAAACTTGCGAAATCTGAGGTATATCCTATAAATATTACGCCAAAACATTGCCAAAAGTATTATTGAAATTTTAATTATGATAAATTTCGGAAGTTTTCATAATATGGCAATACAAAGTTATAACGCAACAGGTGGAGCCATCTTCGTGCAACTGTTAGAAAAAAACGTACAAATTAGAGGTTGGAACAACATGCCTCATTCATAACCTAATTTAGGAATTTAGGGTCGGTTCGTTTAGTGAAAAGCTCGCAACTGCTTGTTTTCATTAAATCAAGCTATGATGCTTATTATTAGCTATGGCGCTTATTATAAGCATTCAATAATGGCGGACAGGTATTAATTAATATAAGCAATTAATCGGAATCAATTGTTAAATTATTAACGATGCGGCATTAATCTGTCAGCGAATTCAATCATTCGAGACTATGAATTCTGAGTAATAAACCAATTTAGCGACTACAATAAATTGGCCAGGTCATGCTGGAAAACGATCTTTCTTAGATTGGCTTGGGTCTTAGACGTTTATCTATATAAGTATCTTTTATTAAATACTCAATCGGTTAAGTGACCGAATCAGTTGTTGAATCAGGTTCACCATTGTCGACAGCAATCAGTAAGCCCAATTATGCTTACCAATATTTGTATATAACAACGAGTCACTCACGTGCTATTTGTCGGGATTGCCGACTATATAGCACGTGAGTGACCCGTTGTTATATATAATGTCTTTATCTCACGTTAGTTTTAGTGATATAAATATGCTTACCAATTTCGCTGCTAGTCGAGAAAGTTTGCATATAATCATTATATTTAAATGGTTTATGTAGTTTTAAATAATAGGTCACACCAGAAAAATTCTGCATACAAGGTTTAGGTACTTATTGCTGTCTTTGTAATCCAATATCTTTACGCGTGTTATAGTCCGCCTTTACACATGTAATAGTGTATGAAGTTAAAAAAATAAATAAATATTTTCTTCTCTTTGAAAACTATACTATTCTTGCAGTTGTCCATTTATTATCATTATTTTGAATAGATATTTAAATCACACTTTAGTTAAACTTGGTTTGACTTTTGTAAAATTTGAATCTGAGTTTTCCGGCTGTGATTTCTGACTAATGAACCAATTTAGCCGCAAATGCGGTGCCGTCAAACTTCGCCTATTATCATTATCTATATTCATATTTAAATAATGGGTCATTAATAAAATTGGCAGACGTGTTTGCAGAAGTGTGCAGAAGTTTTATTTTACTTTAAGAATATACCTTCATATTTTTATTTATTCATCAATTTAATTCCATGCTCCATTGATTGGCGGATCGATATTTTACTATCGGTATTGTATTGTATAAGCAACGGATCCCTGAATAAGAAATGATGTTAAGACACCGACAATATTTTTGAAAGATCCTGTTCATTGACACCTCACACAATAACCCAATAAGCCCTTCAATATGAACAACCTTTCCTTGAGGATCATGCTGAAAACTAAAAAAAAAACATTCGAAATTTTCATAACAGTGTTAAGCCGGGCGGCCGGGCAATTAGTATGGCAAAGTAAAAAAAAAGAGTTTCCAGCATTGGTCCCATAGGAAATGTCAACGTGACGGTTTAAGTCACCACAATGTAGAGGGTCAATTTACACGCTGTGTGTATGAGAGGAATCCTAAAAACTAATCAAATATAGCTAATTACACTCCACAAATTGATCACTTTAATTACCCAACTGCTAATTGTCCGAAGTTTTCGGTGTAAAAGTTTGGAGGGCGACGAGCAAAATTAGTTTATCTATAGCCTGATTACGCCTACCCAGAGTGACGAGACAGCTTCGGCCGGTAATTTTTGTGTTTAGAGAATGTACGTACATTATATGATACGTGTATCTGATAACACTTTTTTCTAGATATTTAGGTCCGACTCTAGGTAAAAACTAGGTGTCCTTATAACTCATTAAAAACTGACGATTAAAAGAACACAAATCGTGTTTCTATCACGTTTATCGCGTCCATCTTAAATACGCTTTCTATCAGTAGGAGTTCTGACGATACTCTGTGATTTCAGCCTATCGGACTCCATTCACTTCACGTTCACTTTAGTGTTGGAGCGCAGCATGGTGCTTCTGATCTGATACAATCCGTCCAAAAAAATAAAAAAACCATTTTATGAGAATCTAGCTGCCTACAAATAAACCTTCCTCTTGAATCTCTCTATTAAAATCCGTTGCGTAGTGTTAAGATTCAAGATTCAATCGTTTATTTAATATAGGTTTCTTTGAACACTTATTAATTGTCATATTTGAGATTACAATTTTTACAACAAAAATTTTTTGTTGACGTCAATAATTACTTATGGCTAAGTTTAGGCCGCTTCCAAAGCGGAGTGCAGAAGAAGCGGCAACGAACTGCACAGCGCATTTTCTCCAAGCGACGTCAACTCACAATTCTAGTTAGACCTTATAAACTACATATATATATGTGGACTGAGTGTGCATTGTTAAAGATCTAAGCATACATGTGGACGGACAAACATCGGGAGCGACTTTGTTTTATACTTGTAGTGATAGTGATATAGAATGTCGTTTGCGTAATGAAGGTAGAAGCTGAATAGTATATGAAATATTTAGCTTGCAGTGGCCTGTGTGTACTGCTATTCTAATTACCGAGTTGGAATCCAGAGCTAAGTTAAATTAGTGCGCGGTTCCGTCAACAAAAGCCAGATTCATCGAGTCTATTATTTGAGTGAAACTCTAGAAGCAGAGGTCGGGAGTTAATCTTATCCTTGGTTTGTTTGATAACAATGGCGAAGCTTGCGGGAAATAAATGGGCACCGCTTGTCTGGGGGCAACAAGTCACGAAATAACTCAACTAAAATTTATGAGCATACCTTGATTTTACTCTTTCATGTTGGTTCCCATGCAGACCGTAAAAGCCGGTCAAGGTATTTACAAAAATCTAGGGAATCACGTTATAGGCGATGCGGCTAGCAACCCATCACTTTTTTGATTCCACTTTACACCTTAACGCCCACTAACACGCTAATCGTGGCCTTTGAGTTTTATGACCTTGGGCTCTGTCTACCTCGCAAGGGATTAAGGCGTAATAATATGAATGTATGTACGCTCTCGTTCCATAGATAAAGACTGTACCCCTGTCAACATGTTTGCAGAATCCTTGGACCTTCGTTTAAAAGTGTCATTTAAACTTTTCTCCAAATATCGGACAGCCGACAAACTTTTACTATCTTTGTGTTTAAAATAATATTCAAGACCTTATCAGAAAAAGATCGTTTTCCATCATGTCCTGACCAGGGATCCAACCCGGGACCCGTCTTGTCGCAGGCAGGCGTGTTAACCACTGCGAACTGTGTGTATTCAAAACTTTTAAAGAAAAAGATTATTATGTTAAAAATAGTATTATTAGTGTACTTTACTGTCAGTAGCAGCTCACGAAAGCGAGGTAGTATATTATGTTTATAATCACACAATCTTTCTCGAAAACATTACTCACTAAAATACGAGAAGAGAGAAGGCAGTACAGCCGTTTTTCGCGTCTTTTTATTTTTATCACTACTGTGCCATGTTGCCATGACCATGGCTTTACCTACTGTCTTTAATTAATGTGCTAATGAATGACTGCTTCCTTATTCCTTGTGCTTTAGGAAATTTAGAGGTTTCGTTGCAGTTTATTAACCTTTTATTAGTTATTATTTAGTTTCACCACTTTCACCGGATGTCTAGAAGTCTGCAGTCAAATCGTTTATGCTACCCCTGATGTTCAATTGACTTGATATTTTGCTTATTTTATCCAATTATTTGGAGATGCGATAAAGAACACGTGTTCTTTATCGCATCTCCAAATAATTGGATCTCCAAAAAGTAATAGTATTACGTAATACCAAATAATCTCTTTAGCCAATTATTTGGTATTACATAATACTATTACTATAAGCTTGACATTTAAGTAAACCAGAAAATAACGCTAGAAATCAAAAACAGATATTTCCCTAATCGGTCCTTAGAAATTGGCATCCCGTTGTTTGTTTTTCTTCTCTTAATAATTTATTTCCTGGGATTACAGAATGGCTTAAATAACATAAGCAGCCATTGGTATTTTAAATACGAACTGGTATGAGCGAAAACCCTGGCAATATGGAACGGGAGTTAAAATAAAAGGAAGAGAGAAATTGACGGTCTTATTTTCTTTTGTTGTGTTTCTGTGGAAGGAATGAGGGAAACCTAAGTGATTAGGAATGCCATATTACTTTTAGACACGTATAACTGCTAGTTGTTCGTATATATAAATAAATAAAACTGGTCAAGTGCGAGTCAGAATTGCACATCGGGAGAAAAATAATACGTACGCCTCCTTATTTTTTATTTTTATTATTCAATTGGCAATAGGAATTCAGTTACATACTTCGAGCAACACGGCTTAAGGTTACATACTCTGAATTCAGTTACAGACTCTGAAGAGTTTGATTACCACCTTTGCCTATAATAAAGGTTTATTATAAATAGATACAGCCCTGTGATAGACGGATGGACTGACGTTACGGACTCCGAAGGCTATGCCTTTGCAGTCCGTAAAGTGATAATCGTAATTGTTATAAATAAGGTCCCGTTTTTACGTTTTGTTACGTTTAGTTACGGAACCCTAACATAAAAGCAACATTTTTCAAAGAATTAAACTTTATGACAAATTTCAATGTAAACGAGTTCATATTGTCTACCTAGACTGTTTGCCAAAACAAATCTTATGAGCTTAAACACGATGGATGTATTATTAAGTTACATTGCATTGCCATCCGATATACATGTTCATGTATAAGCAAAATATCAAGTCAATTGAACATCAGGGGTAGCATAAACGATTTGACTGCAGACTTCTAGACATCCGGTGAAAGTGGTGAAACTAAATAATAACTAATAAAAGGTTAATAAACTGCAACGAAACCTCTAAATTTCCTAAAGCACAAGGAATAAGGAAGCAGTCATTCATTAGCACATTAATTAAAGACAGTAGGTAAAGCCATGGTCATGGCAACATGGCACAGTAGTGATAAAAATAAAAAGACGCGAAAAACGGCTGTACTGCCTTCTCTCTTCTCGTATTTTAGTGAGTAATGTTTTCGAGAAAGATTGTGTGATTATAAACATAATATACTACCTCGCTTTCGTGAGCTGCTACTGACAGTAAAGTACACTAATAATACTATTTTTAACATAATAATCTTTTTCTTTAAAAGTTTTGAATACACACAGTTCGCAGTGGTTAACACGCCTGCCTGCGACAAGACGGGTCCCGGGTTGGATCCCTGGTCAGGACATGATGGAAAACGATCTTTTTCTGATAAGGTCTTGAATATTATTCTATAAAAGTATCTATTATAATTTTAGTATCGTTAAGTTAGTATCCTACGACTTTAATTCACAACTCACTGTGGGGCTAGCTCAATTTGTAGAATTTGTCCATTTATATTTATATATTTTTTATAAGCTACTCGCGTTGTTAGTTTGTTTGGTAGAGCCAAATCTTGCAACACAATTTTGAAGCACTTGTAAACCAACTGAGCTGAAATTTGTGTAGTTATGTAAGTCAGATGACAATGCAATATTAATGGTATAAATAACTTGAACTTATTATGGAGTCGGAAGGCGGTCATAGGAAGGTATAGGTACTTCTAAAGTAAAGAATATAAATTCATTGTGTTTGAGCTGACTAGATTGGTCTTGACAAGCACTTTACAGTATAAATAGCCAAAGCTGGGCACAAAAATGATTTTTTTGTAAACATTTTTATTTAATCTGCAAGTTTATGCCAATTTTTTTGATCGAGTTTTACACTCAGCTCGATTGTAGGTAGCAGCTGGAATATTCTATGGTTTTATTTGCATCTTAGACTAGCGTGGAAGATATGAGTAAAAAATGGGAATGCAATTGGCATTTTAATTACCAACCAGTAAATGCGAAAGCCGTGGCAATATGAAACGAGGATTAAAATAAAAGAACAGGAAATCTGTTAGCCTCCGTTCCTTTTCTCGCATTTTCGAGGAAAAATTAAGTGATTAGAAACGTGATATACCACCGCCGCGGCTCAAATGGCGACGATTTTCTACCGCCGCCTCTTAAATATACTCACGTAAATTATACATGTAATAAGAACCCACGCCCTTGTGCCATCTAAATATATTTGCTGAATACGCGTAAAAATATTTTATTCTCTGATTTCACTTATTTATCTTCTGTAGAAAAAAGCTACCTATAGGGTTGACAATATTCTGATATCTATGGGGTTGACATTCCCTGAAAGGGGTGACTTAGCCCGTCAATGTGAACAACTTTTGCTTTGGGATCAATCATGGGAACTCCTGGGAATACCGAGTTTAAATTTAATAATATACTATTACCTTAAAGAGGGCGACCCAGTCCGCCTTGAACATCTTTTTCTGTGGAAACAATATTGGGAACTCACTTGAGTTTGACACTAAGGAAAAAGATTTTCATTCATTGAGGGGATTTTACCATACTCACCACGCTTGGCAGACGGGTTGGTGAGCGCAGTTTGTTTGGCTGATTTCGGTTCCGATGCTGTTGCCCATTGTAACCGTTTTTAAGCGAGGGAGATGTGGGAGTTTGTTGGACTTGGGGAGTGGGATAAAGGGATAAGGGATGCTACTTGCTCGGAAGAATTGGGGATGAGAAGGTAGCAGCACGGGGAGGCCGGGTGCGCGTACCAGATGCCATGCGTGCAACCACCGGACAGGCAGTTGAGCATGACACCCCTGACCATTGGAAATCGTAATTGGAAATTAGTCGTATTGGAAATCCTTGGGGGAGGCCTATGTCCAGCAGTGAACTTCTTGCGGCTGAAATGATGATGATGAAAAAGTTTTTTTAAATTGATATAGTGAGTCATGCATGCAAGGGATTGTCGGGAGTAAATTTACACGCCAAATTTTTCTAAATAATTTATACAATACATGAGTAAGAATTTCATTGTAAATCATAAAGAATCAAAAAGTTGTATCATTTGTATTACATAAAGAGTTGTGCAGTCATCAATTCCAGAATCAGAGAAAAAGCAAATTTAGTTTTATAACCTCCAAAAAAAAAAATACATACAATGTTAACAATGTCCTTGGCTTATTTAGAGCTAGCGTTTAATGATGACTAATTGGCTGAGCTTGCCCTGGGCGAGCCGTGATTACACAGGGCGAGGTTAGACCTTCAGATATGTCGCTTTTTACATCTTACGACTCGTGAAACAGATACAGGTGTTTGTAGTTTTTGCATAGATACGTAGATTTTTCAGTAGTGGGTTTCTTTACAAGACAGGTAAATTCCTATTTAAAAGGCCGGCAGTATTGTCAATAATTCTTACCATCAGATGTTATTTGATTCGTAAGCTAGTCTACCCAATCAAAAATAGCTTAATAATAGTCTATTTTATTCTCACATCCAAATCTACCGCACATAACTTTTTTCGTAAGTATTTATCTGTCGGTAACATAATTAGTGTAGATTTTTGAGAAAAATAAAACAGTAATTTTTTTTATTACTTATTTTTATAATTCGAGCATCGGCTGCCTTAAATAGATTTGAAACCGGACCTTCTTGTGAGTATGCAAAAAAGATTTATTGTTATGACCTGTTAATAAAAAAGATTCAAAAAAATCGTATCGTATACAGATAGAAAGTTTAAATGGGCGTAAAATCCTCTAATAGTGTCATGTTACTATGCCATTACTCACTGCAAACATTTTCAGCGGGCTGAAAATATGACGCGAACTGTAATTTATTTGCGCTCGCGAATGTAACGACCTTACCGCGAATTCGGTAATCTGTGTCATTTGGGTGTGAATGGTGGGCGTGATATTTTAAAACGTTAACTGCGTATTTTATGTATGTACATACATACTTTGTGTTAATATTACTAACGTTACTATAATACTTGTCACGATGAAATTAAAATGAAGTGAAATTTCATGATGATCGGTCCGGTAGATACGGCGTGAAAGCGTAACAAACAAACAAATAAACTCACTTTTATAATATTAGTTACGATTTAGATGTCCTTCTCAGTTCCCTTACCTATGTGTATGCAAAATTTCATAATGATTGGTTCTGTAGATACCGCGTGAAAGCAAACGAACAAATAGACAAACAAACAAAGTCACTTTCGCATTTATAATATTAGTTAGGATTAGGATAATAGTAGGGAATCGTAGATTTCTTGTACTATTACGCCTTCAGTTCTGAACAGATCATCATAAAATTTTGGTAGTGATTCCGAGGGATCAACATTACCACGAGCGGAGCCGAGGGAAAAATCTATTTTCAAATAAAGTAGTTTATTATCGTTTTCACAATATTCCAACGATTTATTAAATTCTGGCATTTTAGACTTGACAAAAATAAAACAAATATCTATTATTCATGTCGCGAATGCTCGTAACTCAATTGTCTGTGCTGCATTATCAATCCAAAACTATCTGAAGAAGACGGATCGTTTTTAAAATAAAAACTAATTTTAATTCCAATGCTGAAAGTCTCCTTAGGGAATTTCAAGTTAGAAACAAGTATTCTTATAGTCGTTGCTGAGAACTATAAATATTTCAATCTTTGGCAACCGCGATCCGAATCATAAAATTGGTAATCCCACTGCGTATTCAATTCTGGCAAGCGTATTACTTGAACAGAAGAACTGAGAACTGTCAGAGACAATTAAGATTAAGAGAGACTTAAATGCAAATGCAGTTAAAAAAGTGAGTGCGTAAGGTCCGCTACGTTCTTCTGTGAGACACAATATATTTTTTTTAAAATTATCCGTCAGCTAAGCTTTAATTATACAACCTCAAAAACTTCTATTAGCTGCTGCTGTTACCTTAGTATTTTCTTATCTTCTTTTAATGAAACGTACCTGAAACAAATAAATATAATTTTAATAGGAAAAGGGTATTTGATTTTATTAAAGTTAAATTATTAATTTATTATATTTTTATGTTATAAGAAGTTAAATAGAAAATAATAATGGTATATACATGTGATAAATAAAAAAAACTTATACTGTCTATAAATAAAAACGAATAAACTAAAGTACTTTAACATAATAAAATAAACTTATAAATTAAACTTATTATTACTTATTAAAGTTAAATTGAGTAATTTTAATAGAAAAATATTTTATAAAATGTAAATGCTTGAAATATAGAGATTTTACGTTTATCCGTCAAACTTTCACTACGGTGTTTCGGTACTGAATCTTTTATATTTATTTTCCAGTGAGCTTGATACTTCCATTGACCAACGCAACCTTCTCATCGTCCAATCACGTCCAAAGGACGTAAAGCATACGTCCAAAATCGATTTATTTAGGACGTGTTTACAGTTCCCGGAATTTGCGGATGCTGTGTCCATGTTACGACTTATTGCCGGCGTCTGTGGCCCGAATGCAAACGAGAGGTCTGCATGAATTATTCAATTTTAGGATCTTTCGTCGATATTCATATGAAATGCAATTAAACTGGTAAGAGTATAACTTTGCGCGTAAATTCGGTGAGTCGTGACCGGATGGCGATATTACGGAGTCATAATGACTTTGTAGACTTTTTAATAGACTTCAAAATGAAGGTTTCAATTCTATCTGTGTGGAGATAATACGGTTTTTAAGGTTGTAAGTCTATGTCAGCTTCTATACAATTGCGCCAAATTTCAAAAGTGTATGTATGTGTATATATGTACAGCAAAGACTGGAGAACAAAAACGACAGATAGACAAAAATGGAAAGGAGAGAAAGAGGCCTTTGCCCAGCACTGGGATGCTCAAGGCTCGTAATAATAATAATAATGTATGTGTATTTTCCTTTCTGCGCGTATCTCAGAAACTATTATCGAATTGCAAAAAATATTTTCTTGTATTTATAGTTGCTCTAGCTATAAGAGTGTTTCTTAGGGAAAAGTATCAGTTTCATCAAAATCGGTTCATAAGTTTTTGAGATAAAGAGTTAAGCATATTCAGTTCCGCTCGAACGGCGAGTACGTACGGGTGTGTTTCGTGTGTCAAAATGACTGAGTGTAAAACTATAAAGTGTAATAACTGCAACATTGTTGTGTCCGAGTTATTGTGTTATATACAACATAAACATGAAGTTATGGACAATGTGAGCCTTATAAAAATGTGTGAAGCTACATTTTCGGAGACAGAAGTTCAGGAGGCCAAGACACTGCTTTTTGAATCAGTAATGGTTGAGCGTAACCAAATTAAACGACGGAAAGAAGGTAAAACTAAGAAAAACTTAGAGGACATAATAAACTTCATCAAAGAGGTTGATCCAGAGATATTGCCTATGTTCGTTGCTTTTGATCTGAGTAGGATTCCACCGATCTCAATAGATCACATTGATGCCGTGACGTTGCTAAAAGATGTCACGAGTTTAAGGAATGAAATGAACACCTTTAAAAATGAATTTGCTACGAAAGAACAGCTTCGGGATGTACAAAAAGATATTGAGTGCCTCAAGACATCTAATATCCAAAGCGAGTTTAATAGTGGAATTAATAACATAAATGTAAAAAAGCGAGGTGGTTATTTATTGGATAGTGGGCCGATCGGAATGTCACACATAATAAATACCTCGGATGAGGGTGGTATGATGCCTTTTCAAATTGAAGAGCGAAGTACGGAGGAGGAGATGCGGACACGGACAGAACTATTGCCGTCTTGCTCACTCAATAGTGGTGAGTATGAAGGATCGCGAGTTGTCTCGCTTACACCGGAGACACTCGTTGGAGCAGGCAAGGCACAGAAAATTACATTGTCTGAGACTGAGACTAAGTCGACTGAACTTGAATCGAGAGAAAAACAGCAATGTACATTAAAGCAGCAATGTATGCCAAACATAGACAAGACGTCAAGTGTTGAACTGTCAAAGTCAATGACATCGTGCGTGGAAAAATCTTGTTGCGGGGACGCCGGTGCTTTGTTACAAGAAAATGAGCAGGGTTTGGTAAAAACAATGGCGAGTGTATTATCGGAAAAGGGAGAGTGGCGTAAAGATAAAGCAAATGAAAAGTGGATAGAGGTACAACGGAAACGATTGAGGAATAGATTCATTGGCAAAACGGGAAAAGCGGTCACGGAAGCAAATATGCAATTCATAGCTGCAGACATACGAACACCATTGTTTGTATCAAACGTGAATAAGCAAGTTACTGAACAAAACATATGTGACTACATCTTCTCCAAGACGCAGGTGAACGTAAGCGTTGAAAAAATCAACATGAAAAATGAAAAATTGTACAACGCTTTCAAGATGTTTGTGCCTAAATGCAAACTCCACGTTTTTCTCAACGATGACTTATGGCCGGATGGCATTCAATTCCGGAGGTTTGTGCATTTGAGAGGAGGGAAAAGGCCAGTGCAGCCACAGAATGGCCTTGAGTTTAAACAATCAGCAACTTGATGGATATAACTAACAAACTAATAACTTATAATTGTAAAAACATTAAACGTAGCGTAGAATGTGTGAGATCGTTGTGCAATCAGGCTGACATCGTCGCGCTGCAGGAGCACTGGTTGCTACCACAAGATTTAACTTTCCTTAATGAAATTGATAAGCAATTTTCATATACTGCAAAATCAAGCATAGATCCTGGTGCAGGTGTGTTACGAGGACGGACGTATGGAGGAGTGGCACTGCTGTGGCGAAAGGCGGTTTTCCAGAAAGTGTCAGTGATCTCGTGCAAAAATGATCGTGTTATAGCCATAAAAGCGTCAACGGGTAACCAACAAGAATTTGTGTTTGTGAGTGTGTACATGCCAGTGAATAAACCTGAAAACTTGCCTATATTTACAGAGTGTTTAGCAGATATAATAGCAATTACAGAAGACTGTAATATAGACAGTGTTTATATATTAGGTGATTATAATGCACACACTTCAACTCTTTTTGATAAGGAATTAATGTCTTTTTGTACCGATAGGCAATGGGTTTGTGCAGATAAGGAAAAACTTGGTCATATACAAGACACACATACGTTTGTTTGTCCTGCATCTGGTAGTAAGAGATGGTTGGACCATTGTGTAACTAGCCAAGCAGCATGGCCATCTATTATCAATGCTGAGGTTTTGTATGATGTGTTCTGGTCGGACCACTACCCTTTAGTAATCGAATGCAATCTTAATTTGGTGCGTGCTAGGCCTACTGTAGTCTTTGAACAATCAAACTGTATTAGATGGGGCACTAGGTCACCTGAGGAAATTGATAAATATTGTGAACTTTGTAATTGTCAATTAAAATTGGTTGATTTTCCTTCTGAATTTCAGCACTGTGCAGACAAAATGTGTAATGATGTTAGTCACAGAAAGGTTATAGATAAGTTTTATGACAGTGTTGTTTCCATTCTTAAACAAGCTTCAGTGTCCAGCTGTTCTAAAAGTTCTAAGACAAAAAAAAAATATAAATGTGTGACAGGTTGGAACAAACATGTTGCAGAAGCACATAAAGAATCTCGCTTAGATTTTCAAATGTATGTTTTGTATGGCAAGCCGCAGAGTGGACCAATTTTTGAAAAAATGAATTTAAGTCGTAAAATATTCAAATCTAAACTTAGATATTGTCAGCAAAACCAGGAAAAAATTAAGCTGGATATACTTGCATCACAGCATTCTTTGAAAAAATTTGATAAATTCTGGAAAAGCACTAAGAAAATGGGAGGCAAAGTAGAGTTACCTGCAAACATTGATGGTAATGATGATCCAAATATAATTGCAAATGCTTTTAAAGAACATTTTGCAGTAGAGCCATTGTTGCCTTCCCATGAGGTGTCCAGTGCTGAGCCCAGTCATGTGGAAAACCCTATTCACATAACTGCCAAGGATGTTAAGCTGGCCATAGACAATATGAAAAGAGGTAAATCTCCAGGCCATGATGGGCTCAGCATTGAACACCTTCAGAATGCAGGGCCTCATATACATAGAGTCCTGTCCTTATTGTTTAGCTTTTGTATAAGACATACTTACTTACCTCCAGATCTGATGAAGACCGTAGTGATTCCTCTTGTCAAAAATCGTGCAGGTGATACAGCTGACAAATCTAATTACAGACCAATTTCACTAGCTACAGTTATAGCAAAAGTTCTGGATAGAATATTAGATACATATCTTAGTAGCTGTATACAATTGCACGACCAACAGTTTGGTTTTAGGGAAGGTCTCTCAACTGAAAGTGCTATTCTATCACTTAAGTATACTGTAGATTATTATGTAAGGCGAAAGACTCCAGTGTACACATGCTTTTTAGATTTTTCACAAGCTTTTGACCGGGTGTCCTATGATTTGTTGTGGTCGAAACTCAGAAAGGCAGGTGTTACTACTGAAGTAATTAGTATTTTTTCTCATTGGTATTGTAATCAGAAGAATGTAGTTAAATGGGCTAATGCTCAATCTGATGATTATGTTCTGAGATGTGGTGTTAGACAAGGGGGCCTAACCTCACCTAGGCTTTTCAATATATATATCAATGGTCTGATCAAGGAGTTGAGCAACATGAATGTAGGATGTCGCATAGACAATATAAATGTCAATAATATCTCATATGCTGACGATATGGTGTTGCTCAGCCCTGCAATCAGCGGGCTAAGAAAACTTCTTACTTGTTGTGAGGCTTATGCTGTAAGTCATGGCTTGAAATATAATGAGAAAAAAAGTGAGTTTTTGCTTTTTAAAGGAAAGCTCAAAGAACCAGCCAATATTCCACAAATATTGTTAAATGATATACCTCTTACTCGTGTTAAGCAGTTTAAATATCTTGGTCACATAGTAACAGAGTCCCTGAAAGATGACCAAGACATTGAAAGGGAGCGCAGGGCACTGTCGGTCCGTGGTAATATGTTGGCTCATAGATTCAGGCGTTGTACGGCTGAAGTGAAATGCACACTGTTTAAGGCCTTCTGCCAAAATTTTTACGCATGTGCTCTGTGGTCAAACTTTACACGATCATCGTACAGTGCGTTGCGTGTACAATATAATAACATATTCAGGGCTCTTTTTAAGCTCCCCCGTTTCTGTAGTGCCTCAGGCATGTTCGCTGATTCAGCAATTGATGACTTTTATGCAATCATGCGAAAAAAGATTCTATCTTTGGTGCGTAGGGTGAGGGTGAGCAGAAATAGAGTTCTGGTGATGATAGCGGATAGAATGGATGGGGCGGTCTTCAGGAGGTTCACGGAATTGCATTATTTATAGGTAATTTCGTGACCCTTCTGGTGACAGATTTTTATGAAACTTTTATTTTTAACTTTTTAACTCTGTACTGTATGGATTTTAATAGTCTGAAAATAAACGATTTTTATTTTTATTTTTTATTTTATTTATTTATATTAGTTACTAGAAAAAATTGAAGTAAATTTAAGTTAATGTTTTCTTATGTTTTCGCGATTGTTACACATTTAAACTTCTTCTTCTTCATTTGTCGCGTTAATACATTATTTATACACCTAACGTTTCGAGCACTTTAAGTTTCGCGATATTTTTTTTTGTGCTAGTCTTGAATTAGCACAAACAATAAGACAATATAAATAATGAAAGAAATAATAAACAATTGTCTCATCGTTTATAATTATATAGGGCAGCAATTAAGGCTTTATGAATACCTAAACAGTAATAGTAGTTTGTGTTTGTTGTTTAAATTCAATGTTACCAATGGGATTAGAAGTGCAGTGTCGTACGGTGAAACGCTATATGATATTGCAGCAATGTAAATATCAAATACCTTTGAAAATGTATGTGTATTTCTGTTACGATGCACTTCATGTTAATGATTTTGTTTACACTGCCACCAAAAGCCGAAACCTGAGGTCGTCAATTTGGTCATTACTGACAACCTTGACAAAAAAAATTATAGCCTAGGTATAGCCCTCGGGAAGTGTAGGAATTCTAACGATACCATACATCCTTTTCCGTTAAAGCATTTAGAAGTGCGGTATATATAAGAAACACGCATACCTACCTAAAATAAAAAGAATGCACCCTATTTTTAGGCAGTTGCGTAAAAATAGGTCAAAGCCTACATATAAAATATTTATATTATAAAACCTCGCACATCGTAGCGGCACACCTGTAGGTATTCCAGCACGCTGAACACGACATGGAATTGCATGAAAATTCACTAAATTGTTCTATTTCCACGGATTTCGATGATAGATTTGCAGCCGTCCACGATTCGACAATTTCCGTTTGCCCGGTGCATATTTGTACAGTCATATGTGGCCTTTGTTTCCAAATATGACATTTTAACTGACTGCTCAAAAGTAAATTGTGTGTTTTAGTAAGCGCGCAACTTCGAGCAACACGGCTTCTGTAACGGAAGGCGTGTTGCTCGAAGGCTCGCAAGCTAGAAGCAGCGATGAACACAAGCGTTCACGCGGCGTCGGTGACAACTGACAAAGAAAGTACGGATTGATGCAATTGACACAACAATGCTTTTTAGATTTATTACACTATACCTATGTGTACCATATAAACGGAACTTGGCCGAGTGCTGCGTCTCCACCAAGGGAAGGTTCGCCCCACACGGGCCACTAGCCACAGCCACAACCGCAGCCATTTGAAGGAGTGTGTGGCGACCACCGGCGTCAACAGTGTGCGGCGAGTCAATATAAAATGTATGTAAACCACTGGATATAGGTCGGTAGCTGCATTTTGTGGTTGTTGTTGGTGGACTGTGTGCGGCGACACAAAGGTTAACTGCATCCGTTTACTTAGTACCTGGTTTAAACCACTACCCAACCAAAATAAGCCAACATTTATTACTCTGACAAGCGACGCCCTACGCGCCGCATGATGTGCCGCCAAACGTCACGATGGGCCCAGTTGCCTTTGGATTGATTTTAAAATTTGGCCTGACCTTTCGCTGCCGCTGAACTATAAAGTCATCATCATCATCATCAGGTCTTTGTAAGTCTTCACTGTAGAATCACGACCCTCTTTGTACTACCAGATTCATACCTATATTAGCCAGAGCAGTCAGGATTTGGCCTACACTCTCTACGCTGTCCAAACGGGATGGAGAAGTCTCTTTGATGTTATAAACATCAGCTTTGTTTAGTTTGTGTTTCCTAAGTCGCCTTCTACGATATATATAGGGAAGACTTGGAGTGGTCCTATTCTGCTCTGCCGAGAACCACAGAATTTTTCAGTTAGAAGTCTCCTCTTGTATAAGATGTTTACTAAACGCACCTATGTACTTATTTATAAAAATAATTATGTGGACAAAGTTATCGGTAGAGCTTCGTAGGTATAAAAGCTAATCATTTAAAATTACCAACCTGACCTCTGACATTTAAATATCCTTAGGGAAATATGTCGAGCAGCCCAAATAAGAAGGAAAAGAAAATTATTTCGATGAAAGACAAAAAATTACTTGCCAAAATAAGAAACGGACGTTACAAATTACAAATCCAACTAGACTTTTATCATCCGTTTCTAATTTTAGAAGAAAAAAATAATAAAAATTATTTTTGCAGTTTTAGAACCAAATGGCTTGACACGGGATGACGGCAAGAGACCAGACGGCATGACTCTGGTGCTCTGGAGATTGGGGCGACCGCTAGTGTGGGACGCTACTTGCGTCGACACACTGGCGCCATCCCATCTTCAGAGCACTAAGTCAAAGGCGGGCATAGCGGCGGCAGGAGCAGAAACCCTTAAAAGGCGCAAATATGTAGGTATCGGAGATAACTACATATTTGAGCCTTTTGGGGTAGAAACATTGGGTCCGTGGGGTCCATCATCTCATAAGCTTTTGTTTCTTGGCTAAAAAGCTTATTGAGGTATTCCGTGACCAAAGGGCTGGAAGCTACCTAGCTTAGCGTATAAGTATTGCCATTCAATTCGGCAATGCTGCCAGCCTTTTGGGCACGATGCCCAGGGGTGAGCAGCTGGAGGGACTATATGATTTGTATTATTAGGTTTTTAATTTTATTTTTAGTTAGGTAGTTTTATTGTTAGAATAGTTTAAATACAATTAATTGTTTTGTGATAATATTAAATGAATAGCTTAGTAACTTTTTACTTGTAACAAGCATTTGCATTGTAAATAGGTAGATAAATATGCTAAGTAGACCACTATAGCATAATAATTATTAAAAAACAGTTAAAATCGACTAAGCGCGAGACAGACTCGCGCATAAAAGAACGCAATCGCTGTTTTTCAACATGTTTAATTAATTTTACTTGCGAATTCATCTTTTCTTTCTAAATCGCCTAATATAGAATATGTACTGTCATCCCAATCCATTAATATGTAGGTACTTGTACCATTATACCTATACAAGATGTTAGAGTTAACAATGTCTATTAAACCATCAAATCAACCAATCAAAATAAACAATTTTTCGGAAAACCAATGAAATTTTCATTAAAAGTATACGGCCAGCTCGGAAAGTATTTTTTTTCGCATATGAGCAAGCGGGTCACCTGATGGTAAGTGACCACCACTGCCCATGGACAACTGCAACACCAGGGGTGTCACAGGAGCGTTGCCGGCCTTTTATTTTTCCCTCCCCAGAGGGGAGAGGGAGATGGGGGCTCTCTCACTCACCGAACGAAGCATAGCAGCGGTAAAGCTACTACTCAAACGTCGATTTTCTGTGAGAGTGTGGTACTTCCCCGGACGAGCCGGCCCATTCATGCTACTAGCAAAAGTGATTTATAAAGTATAACAAATGTCAAATTTTTATGAGTTCCCAGTGTTGTAGTGTCCTGTAGGGAAAGTTGTTCATTTTGACAGGCTGATTGGTTTAAGAGAAAACGGTATTTACCTTAACATCCCGTATAATCTAAATAGCGCTTTCAGCCTCGGCTCGGGCAGGGCCATTATTATTGATCTATATTGCGACCCATTTCACTTTGCGCTTTTAGTTTTTTGGCAGTGATATATATAGAACTAGAGTGCTTTCCTAAACGCATAAATTGTGCATGCGGTTGCATTTAGTGGTAAAGTGTTCGCCAAAATAGTATTTCAAGCTTAAATAAGTTGAAACATAATAATTTTACAGTTTGTAGTTGAGCTCACTCCGTTAACCTGATCGGTCTGTCTGTTAGTTCTATGATTTCTGGTATCTAAACCAGGATTTTTTTAGTTTCTCGAGTAATTCGAGAAAGTAGATAGACCATTTTAAAATTTTAGTGCGTTTGACCACTGTCCTCTATTAGTATTCTACTTTAGCGTGCATGTGCGTTAAACGGTCTCTTTCTGGACGGTGAGACCCAAGTTCGATTGCCGATTTTATGAATGAGCTCGCATTAGACTTAGATCGATAAGATCGATTAAATCAAATAGTTATTCACAGTCCAAATCAAAAGTTCTTTTTTTTCGAGAATTCTTGAGCAGAATAGTTGGTAAGATAATACCGATGGCGTATTATTTGCACATTCGCAGTGAAACCAAAATAAATAGAATACTTCTCGTTGACCTAGAAATTAAATTTGGCAACGAGTACATTCATTCGAAAAGCCCTTAACTTGTGGTAACATACTCGTATGACAAAAAAAACATGGAAACCTTGGTGCGCGAGTACAACTGGCACTAGACCGAACTTTTTTGAAGTATTCTTTCTTTCAGAAAGATTTATATGAGTAAATGAAATTTAGGTGAAGCAAAATGTTTTATTAAAAATGCTTTGTATTCAGTAATGTCAGATTTTTGTATGACAAAATTGACATTCTTACGGCTGATAAGTATGATAGCTTCATTATATCACTATATATATCTACGAAATAAAGGTTTAGATTACTGCTTTTGTACAGCCATTATTTAATGGTTAAATATTGTAAATAATTTGCAATCCAGCTACATCAAGAGAAACTTGCTACAATGACGATGATGATGAAGTAATTCAGCTGACGAGTGGTGCGTGTAAATATGCTGTGGAGTTGTAGATGTTATATATAATATCCATTCTGTTTTACACATATGGTCAGCAAAACGCGACCCGCGCCATCCTTATTAGTACCTATGATACTATAACATTACTCGATCTTGTTGTATATGTCGTTTTCAAAGTTAAGGCGACTGTATTCCTAAATGATTTACTAGCTGATGCCCGCGACTTTGTTCGCGTGGACTTTATGAATCCGGAGTATTAATATACCTTAATACGAACTAAAGTCGATACATAAGCGTAAACTGTGAATTTGACCTGCTGTCATGCTGCTCAACCTATAAAGCGCACATATCCAAAGGGGGAGGGATGGACCTCGGCTTTGGGTGTTGCCTGTGTGTGCAAGGCTTATGGAGAGACAGCAAACTGTCATGTTTTGCCGTTTGGGCTACGTTGCCAAAAGGGCATATCCTGGTTGCGAGTCATCCGGGACCGCTGGGTTGTGTTGTCTGTGTATGTATACACAATAAGAGCAGAATAAGGGCTCCAAAGTGTTTGCAAGAGTGCAGTCTATTGGGCAGAGCCGATTATCTAAGCTGAAGACGGAGGACGGCAAAGTGGCGTCGACAAAAGCCGAGGTGTTGAGAGAGATCGAGAGGTTCTACGGACAGTTGTATACGACAGTTGCTAAACCCACTGTCAGCTTGGCTAAAGATCCGAGAGCCAAGCTAACCCGACACTATACCGAAGACATCCCGGACATCAGCCTGTACGAAATTAGGATTGCCCTCAAGCAGCTAAAAAACAACAAGGCGCCGGGCGAGGACGGAATCACAGCAGAGCTTCTGAAAGCGGGCGGAACGCCGGTACTTAAAGTCCTTCAGAGGCTCTTTAATTCCGTATTGCTCGAGGGTGTGACGCCAGAGGCGTGGCACAGGGGCGTGGTGGTGCTGTTCTTCAAAAAAGGTGACAATACCCTATTGAAGAATTATAGACCCATCACGCTCCTGAGCCACGTCTATAAGCTGTTTTCGAGGGTGATCACAAATCGTCTCGCGAACAGGTTTGATGCCTTCCAGCCTCCCGAACAAGCCGGTTTCCGAAAAGGCTACAGTACCATAGACCACATTCATACGCTGCGGCAGGTTATACAGAAGACCAAGGAGTATAACCGGCCACTATGCTTAGCGTTTGTGGACTATGAGAAAGCCTTTGATTCGATCGAAACATGGGCTGTGCTCCAGTCTCTCCAGCGGTGTCGCATTGACTATCGGTATATCGAAGTGTTGAAGTGTCTATACAGTAACGCCACTATGTCAGTCCGAGTTCAGGAGCAAAGAACGAAAGCTATTCCACTACAGAGAGGGGTTAGACAGGGAGACGTTATTTCTCCGAAACTGTTTACCGCCGCTTTAGAAGATGCCTTCAAGCTCCTAGAATGGAAAGGACTTGGCATTAACATCAATGGCGAGTATATCACTCACCTTCGATTTGCCGATGATATCGTGGTCATGGCGGAATCGCTGGAGGACTTAAGTACCATGCTCAACGGCCTCAATGAAGTTTCCCAACAGGTGGGCCTTAAAATGAACATGGATAAAACGAAGATCATGTCGAATATCCATGTTGCGCCAATACCGGTTTATATTGGGAACTCTATCCTTGAAGTTGTAGACCAATATGTCTACCTGGGACAGTTGATCCAGGTTGGAAGTTCCAGCTTCAAGGATGAGGTCTTTCGTCAAATCCGACTCGGCTGGGCAGCGTTCGGGAAGCTCCGTAGTGTCTTCTCGTCCGAATTACCTCAGTGCCTAAAGACGAAAGTCTATAATCAATGTGTGTTACCAGTGATGACTTACGGGTCCGAAACGTGGTCCCTTACTATGGGCCTCATAAGAAAGCTCAAGGTCGCTCAAAGAGCTATGGAGAGGGCTATGCTCGGTGTTTCTCTGCGAGATCGAATCAGAAACGAGGAGATCCGTAGAAGAACGAAGGTCACCGACATAGCTCAGCGGATTAGCTCTTTGAAGTGGCAGTGGGCGGGGCATATAGCGCGAAGAACCGATGGCCGATGGGGCAGAAGGGTTCTCGAATGGCGACCACGTACCGGCAAGCGCAGCGTCGGGCGCCCACCGACTAGGTGGTCAGACGACCTGAACAAGGTCGCAGGAAGGCGCTGGATGCAGGCCGCTTCCAACCGGTCATTTTGGAAATCATTGGGAGAGGCCTATGTCCAGCAGTGGACTTCTTGCGGCTGAAATGATGATGATGAATGATGCTAGTATGTGGATGCTAGCAGGCTAGTATATGGCTCTGATAGTACAGAGACGGTCGTGCTTCTGCAGTGGAGACTAGAAAGACCTGATGATGATGATTATATATATATAGATTAAATATTTTACAGCTGATCACCGGCCTGATTTTAACTATCATTGGAAAAATAAATATGTAATCGAAGTGAGACGCCATTAGCATTTATCTTTATTTTACTGTCTAATCTACAATTTCTTTTATTTCATGTGAAATAAATGAAAAATGAAATGAAATAAAATTTGACATTAAAAATACAAAACATTACTTGTATTAGAAAGTTGATGTAAACTGTTGTTTTAATGTTACGCAGCAAACTCCGGAACTCTTTATTAGATCAGGAGCGACTCGTGTAAGCTTCGTGTAATGAAATTAACGTAATAACCGCGTCGAACGTTATGACGTAGCGTTAGCTTCGCCATGGATGGTGGCAGTTTTGAGACACTTATTGGTTATTGAATTATGTACATACTTACATACTAACAAGCTTATTTTTACATGGAAAATTATGTACGGGGTTGGCTGAGATTATGGTTATTTAGTTGCTAAGTTTACGCAGAGTTCTGGATCAATGGATTCCTTTTCCGCATGATTAATAATTAATACTTTTCATTATTCATTTTCAATATTATTATTTTTTTATTCTGTTTACAAATTCATAATTATTTTATAAGTAAGTTTTATTTTAGCCAACTCTCTAGTAACAACTGTTTAAAAAACGTGTAAATAATCAAACTGTGGATAACGCAGTTGGTTACAAAATTAATAAAATGTATTAGTTTAGGCCGATATAGTTTGTAAGAATTTATTTTGTAACTTTTGTTATTCCAGAATAAACAAATAAAAAGAATATTCATGTTCATATTATGTATTTTTCTGCTATTGTCACCACGTCTTTAGTGTTGGTCGTTACATTTTTTAATCCGCGTATTTCCTAGCAGAGAAGAATAGGACCACTCCAAGTGTACCCGTGGATGTCGCAGAAAGCGATTTAGGAAACGCAAGCGAAACAGAGCTTATAAACATCAAAGATACCTCTCCAACCCGTCTGGTCAACGTGCAAATGTAATGTTCGGTTATATTATATAAGGCTTTTCTTATTATTAAAACATAAAGTAACACCCAGATTATTAGCAAATTACGAGTGGATTTTTTTAACACATAGAAATTGCATTAGCTTAGGCGTGTGGTTCCCGGCCAATAACAGTGAAAAAATCATCTTGATAACCCAAAAACTCTTTGAGATATAAGGGTTTGAAAATTCAAATTTTTCGTCTCGGCCTAAACGTCCCTAAGAAAAAACAACTGACTAGTGACGTCACTCCTGCGTGTTGTGAGAACTTTGTTGGTCAGCTATGTTAAATATTGCGTTTAGAGAAATGGCTTCATAACAAAAATTGCTTTAACTTTAAATAGCCATTTCATGGTAATATAAGATTTTTGAAATTTTCATATTTTTGAAACGGACTTTTCTAGCCAATCTTAACCAAAGTTAATGTATCGATATCGGACTGAAAGTGTCCTTAATAGATTTTTCCAGCTAGATGCTTATATAATCAGAAATAGTTTTCAAAATGTATTCTTCATGCAAGTTCCCCCTTTACATGCTTTATGTAGTACTTGACTTACTAAACTAATCAAATTATTTTTGCAAGTAAGATTGACCTCCATAAACGATTTAACTAATACGGCGATATAAGTTACAAAAAGGGTTAACCCGTCGTTTCTCCCGTGAACAGGTGTCCGATGCCATTAAGGATCGGTCATAAAGGCCCGGATTGAATAGGACTGTTTACATGGGCCTTAGCCGGGTATTACAAATTGCCTGGTTGTGGAGAGATGCTGCTTCTTTTCATAAATATATAATTCTCATGAACGAGATCTTCTCTACATTTATCTAGTATCTAATAGGCAATTTTGTTTTTTACCTTCAGGTTATCGTTTTATAGTTTCTTACAGCATTTGTGAGTATCAATTTCTTATTATGCTGTATGTATTAGTACCTCTCCAACCCGTCTGGCCAGCGTGGAGAGTGTAGGCTAAATCCTCTAACTGCTTTGGCTAATATATGGCTCTGGTAGTACAGAGAGGGTCGTGCTCCTGCAGTGGAGACTAAAAAATGACCCGATGATGATGATTAGTACTTAACTTAGCGATGCAAACTAAGCAAATGATTTCTGCGAGTAACATTGACCTCCATAAACGATTTAACTTATACAGCGCTATAAGTTACAAAAAGGGTTAACCGGTCGTTTCTCTTGTGAACAGGTGTCCGATGCCATTAAGGATCGGTCATAAAGGCCCGGATTGAATCGGGCTGTTTACATGGGCCTTAGCCGGGTATTACAAATTGCCTGGTTGTGGAGAGATGCTGCATCCTTTCATAAATATATCTCATGAACGAGATCTTCTCCAGATTCATCTAGAGCTAGGATTTCTTTTCTTTACTTTAGATTTTCTTCCTTGTTAAGAATCTTTTTATCGATTCTGTCCGTATTTGAGAGAATCAATTTTCTTATTACGCTGTATGTATTAGTACTTAACTTAGCAAAGCAAATAATTTTGCAAGTAAGATTGACCGCCATAAACGATTTAACTAATACAGCACTATAAGTTACAAAAAGGGTTAACCCGGTCGTTTCTCTCGTGAACAGGTGTCCGATGCCATTAAGGATCGGTCATAAAGGCCCGCCTTGAATCGGGCTGTTTACATGGGCCTTAGCCGGGTATTACAAATTGCCTGGTTGTGGAGAGATGTTGCTTCTTTTCATAAATATATCTCATGAACGAAATCTTCTCCACATTTATCTAGTATCTGATAGGCAATTTTTTTATCTTCAGGTTTCCTTCCTAGATAAGAATCTATGTATCGTTTCTTGAAGGTACTTAATTGGGAGTACCTAAGTATCAATTTTATAGAAAAATAGCAATTTTAATGAGACTTCGTTCGCGTAAATTATAGCATAAGTCAAGCACAGATAAATAAGCTTTCTATAGGTTTAGAAGAAAAAAGGAAAGAAAATTTAAAATACCGGCCCAGTTAATTTCGAAGCCTATTCAATGCAAATAAACAAATAATCAAATCTTGCCTCTTTATAATATAAGTAAGGATTTTAAAACTTTGCCAAATCATTATTGTCCAAATAGCGGACCACGGGCCCGGACCGGACGCACCACAGGCGATTAAATTTAATTAAAAATCCGACTTGCTGCCATTTACTAGAACCATTATGCCATCGATATTTTCTACTAAAAAACTGATAGGTGAAATATCCTCCAACTGAAGTTGTGAACTCCCTAGGGCGGGAAATTCGCCGGACATCGGATATAAAAGCCTTGGCGTGTGTTTTCAGAAAGCTTTTCGTTTATTCTTAGAGTCCTCTATTTCCCTATTTTAAGTATAGGATATGTAGAGTATTGAAGTTTTATTGTCATTTCTTATAACCTTGGGTTCTATTACCCGGGGCTTTGTCTATCCCGCAAGGGATAAAGACGTAATTATATGTAAGTATCAGGAGCGAAGCCAGGTGTGAGTTTCGGGTTCAACAAAATAAAAACCGGCCAAGTGCGTGTCGGGCCACGCGCAGTGTAGGGTTCCGTAGATGCGAATGACAATTTTTTTGATTAAAACTAACGTGAGATAAAGACATTATTAAAATACGTAACAACGGGTTACTCACGTTAATAGTCAGCTACTGGCCGACATGTTTCAACCTCATCCGGAGGTCTTCCTCAGGGCGAATGTGAATTGAGACCCGCGCACGGTGTCGTCCCAATCCGCACTGATGTTAGCGATCGGATGCGTGGGCGGCGCGGGCGGCGCGCGCTGCCGCCCGCTGCGCTCGCTGAGTCGGTGCGGAGGTTGGTAGGGGTTGCTGATTGGCTGCATCAATGATTCCCATGGATGTACATGGTTCCTAGTAACCATGACATGACATATCACAAGATAACTGACATCTACGCAGGTGAAACCGTGAGCTGAAGCTAATAATAAATATTTTAATCGTCTTATTCACAAAAAAGCATATTTTTATAATCTACATTTTTAATATCAATAAATTTTTTCCAGCTATTTTGGTTATACGTTCCTAATTTTTTATCTCTTGAAAGATATATCCTTGATAGGTCTATCAAGGCCATTCAGGATATGAGCTGTGAACTCCTAAGAGCGCCATATTCGCCGGACATCGGATAAAAAAGCTCTTGTCGCGGGTTTTCAGAAAACTTTTCGTTTATTCTCCGAGGCCTGTAACTATTTTCCTATTATAAGGGTAGAATATAAAGAATGTTAAATTCCAATTGTCTTATAAGTTCCCTTCAAACTTAATAATAACTATTTTAGTACTTATATTTAATTATAACCTCTAAAAATAACCTTATAAAAATATAATTTTTATAACCCGCATTTTAATGACAATAAATTTATTCTATTTCGGACCTTGAAAGACTTATCCTCGATATGTCTATGAAGGTCGTTCGGGATACGAGCTGTGAACTCCCAAGGGTGAGACATTCGCCGGACATCGGTTATAAATCCTCTTGTTGCGGGTTTTCACAAAAAATCAGAAATTTATCACACTATCTCGGTTATTCGTGAAATTTCTTATCTTGAACGATCTTTGGGTCTTATGACCTTGGGCTCTGTCTACACCACAAGGGATTAAGACGTGATAGTATGTATGTATGTATGTGGTGGGGTTTCTCCGGCAACAGCATGTGCGACTGCAGCGAAATCCAGTCAATGAGCCATCTTTTGACGTGCCCTAAAGCCCCTACTCACTGCACACAAAGGGATCTGGAGGAGGCAAATGACCGGGCAGTGGCAGTGGCCGCATACTGGGCAAATCTACTATAATGCATTACGATATTACGACTTGAAAAGAAGAAGAAGTATGTATTGAACGATCTTGAAAGACGTATCCTCGATATGTCTATCAAGGTCGTTCAGGATACGAGCTGGGGGGCGATTCTCGCGCGCTCGACATGATGTCGAAGTCGATATATATCGAAAAAACATGGCGGATATCGAATTGTGATATTCTCACTATATCACCGTCGATATTTATCGACTCCCAGCGCTCGATATGCATCGAGTGGTCGGCAGCACTCGACATGGCATGTCTCATGCAATAACTTCGATATTTTGTCAATTATTTTCAGCTGACTTTAAAGAAAGAGGTTATGAATTCGACTCGTTTGTATGTAATATGTCAGAATTGCATGAGTTTTGTATATGTTAGTCATTATTAGCTTCTCAACATGTATGTATGCATGTATGTTTGTTTATCTGCGAATATTTCGGAAACTATTAGTAGGATTGTTAATTTTTTTTGTTGGAATATAACTATAACCCAACTTAGGGAAAGAGCAAATTTCATCAAAATTGAAGTTAGGTTATTTTTAGACAGTTAGTATTTCTTGTAAATTTAACAGACCAAATTTTTCCCAATAACTGATACACACTTTACTCTCTATCTCAAAAACGATTTTGATGAAACTTGCATTGTTCCCTAAGTTGGATTAAACCTAGTCCAACAAAAACAAGAATCTTACAAACTGACTTGTGATTTCTGAGATAACTATGCGTATCAAACATACAATATACACCTATGAAATTTGCCATGTATGTTTAGAAGCTGATAAAGAATTAAAGACTGACATGTATCCCTACAAGTATTATTATAAATAATAAAGAACAAACTTCAATTTTCCTAGTGACTTATTGACTAGGTATCTCCAAAAGGAATGAACAGATTTTGATGAAACTTTGTTCCTTAAAAGTTAGACTACCTACCAACTTAGCAGGCTTAGCCTAGTGTGAGAAATTTTGTTAATACCAAATGGCATGTCTTATTCCTACTTTTAGATTCTAATGATATAAACTTAATGTAATTATTCAGCATGCAGTTTATATGGTAATAAACTTATTTTACTTTACTTAAGCCAAGTTCAAAAGAATTTTGGCAATTCCACTGCTTATTTGAGATATGTGAGGACAAACAGACAAATATTAAACACTTATGAAATTTGGCACAAATGTTAAGAAGATAGTATAGAGTAACATACCTATCCAAAAACTGGATAAATCTGACTATATATTACATACATATGTGTTGAATTGATAACCTCCTTTTCAGAAGTTGGTTAAAAATACTTCTTGTTAGGTCAGATATTGTTAAAAGTTGGAATTTCATAAATAAAATGTCATTAATTGGTATTTAAATGTTTATTTATTGATCTACGCTCCAATATGTATCAATTATTTGAAGATTTTTATGATTTTCCAAGTGTTCCAGATTGTTTTGTTTTATTTCCAAGTCATCTTTCTCATGTTCATTGTAATGTTGAGACCTTTACTGCTAGAAACTGAAAATAAAAAGATAATGCTAATTAATGAAAAATTGTATTTTACATAATTAAATAACATTAAAACAGAAAAATCTATGCATACAACATCCAAGCAAAGTAGCATTCCTATTCCTCCACTCAGTCTTGCTGTGGATGTTAGTCACCTCCTACAGAGGTGACTTATGACACACAAACTAAGCAAAACATCAAAGAGACCTTTTCAACCCGTCTGGCCAGCGTGGAGAGAGCCAAATCATGTGACTGCTCTGGTAAGTGGTACAAAGAGGGTCGTGTTCCAGCAGTAGGGACTAAAAAATACTTGATGATGATAAAGATAGTATACAACTTTACTTCTTTCATTTATAAACTATCTTGATTAAGTAGGTACCTTTGTTTATTTATTACAATGAGACAAAACTTAAGATAAAAGGGAACGGAAATTTGAGCTACAATCTAATAACTCTTTATTTAGCTATTAAAGCATGTGTAAGGCTGTAGTTTTTGAAGAATTTCACTATGTGATCCATGGGTGATCGAAGTGAGTAAACAAATTTAAAACACTTGTTTGGTAAGTCGTAGTTATACATAGATATACCTATTACTATTAGAAAACATCGTATGTTTTACCTTTAGTCACGGACTCCATCATTTTCAAGTTCTTTGTATCAAATTATCCAGCAGACACAGACTATTTTCGGAGTGAAAAAGATATTTAAATTTTTCCAACAAGGTGTAGATGGTTCCCCGTCCAACAAATAGGCACAGTAGACGCGTAGGTTAACATTTCTATACGCAAATTACAAGGAAAACACATCCAGTAACACTTTTAATTCATAAATTAAGTTAAATAGGGACAAGAAAGATGTTTTGACAAAAACAGAAAGCGCGCGTTTCATTGATATCGAATTGCGATATTTGCGATGATGCGTTTCGTTTTATGCACACACGCTATCAAAAGTATGAAAACTTTTATTATTATTTACATTTATTAGCATGAAAAATAATACAAAGCCATAAAATATTATTATTAAACGTAAAAAAATACTTTTTACAAAGATATTTTTCCATTTTATACGATAAATTACAGAAATAAATAATTTCAAAATAAATTCACATTTTATCGATTATGATCTGGCACAATCGAGCAATACAGAACGTTTTTCAGTAGAGATGTGAAAATATCATGTCTATTATGCCCCAGAATAGCAATAATGATATTTTTCATTCGACATCGAATCTTCGACATTTTTATCGAATTCGACAAATCTCTATAGAAACGAGAATCGGGCCCCAGTGATCTCCCAAGGGCGCGACATTCGCCGGACATTCGATATAAAAGCTCTTGTTGCGGGCTTTAAGAAAAATGTATGATATTGCATTTTACAAATATTTATGACATTTTTAGGGTTCAGTAGTAAACAAGTAATCATAATAGTTTCGCCATGTCCGTCCGTCTGTCTGTCCAAAAAAGCTCTGAGACTATAAGTAGTTGCTACTAGTTGTTAGTAATTTTAATATTATGTATTTCGGCTGTAATTGTGTTGTCTTGAATGTGATTATTAGTTAAGTGTATTTATCTGAGTATTTAAAAAACAAATTTTATCTTTTATTATAATTTTATCTAGAAATTTGTAATGTAGCACTGGTATAATACATTAATCACGCCGTCAAGGTGGTGAAAATATTTGCAATTTTATTGGCTGGTGGTAGGTATTACCCATGCTAGTCTGACAAAGATCATTTTCTATTTTGACCCGACTGGGGATCAAACCCCGGATCCTGCGCTTAAAATTCATCTTCTAAAGGCACTCTTTTTCGTATAATAAAATGAACAAATAACTTCGGTTATTTGTGATTTGTTTTTGCGTCGTGTGTATAAGGCTTAAGGTCGTGCAGGATAAGAGCTGTGAACTCTCCCCAGGGCGGAACATTCGTTGGACATCGGAAAAAACCCTTCTCGCGTGTTCTCCATAAACTTTTTGTTTATTCATATTAGTCTGGGCGTTGTAGAGTAAATTTTTTTCTTTCTAAAAAAAAAAACAAAAAAAAAGAAGTTTATGTCGGTCTTTTCTGTCTTTTTTTTCCCAGTTTTATTAGGCACACACCAGTAAAAATATTTTTATTTTATTTTATTTGGAGAATCGTATGTGATATATCTTGCCTCAAAGAGCAAAGTTTTGGTAGAGTCAAGTGCTCCACCCATTAAAAACTAAATAGGCTGTTGTTCATTAATACATGCGAAAATCCAGGGCAGTACTTAATGAAGAAAGAAAAACTATCAAAGCTACGTATTGCTCACAAGTCTAAGAGTTATAGTCGACGAACTAACTAAAGGAACCCACTAGTGCGTTTATACCGACACGCGTTTGGCCGGACTTTTTCAAATAGGTATATAAAACGGGCTATCAAACATGGCTTCCCAAAGGGCTTTATCACATCAATTCGAACGTTGTATTTCGCGTCCCTTACAATGAATCCTATCATTTTAAATTAAGGCAATATAAATACGTCTATACGTCTACAAGATTAATGTAAAAAAGTTTCAAACTTCGTCTATTCATGCCCTGAATCACGAAGCTCTGAATCCACTTTTGCTGGCAAAATTAATTTTTGGCTAGAAAGATTCTTTAAACACCTGGGATTTATAACAAGAATTCTTAACTTCGGAATTCCTCGAGATAGTTTTGAAGCAACGAAGTTTAAAACGTTTTGATTGATTTTAAATTGTATCAGTGGATTGGACTAGAGAAACCTAATAAAGTTTTAATTGGTTTGTGAGCAATCACTTAAACAATCATTAAAAATAGTTAATTTCCTTCTATGTACAAATATTTATCGAAAACACATGCACATCTAAGTACTCGTATTGTATTATGAATCCGGCTTACTCTGGCATTCATTCCTTACACGACTACCCAAAAAAGAAGGGTTATGTTTTTAAAATTCGAGTGTGTACATACATTGTGAGTTCTTTTGTTCTACCACAACTTATACTTAAAATCTATTTTATATCCTTTCCCCGATGTTAATAAAAATTGATGATCATATTGCAAGAAATAGATACGTAATGCGATGCACCGCTAAAGCATTAAAGCTGAAAGGTTTCCAATATTACCAGAACACCAATACTGTTAAGTGCCACGCTCAGAAATTTTGCGGAAAGCATACTTAAGCGAATCATAGATTTAAAAAAAATCGTGTTTCTAGCGAATAGTTTGACTGGCTTCTCTCCATGATGTTAAGTTTTATTGAGTTTAAATCAAATAATGATTGAAAATGACGTATTACCTGCAGCGTAAAGATGTTTATTTTTGAAAAATAAGTTTCCTTTGGATAATAAAAAGTTTATATAAGCGTAACGGCGTTTTTTTCTCTTAGATAAAAGACAAAAAGTTTTAAACATTTGATTAAGCATTTAGATTTGGTAACAGTTTTAGTAGAAGAAGTAGATTTAATTGGCTGCTAAGTATGAGTGATTCAAATTAATAATACACCCAAATCTTACTGCAATACTCCCACTTAGGTCAGCACATTATATGCTTGGAAGAGATTCGAGAACTTCTTTATCAACAATAAAACAATTAAAAAAAATATAAGTATTATTCTTCATTCGAAATAAATGCATTGGTTTCTATTCAGTATACTGTCATTTGGTTTATAGACCGTTATTTCTACATTAAGTACTTAAAATGATACCTATACTGAATAAGGTTATATAGTTATAAAAACAGTCTAATCTCCATATCCAAATGTACGGAGGCACGAGGGCTTTTATGTTACCCTAAAAATCACATGACATCGGGTTATTTGTCATCTGCTCGTGGCGCAGACAACGGCCGCGGCCTCCGACTTGTGACAGAGGATTTGTGAAAAAGTGTGCGGACCTACATATTCAAATCCTTTTCGAGGAATAAATCACGTGTGTTTACTATTCTCCAGTTCTGAATGGGTTAGTCTTTTGATGGGAAATGTCTAAGGGCTTTCTCTTCTTACATATTTGAAATCAGACATCTAGAAATGGATTATTTGTCACCTTCTCGCTAATGGCAAATGAAGGCCACCCGGTAGCAGAGGATTTGTGAAAAAGTGCGCGGACCAACATATTCAAACCCTTTCTGAGGGAAAATAAATTACGTGTGTTTATTATTCTCCAGTTCTGAATGGGTTAGTCTTTTGATAGAAAATGTATAAGGCTTTCACCTCTTACATTTGAAAACAGACCACTTAACTGGATTACACTTGTCACCTGCTTGTTCATGACAAAAGCCACGCGGTGGCCTCTGATTTGTGACAGAGGATTTGTGAAAAAGTGCGTGGACCAAGATATTTAAACCCTTTCCGAGGGAAAAAAAATCACGTGTGTTTATTATTCTCCAACTCTGAATGGGGTTGTCTTTTTATAAGTCCTCTTATATTTGAGAACAGACCTTTATCCTTAAATCAATTATTAACAATGGATTATTTGTCACCTGCTCGCTCATAGAGACGGTCACGCCGTGGCCTCTGACTTGTGACAGAGGGTTTGTGAACAAGTGCGGGGACCAATATATTCAAACCATAGATATCAGAATATATTCAAACCCTTTCCGAGGGGAAGTAAACTACGTGTGTTGATTATTCTCCAATTCTGAATGGGTTAGTCCGCGGTTCCTAGTTTGATAGGAAATGTCTAACGGCTTTCTTTTCTAGTATTTGAAAACAGATCTTTAGATTATTTGCCGGTCCGCTCATGGCAAACAAAGGCCACCCGATGGCCACTTACGTGTGACAGAGGAAGTCGGAAAAAGAACGTGGACCACCATATTCAAACCCTTTTTCTAAGGATTAATCACGTACGATTTTATTATCTTATCCTTAAAGCCTTAGACTTTTAATAAAAAATGTCTAAAGGCATCCTCCTTTAACATTCTGATAACAGATCTTTATCCTTAAACCCTTTAACAATGGATTATTTGTCACCTGCTCGCTTATGGCAGACAAAGGCCACGCGGTGGCCTCTGACTTGTGACAGAGGATTTGTGAAAAAGTGCGCGGATCAACATATTCAAACCCTTTCCGTGGGTAAATAAATAAATAACGTGTGGTTTTTATTCTCCAATTTGAATGGGTTAGTCTTTTATTAGAAAATATCTAGATTTTCTTTCTTTTACTTTTGAAAGTCAGACCTTTACATTAAAGTTCACACAAGACAACGGGTTATATGTCGTCTGCTCATCGCGCAGACAACAGCTGCGGTCTCTGATGTGTCATTGAGGATTTGTAAATATGTTCGGGGACCAACATATTCAAATCCTTCTTTGAGGGAAAATAAAATCGATTGGTTTTTATTAGAAAATATTAAGTGGCTTTCCTTTCTAAAATTCTTAAAACGGATCTTTACACTAAAAATAACATGACAACGGGTTGTTTATCACCTTTCCCAGTAATCTTCTGAGTAGACAAGGGCAGGCGGCGACTACTGAATTTGACACAGGATTTGCAAAAAAAGTGCGCAGACCAACATAATCAAACCCTGTCTAAGGGAAAATAAATCACGCAAATGCGTTGACTATCTGGTTGTCTGACCTTCAAAGATTTGTAAAAAATTGCGTTTGCCGCGCGCGCCTCTAAGTAACCACACGTTTTAGGCACGCGCCGAGTTTGCCATAGGAATAATCCGCTTTTGGTTAAAAGTAGTCATTGTTTCTAAAATAACACGATAACAGCTTATTATCTGGTTGTCTAACTTGAGAAAGATTTGGGAAAAATTGCGTCTGTCGCACACTCCCCTTAGAAACCTCGCACTCTAGGCACGTGCCTAGGGATAATCTGCCTTTGGTTAAAAAGCCTTTGTTCCTAAAATAACATGATAACAACTTGTTTGTACTGTTTGAGACGCGGATAACGTGTAAAAGATTTATGAAAATGTGCGCGAAGCAATACGCTCAAACCCTTTTGAGGGACAATATATCCAGTGCGGTTATTATTATCAAATTCTGAATGGGTTTTTTTGGAATGTCAATGTTAAGGTCTAAGGGTTAAGGTTAACGACTTTTCTTATTCTATGCACTCACAAAAGACACGGATCACTTTTTTGATTTCAAACATACAACGGAACGATTTATAGGACATGAGTTTGACTGGATAAAACTCTATTTTGACGACTTTTATGATAACTTCCTTGAACATAAGGAGTGGAAATAAATTCGGCAATATTCATTATTCGGCAGTCCAGCAATAATAGCGCCGTTTTAGAATTCAGAAACACAAGGCGTGGTTTGCATTTCATCATCATAATCACAAGTGAGTATAGAGCCAAAAACAATTAAAATCCGTTAATTCTGGCAACTATTGCTGGACGGCAGTCGGCTATAAAATATGCTTTTAGAGAGCGTGAAAACTTTGAATCTATATTTATTATTGGCCATTGATACACGCCAGTGGTTCACCAAGTAAATAAGGATATCCCAAAAAAATGTTGTGACGGTTGTTAACATTTCATTGATTTATAGTAGAAATTGCCATAAGGCTGAATGTGTTTAGATGCTTTTATCAATATTTTTGTAAGTTGGCAAGACAGCTTTTTTGACATTGACATTACTGCTTTGGCGCCGAACGGAAAGTGAAGGCGTCGCAATTAAGACTTTTGTTTTTAATGGATTTATAAGATAAACTGTGGCTAAGATTGAATTGTGAGCACGGTGATATAATTATCCAAGTAATAAATAGCTGGCATTAATATGTGGGTTTCTATTAGTTCAGAAGTGCGAAAGTAACCACGTTCACTTTCGGCCAGAGTAGGTAGTAAGTTTTACTTTTGATGACTTGAAGAAATCTGGTAAGTTAAAACTCATCTGTTGTGGTCTAAGGTACGTGATTATTTCAAAAGACTTTAGAAGTATGCATTGCATACGAGTGCAGACTGCAATTATATGCCGTTGGTTTCACACAAGATGCAACCATATTGCATTCTCTTGAATTAGCTTAGTAAAGTTAGTGCAAGAATTCTTTGCTGTGGGAATGTGTAATGCTACATGCAGGAACAGTTTTACTTCTACTTAATGCACTGGTGTACAAGGCGAAGGATAGTATCAATATGCGATCTTGTGATCATATTTTCCTCTATTTATTTATAGCATAATACCTCCTTTGATTAATGTTAATGATAGATGTAAATAGTGTACCAGCAACTGAGTACCTACCTTTTATTTGTGTTCAAAGTTGTCTTTGGTTCAAAAGTGAGTTAAAAGTAAAAATCATGTTTCAGCGTCATGTGTTCTTATTTATGTTATGTTCAATTAATTATTAAATTACTTCAAGGTTCAAGTGGAGAGCTTCAGATTGACAATTAATCCTGTCCTATTAAGAAAGGCCAACCCCTCTGGCCAGCATGGAGAGTGGGTCCTCTGACTGCCCTGGCTAATGTGTGGATCTGGTGGTTTTGGGAGGGTTGTGCTCCTGCAGTGAGATTGAGAAGGACCTGATGATAACGATGATTAAGAAAGGAATGATGATATGTAATGAAAATGGTATTGATATAGGATAGTCTAGATAAACAATAAGTTTGTGATGTCTTGTAAAGCATGGGTTCGACTCGTAGATTGGATATGATGGTATATAGCATTGGTTTTCAAGAACATCAATTATAAAATATCAGAGGTCTTGAATATGTAGTGTCATATCAAGTCAATGATCAAAGCCTTTTCAATTCATCTTGATACATAAAATATGCAGTTGTATTAGCTATTGGCTGTTACATCTATCTGATTTTACAGATATTTGGTGAAGAAGAAGAAGATTACATTTTATATATCATTGGGTTTGTGTATTAAAATTTAGTGATCTAGTAAAAATCATGATTATTTATTGTGCGATTGTTGTATCTATACAGTGTGTTAAGAGGAAGTTGTTTAAACAAATGTGTAATATTGTTTTTTGTTTTGTAGCTCATCATGGATTGGCTCTGCTCTCTCATGTACCTTTTACTCATCATTTAAAATATATTAGTTAGTACATAATTAAAGTTTTAAATTGTTGAAATGTTATAGAGTATTGCAAATAGATAAATACATCATATCTTAATTAATTTATGAAAGTATATTTGGAGGGTAAAGTGTTAACATATATTCAGAGGGTTTATTAGTGAGTGTATAAGTATTAGATTATACAAGATAGCTAGTGGTAGTATCTTAGACTCATCGGTGACCTCAAGGGTTTTTCACCTAAAATAAACTTAGCTATGCATAGTAAAAGAATGTACCATTGAGTGGACGCAGTGTTGACACTAGTGAACAAAGGAGCACAAAACACACCCATTATTCTAAGAGGAATAATTGGCTAAAAAATGTTAATGTGCTAAATGTATGAAGTGACCATAATTTTATAAAAAAGGGGTTAAATAAAATCATTAATTTGCACATATCATATGAGTGGTAATAGCAGCAGCCAATTTTATAAAGGCTTCGTAAGTTAAGACCACACTTAGCACCACGTTAGCCGACCATCTGTGAAGATTGCTCTTAGGTCTGTGGTAGCCGACCCCAGTCTGGTTGCTTCACCTAACTCAGCATAACATCCAAAATCGCTACAGCTACATGATGTTGTTCTAATAGTATGCTTGATTCATGGGACTTAGTCATTATTGCTTTGCCATAACCATCAATTTCTTATTAAATAAAATCCATAGTAATAGATTCAGTGCGACTTAATAAATGTAAGATGTCATAGGTATGGACATTAAAAAAAAAACAGCTGCACAGCACAACACAGAACCAGTTCTGCACTATTACAGACTATAAATATTTCTACAACAGCATATATAGTTCTTAGCAGTCGGTGAATTGAACATATAGCTATTGTAGTGTAACATACTTGATAAGTGGTATTTGCTAAAGGTCTGGTAGTCACAAATAGGCGCATTAGTGATTGTTTAAAGCTGAAGCAGGTTCCTGTCTGATGAATATGTACTGAGATCTACATGAACCACAAGCTCTTATGAAAAATTGACAAGGAGTACATGGTTATACATGGTGCTTTAACTTACATATAGGGGTTGAATAAATTTTAGCCATAATTCTTAGTATTGAATACTAGGTAGTAGATTAACTTTGCCTGAGGGTATATTATGGGCGAGACCCAAAGGGGAAATTGATTTCTAAGAAATGAGTTAATATCACATGAGTACTAAAAGTTAGAATCTAAATGCATCATGTTATAAATATATTATTAATACATAACTAGTAGCCTTCCCCGGCTGCGACTGTGTATGTGTTTTACATATAAACCTCCCTCATGAATCACCCTATCTATTGGTCAAAAGTACATGAAAATCCGTTTAGTAGTTTTTGAGTTTATCGCAACAGACAGACAGACGCAGTGGACGAATTTGTTTATAATAGGTAGTGCTAATTATGTATAGTTATGCAATTTAATACCTATGTGTGCTGCTCTTCTTTCCAAAAACATTTTCATTAAGAATTCGTAGTAATATGTACTAACTGATCCTCTGCGTAAAGCCGGTCGAGGGAATGGGCAAAATCTTAGGAATCATGTCAATCGGCTAGCAATCAATAACTTTAAGATTCCAGTTTATCACTTATACACGGAAATTAACAGAAAAATGAAAGTTGATTACCAGCTACAAACGAACGTTAAAACTTAAATACAATTATACTCGTACATAAGCGACATTCCAGCTACAATGCCTAGGTGATGGACGCTCGACCAAGGCTGATACATTAAAATTGGTGCTTGATATGATAAACGAGGCGCATTTAAATCTGGCGAAATGTGTTCTATCTTATTTTCGTTTATTATATAAGTATCTTGTTTTTGAAGTTTGGCAGATTGGGTAAAGCACAGAACTATTACTGGGTAAAGTTAGGATTTAAAAAAAAAGAGGTAGAAGCAATCGCGACACCGACACCAGTTGGCCAGTTTCTTTTGACGTTTTGTTTCCGGCTTTGTAGATTATTTAAAGGGATTGGCGTGGAGAACAAGACTTTACCGCTCTAAAGAAGGATTACTGACTAAATCAGTTTTAGCGAAACAGGTATAATGCGGATTGTGAGACGGTACTACACATGTGCTGTGTGACTACACATAGATGCAATTGCACAAGTTAAATTACTTGGTAATATTAAGACTCCAGCGGTATTTTGCTAGAAACATTTTATTCATATAAACTGGCAACAATCGCGGTGGTGACCTCATTAAAAACGGTTTTGGGTCTACTGGAAGTCAAACATGAGGTTGTAATTTTAATTGATTGCAACGATTTACGTATGTTAAGTAAATAAGATATCAAAATTAAGTTCTCTTGTAAATGTTCGCCAAATAAGCAAAGTTCACGTAGGTTCTTTAGTCTCTGACTTTGAGATACAGCATTATCATTCATGGGCAATATATATTTAGTCAAGGCTAGGACTAGGTTGAAAAGGTCAGGAAGGAAAATATATAATTAAACAACTATGTATGAAAGATAATAAGTACTAAACATATTTCGTGATGTAGATAGTGGATACATACATACTATCACGTTTTCTTCCCTCGCGGGGTAGACAGAGCCCGGGTCTGTAAAACCTTAAGGTAGATAGTGGATGAATAAATAAAAATAAAATAGATGCCAAGTAATATTGGGGTTCGTGCTAAAGATGCACGATATAAATTAGTAGTGTCACAATGAGATTGAGCATATTTTGTTTGTGTGACAGGCTATAAAAAAAGAGCATGAAAGAAATTGATTTCCTACAATATTCTAACACAATTGAGAAAATGTAAGCTTGTATCCCTTATGCTAACGCCAAGGCATAAGACTCCCATCTCAGTTTTTAAATATATTTTAGCCTGTTTTGAATACCCTTATGTTGTTTTAGAATTGAAGAATCGAAAGAACGAATAAAAAGACGGATATAAAAAAATATACAGGTATAATTACATATATAAATTATAAAGAGTATGTAGTTACGATTGTTATAAATTAAACCTGGTTATGGGCAAGAAGAATCTGGGTGAATGTAAGAAGTGAGTACTCATGCCACCTTTTAGTGGTCTATTCTATATAGAGTCGCACACAGCTGTATTCAACTACCACCACTATGAAATAAGTAATGTTAAAGAATATTCTAAAAAGAAATATAAAATGCGTTTAAGGTTGAAAATGTGAAACCTTGGGTGAAACCGATAGTCTGATACTAGGAGCTCATCTATAAGTGAGAAGGGTAAATATAAGGTATATAAAGTAATAGGATAATAATTATTAAAAGGGTTTCAAATGTTTTATGAGTAAGACAGATAGCTATTCATTATAATATCCCCATTTTGTTATGAGAGAGCAAGACATAAATGAGAAATGCTGAGGGTGGCCGTGACACCAAGAGGGTGTGAGCGGTGCCAGCCAAGTTAAGACTGATAAGTGAGATGACGACACATGGAGAGTACGAACAATGGCAGCCAAGTGGATATTGCTGAGTGAGGCCGAGACACCTGGAGGGTGTGAGCGGTGCCAGCCAAGTAGAGAATGCTGAGTGAGGCCGAGACACTTGTTAAGTGTGAGCGGTGCCAGCCAAGTTGAGATTGTTGGGTGAGGCCGAGACACTTGTTGGGTGTGAGCGGTAGAGCCCAGGGAAGTTGAGAATGCTGAGTGAGGCCGAGACACCTGGAGGGTGTGAGCGGTGCCAGCCAAGTTGAGAATGCTGAGTGAGGCCGAGACACTTGTTGGGTGTGAGCGGTGCCAGCCAAGTTGAGAATGCTGAGTGAGGCCGAGACACTTGTTGGGTGTGAGCGGTGCCAGCCAAGTTGAGATTGCTGGGTGAGGCTGAGACACTTGTTGGGTGTGAGCGGTAGAGCCCAGCCAAAATTTGTAAGTACTTTTATTATATTAGTCATTTGAGGCGTTGTGAACATTGTCATGGTCAAAGCTGTTGAGAGCAGAGTAATATAGATAATAACTTTACATAGCTAAAATAAGTATTGAAAGTAATTCAGTATTGGAACTGTTGCGAGTATGTTGGGACGCCGGATGGATCATATAAACCAACCTTAGAAGTTTCTTACAATAATCAATAACTAAATAGCAAGTTACAGAAAGTAGTGGTGAAATGGTTTTGGACAATTGGTTCTAGAGTGCCGTAATTGGTACTTAATTATATTAGTCATATGAGTGTTGTGATCATCTTCATGGTCAAACAGAGCTGTTCACAGCAGAGTTGTATATATAATAATATAACAATTGTTCCTATATGTTTTCAGAAACGATGTCAGTTATAAAAGAAAGTAAGTAAGTAATACAGTAAGAAGTGGTTGCGAGAATGTTGGGGCGCCGGCTAGATCATGTAAACCAACCTTAGAGGTTCTTACAGTATTTAATAACTAAACGGCAAAATGCAAAAATTTTGAGTTAAAATGGTACATTTGGCTCTAGAATGCCGTATTGAAGTGAAGGGATTTCCGACATAGTGGATGATACAAATTTAATCGACTGTATTGACTTTGACAATTTGAGCAATTCACCCTCGGATGTCAGATAGCGAAAATATAACAAGACTATGCCAATATGGTTCTGTGAAGCAAACAGATAAAACGTGGATAAAATTAATTGATGTTATATTAGACTGCTGAATATTTTGTACCCAGAAATGCAATTAGTGCAGTGCGCGGCTTCGCCCGCGTAATATAGCCTATGTCCTTTTCGGTACCCTAATCTATGTGTATGCAAAATTTCATGATGATCGGTTCAGTAGATACGGCGTGAAAGCGTAACAAACAAACAAACTCACTTTCACATTTATAATATTAGTTGGGAAGTTGGGATTCCTGTAATAATATGCCTGTGGAAAAATAATGGCAGATATATATTTAAGTTTTAAATATTTGTACCAATACAAATGAAAATGTTTCCAACATGTAGACGAGCTCCGTGGCGCAGCTGTCGACGCGCCCGCTTGCGACACGAACGGTCCCGGGTTTGATCCCCGGTCGATTAGGATGAGGGGTGATCTTTTCGGATTGACCTGGATCTTGGATGCTTATCTATATACTTATTTTAAATATAGTTTGGTATCGTTGAGTTGGTATCTTATGACGCAACTTTCGAACTTACTTTGGGGCTAGCTCAGTCTGTGTGATTTGTCCGTATATATTTATTTATTTACATATTTCGAGCGTACTGAACTACGTTGCTCAATATTAAGCTCCATTTTAGAGTAAAAGTATGTACCGTAAACTACTGTAAAGTACCTACGGCAGTAATTAAGCAGGTGGCACCATTTGTTTTCGATACCTATGTATATTGACGGTTTATCCTTTTCCTCTGCCCAGGTGTTAATGTCAATGATGTTTAAAAGGTGTATAAAGAGGTCTTAGCGAGAGACAAGCAGCAGAAATAATTGTTTAATATTAGTCACCCTAAGTAGTATGAAGTCAAGTCGACCGCATAGGTGAGAAGTGTTATAATGAAAATCCATAAGACTAATTTTTCTTTGTTTCTCCTTAGTATGGACTATGAATAGTCGCGATGATGCGATGTTGGTGCCATACAATGAAAAGGGAGAGGCAGATACTGCGATGACGAAATTGGAGGTCGGGACGGGACTTGTCAAGTGAGGACACCTTGAGCGTCAGTATGGCCGAGAATAGAAGGAAGATAACAGTTTTTTTGGAGGGTTATTGGTATTGTGTATATTTCAAATGTTTAACAAGGTTACGGGCTAATACTTTTTTGAACAAGCTAGTTGTTAGTTTTTCATCTATATACATTTATTTAAGTTTCTGGTTGTGTTAAAAAAAATTGTGACATTGAGTGCCATCTATGTGCATCTAAAAAAAAAGAAGAATTGTACAATTTAGAGGTTGGGACCACAAAAGTACCAATTTATTTTTTTTATCATATATACTTTGGTGGTATTAAGCTGTAGGTACTGGGGAAGGAAATAACATTTGCAATTTGATACTTAAAGTAGTCCAGGAAAATCAAACAATTGTAAAACAATACAAAGCATCCCTATTTATTTTGTTAATCATAATTTTCCATCGTTCTTGAAGTTTTGACATTATTCACTTGTTTCTTTTGTCTATGAAATGCAAATACCGGTACTGTAATATTATGTATTAACTCGAAAGTATATAATTAAATGTATTGTAAATGTGACGAACACAAGTGAGTATAAATTAAAAGATTGCAAACTAAAATTGAAATTCTTCGACCTGACAATTTGGTGTAATTTAAAAGCTTAGTGAAAGAATAGTCTCAACTTGTATTGTTAACCTTCAACATGTAATATTGCATAATTGTACATGTCATTGGTCAAAAAAGTAAATTTAAAAATGACTACTAGCTGTGTGTCTGGGACAGACACTTGTTCAGGATGGCCGACTGTTAACATTTCATTGATTTATAGTAGAAATTGCCATAAGGCTGAATGTGTTTAGATGCTTTTATCAATATTTTTGTAAGTTGGCAAGACAGCTTTTTTTGACATTGACATTACTGCTTTGGCGCCGAACGGAAAGTGAAGGCGTCGCAATTAAGACTTTTGTTTTTAATGGATTTATAAGATAAACTGTGGCTAAGATTGAATTGTGAGCACGGTGATATAATTATCCAAGTAATAAATAGCTGGCATTAATATGTGGGTTTCTATTACGGTATTATTACGAGCGTTTCATACTGTAAAATGTTTGCTAAGTCAGATCTATTAGCCTGATCAAACGGCATTAGATTTCAAATAGGGAAAGCAGCCCAAACACGAAAGCCTTACCTTCTATAGCTTAGTAGTCCTTATGGCTACCTTCTGACTCCATCAACAGATCAGGTCTATGGTACCATAACCGATTGAGGTGAAATTTTCCTATAACAATGTTGAGGTGATGAGGTGAAATTTTCCTGTAACAATGTATTTGTTATAGGAAAATTTCAGCTCAATCGGTTAATGCAGTTGCTTCAAAATTGAGTTGCAAGATTTGATCCCCATAGACAAACCAGCAGATAAACAAGCAGGGCAGGTTAATTAAAAACTTGAAATAAAAAGGCGATACACCGATCGTGGGCTAGATTACACGAACCATTTTTGACACTCAATAAATTTTTAAATTTACAAATAAAATCTATCTTACCTATATAATTGTTATTGTGCGTGTCTTGAAGAACCATTAATGAATTTTCAAATCCAAAATTTCAATAAAAAGGAATCCTTTATCGCTCATAAGATTAAAGGACATCAAGGTGGCGCCGTGGCGCAGCGGTCAACACGCCGGTCTGTGACATGGATGGTCCCGGGTTCGATCCCCGGTCAGGTCAAGATGAAAAATGATCTTATTCAGATTGACCTGGGTCTTGGATGTTTAACTATATATGTATTTGTTATAAAATATAGTATCGTTGAGTTAGTATCCCATAACACAAGTCTTACTTACATAAGAACTTACTTTGGGGCTAGCTCAATCTGTGTGATTTGTCCGTATATATATATATATTTATTTATTTATTTAAGGTACAAATTTATCACGAGAAGGTAACGAAGAGATTACTACCCATGATTTCACACTAGACGAAAACAAGCAGGTACATAAAAAGCGAATACCTTTTATCTTGAAGATTCAGCAGTCAACGGATTGGGAACTAGATTTATCGGAGGGGCTTGAAATCCTGCGTAGGCTCCAGCCATGTGATAACATTGAGATCAAACGGAGTTCTTAAGTGTTCTTGGTGATTGAATACACTTATCATATGCTGACATCGTACATCATAACATATAAAGGCTTTTATGTCGATATTGAAGATCTTTTGTCATTAGATTTAAATCTTATACTACAACGCAAGGTCACAACTTAAAGCCTGCGTAGGCTCCAGCCGTGTGATAAAATTGAGATCAAACGGAGCTCCTAAGTATTCTTGGTGATTGAACACACTTATCATATGATACATTATAAAATATAAAGGCTTATATGTTCATATTGAAGACCTATTTTGGAACTATCTAAAACCTCTCGTCTTTTCACAGCAAACAGCATAACATTTTTTTACATTAACGTAGTACATGTATGCATTACAGGGACATTCATCATCATCATCAAGAGCCTTCTGCATCCCACTGCTGGGTATAGGCATTACCAGGGAGCAATTAACCACCTTGTTTTCTCGTTGTTGGACAGCCTCTGGGGTGCAGTGGACAACATGCCAGCCTGCGACACGAAGGGTTCGATCTCCGGCAAGGTCATGATGGAAACCGATCTTACTCAAATTGGCCTGGGTCTTGGATGTTTATCAGTATAAGCATCTATAATAAAATATAGTATCGTTGAGTTTGTATCCTACAACACTAGTTCACAAATTACTGTGGGGCTTGCTCTATCTGTGTAATTTGTCCGTTTAGGTATATTTATTTCCACCGCTATGACAAATTATTATTAAGAATTTGATCTTTAAAAACATTTTTTCGAAATAATTTGCTCAGGAACTCTATGAAACATGCAAAGATGTTTCAAAAACTAGCTCTGTACAAGATTCATCATCATCAGGTCTTTCTAGTCTCCACTGCAGGAGCACGACCCTCTCTGTACTACTAGAGCGATATATGCCGATATAGCCAGACGGGTTGGAGAGGTATCTTTGATGTTCATAAGCTTTGTTTAGCTTGTGTTTCCTTAGTCGCCTTCTACGATATTCACGGGAAGACTTGGAGTGGTCCTATTCTACTCTGCCGGGAACCACACTGTACAAGATTAAGTTAGTTAAAGTGTTAAATTTTTAAAAGTTTAGATAGGACGTCACTTTGCATAGGAACTCCTCTTAGATTGGTAGTATATAGTTTAAGGATCAACTTCAAAAGAAACCTTGTCATAACTTACGCTGGCGACGACACATTATACATTCTCCTATATAATAATAAAGCTGCTTTATGAAAGTTTGCCGATGCGCCTTACATTAGACTCGCATGTTTTGAAATATCGTTTTCCGATAAATGCAAAGGGGAACTGACTTACGAGAGCTATAACCGAGATCGCTATCTATTTTAGTCGTCAAAAATCACTTAATTAATTGTTTTTCGATACAGACTGTACATTTCTTAAGTAGCCATCATGTCCCACGGCTGGGCAAAAGCCCATTGTTTCAAATTTAATCTGTCCTTCGCTAATGTCCTCCAATCTTTTTCTATTGACAGTGGCACTTCAGAGAGAAATAGTCAAAGTTTAGACTCTATCTCGGGACTCTACATTTTGTGCTGCCGTTTAGTAGTAGGCATTTAAAAAAACCCGCACTTTTCATGCTGTATGAAGAAGAAATTACCGAAAACAGACAAAACTTATTTTGTAGTATAAGAGGGCTGGCTGCTTTTTCGCCCAACGGATTAGCATAGCTATCCAACGGGGGAACGCAGCCAGTGTTCTTGCCACCATGCCAAACGGGCAGGAATTATTCTAAATTTATTGTGTTTTCGGTTTCTTTTTTTTATGTAAATATGTAAATAGTTAAATAGTGTAATAAATTTAATTATTAGTTTAGAAAGTCAAATAATGAAGGGCAGTTTTGTACTCGTAGTAAACTATACTATATATATGTACCTAGCAAAATTGACGGGAACTTTGAGGAACGTAGGAATCAAACGAATTTTTCCAATTTTTAAAACTTTATCAAATGCTACGGTCTACGGTACGGCACTTAGAATAGTACTACATTCCGAGTACGGCATTGCGAATGGTATGTGGTCCAAAACTAATTACATTAAATATATTAAATGAACGGTAAAGGACTGCTCGTACTACGAAATGCTACACGCTACGAAGTGCTACAATGGTCAGCTTACAGCTTTCGTGTCAAAGTAAATAGAGTTCAGTACGCTCCACCAAATACTTACCGTATTGGGTCGAGCGCACAGTCTCTTTATTTCTGTTCTGCTATTTACGAGTGAGCTTTTGTCGGTTTCATTGTATGGGAGAAAAGGTGGTTTGCCGTTGACTTTAAACACTAGTAAATAATCTATTAGAGTGCATGTATATAAAAATACATGCTTATAAGTAAGATTGGACTATAGAACTCACAGATGTAAGACTAGCTAAGCAGGGATTGAACACCGAAATCTTTCGGGTACATTATGGTTAGTTAAAAACACGCTACTTTCTTTTGAAATCAGTTAAAATATATTCTCATTTTTGAGCAGAGTTTAAAGCTGAAATAAACTTCAATTCTACGGCAATATTTTAGCATTTTCAACAGCTAGTGGTTTTGGCGCCAGATATGTGATGTATGGGCCCAATATATGACCGCTTTTTGACCACGACGCGTATGTATGGCAGTGGCACCCATCCATTTTTATGCGTGATTTGTTTGTTAGGCACCTTTGAAAAATTTATATTTTCAACAATTATGGTCAAAAAGATAAGATATTGTGATACGTAATTTTTTGACTCATACATATAATCAAGTTAAATGATTACAGATTGCTTTACTTGCATTTGACCTAAAATTATAAATGGCTAAAAGTCGAAAAAAATAAAAGAGTGCCGAAAAATTTTATTTATTGCTGTCTCTTGGAAGGATTTATAAACTCTTACGATACATTTAGAAGTTATGGCAGAATAAAGAAGTTCATATAATGAATATACGTACATTTAACCTAAAAAAGCAATGTAATTTTCTAGCCAGTTGTGTAAAAGTGGTGCAGAATAACTAAAATCTTGCCTGTTCACACATTAATGTACTCGCAATACTAACTTTTGATTGGTTTTTCAAGCAACAACCTCATCAATAATTTTAGATATACTATATTCATAGGGTCAAGTTTGTGCGCAACACTAGTTTGCAGAAACTTGGACAAAGGAAGTTGCGAACAACAAACAAGTTACAAGTTATGAAAACATGATGGCTGACATTCAGCTGCTAATTATATTCGAGCGAACAGTTTACAAAATGTATACAAACATCTATAAACAGAAGGTCCCGGGTTCGATTCCCAGTAAGGTCAAGCTGAGAAATGATCTTTTGCAGATTGACCTGGGTCTTGTTTGTTGATGTTTGTATATATAATGTATTCGTAATAAAATATAGTATCGTTGAGTTAGTATCCAATAACACAAGTCTCGAACTTACTTTGGGGTTATATTCTTTATTCTTTATTCTTTATTCTTTATTCTTTATTCTTTATTCTTTATTGTTTATAATTACTCAGTGCACTTACAGTTTCCCAACACGTGCACGTGAGCCAGGTACACTAGTATCAACTAACTACTTACACAAATAAGAAATACACATATTAACAAAAATCTTTAAATTATCATAGAAAATGTCAATTGGCATATGAGCAATCAAGGCGTTGAGTAATGTAACGGCTTGGCAAGTGGGCGCGTACTTAGCGGTGTCCGAACTTACAGCGGCCGGCGCGAACAGCGGCCTGTTACGTAACTGCCTGAATACACACGGAGTGTAGAAACTGCACCGTGATAAAGCAAGTGGGTTATTTATCTTGCCATTTAGAAGCAAATAATAGTGAATAAGTAAGCCACATTTGCGCCTCACTTCCAACGTATATAAATTTACCATGCCGGATACAAATAAAGATGGATACAAATAGGGATAATACCCATACATTTTTTTATACAATGCTCGAGCAAATCTCCGCTGAACACGTTCGAGCATTAATTTGTACTTTTCCTCGTGCGGATCCCATACTATGGAATTATACTCTAAAATACTGCGAACAAAGGAGAAATATAAGGTCATGATGGCATCCTGATCTCTAAATTGATACGATTGCCTCATAACAAAACCTAGGGCTTTATATGCACGCTTACTGAGCTCAGTAATGTGATCATTCATGGTTAAATTAGTATCAAGAAGTAAGCCCAGGTCACGTATTTGAGTGACACGCTGCATGGTAGTATCAGCAATCTTGTAGGAGTAAGTTATGGGGGAGTGCGATCGCGTGAATGTAATAGTTTTGCACTTATCAATATTAAATTCAAGAGAGTTTTGATTACCCCATTCCACCACCTTGTCGATATCCCGTTGCAGCGCCACGCAATCCTCACTACCGTTGACGCTAATAAAAAGTTTGAGGTCATCAGCAAACATTAAGCATTCTACCTCGCTTACAACTTCGGGTAAATCATTGACCATTAGTAGAAATTGAGTCGGTCCTAGCGTGCTACCTTGACTTACACCAGAAGTGGTCAAATAAGGATCAGACTGGAATCCAGATAGGTGAACATACTGCGACCGATTAGAAAAATAATTTTTGAAAAAATTTTGAAGTTTAGGAGTGAATCCTAAAGCCGATAATTTAGACAAAAGGGAACTAATTAGAACGCGGTCAAAAGCTTTTTTAAAATCAAAATATGCAACATCAACCTGCTTCCCATTCTCCATATTCATAGCTACATAATCAACAAAATTAATAAGATTAGTAGTTGTCGACCTACCCGCTCTAAAACCATGCTGACAGTCATTAAACAGCGGTTGTACCTGTTGTGTTATTGCACGGTTCAATATTGCCTCGAATACCTTATCAAAGGCTGAAAGTACAGCAATGGGCCTATGGTCCTCAATGCGACTTTTGAAACCCATTTTGGGTATCGGAATAACCTTAGAGATTTTCCACTGTGACGGGTAAGTCTCAGATTGCACTGCTAAATTAAATATGTGTAAAAGAGGTTCCATTAATACATTAATACAATCCCTAACAAAATAAGACGGGATACCGTCTGGGCCGATAGAAGATTGCTCTTTTAACCGCTTTACAGCCGTAGTTACGTCCTTTGCCGTAATATTATCAATGGCTACGCGAAAGGAACTAGATGAAGGTGTTTGGGACACTCCCGTTGAGGCAGGCTGATCCGGGACAAAAACTGACTGAAAATATCGAGCAAATGCATTAGCAGCCTGTAGGCCGCTTACCGTAGTACCTTCGAATTCAAAGGATTTACAGATGTTTTTGGAAGAACGCTCATCATTTATATATTTCCAAAAACTTTTGGGATCCTTCCTTATGTTGAGTTCAATGCGAGCAAGGTAAGCACTATGTTCTGATTTAATTAATTCTTTAACCCACCATCTGTAATATTTATACATCTCCCAATTATAATCTTTGCTACACTGTTTATAATTCTTTAAGTGAAAATATTTTTGTTTGATATTATATATTATTTCGTATGTAAACCAAATAGGATAGTTATATTTTCTTATTTGAGTGTTATCAGTCCATTTTTCTGGGACATGATACTCGAAGCAGGAATATAATTTCTCATATAAAATACAAACAGCATCATCTACATTTGAGGAGCACAATATGTCTTGCCAGTCAATATGACTGATAGATTGATATAAGTCATTGAAATTGGCTTTTCTAAAATTCCACTGGCGAAATAACTTATTATTTTGAGGCGAACAAGATGTGGGTACCGGCTCACACTCGGCGTTGACACCGGTCCGCGGGACGCGGAGCCATACGCTAAGTGCCGGATGATGCGGGTCGGCCCGGACTACAGGTTCGATTTCATAGCACATTTGGACATACTCGTCACCCAGATTGCTCAACACCAAATCTAATAAATTACCATGTTGGTTTCTCAGTTGATTAAACTGATTTAATTTACAAAAAGCATTATCAGCATTAGCTTAATCTGTGCGATTTGTCCGTACCTATATATTTATTTTATTTAATTATCTATGTAACGTAACTTGTAAATCAACTATCATAATATCATAATATCGAATCGTGCAATAACTAACAAATTCATAGTTAAAAAGCAAATTAATTAAAATCATCTACGAATATATCTAATGAAAAAGTGTGATTCTATAGCGATAGGTTCTATATTGATAAAAACTTTGCTATCACAAATTAATATTGATGATTTGATTAGATTAAAGACTTAACTTGTGTTAAATTGGAGATGGTAATTGAGTTTTATGGATTGCATTTTGGGTATTTAGTGCCAAACAAAAAAAACCGGCCAAGTGCGTGTCAGGCCACGCGCAGTATAGGGTTCCGTAGTTGCGAATGACAACTTTGAGTTCACACTGTTCACACTCGCACCTCACAGTTTAATGAACAAAAACATCTCATCGTCTGATAGTTTTCCTTTCAACTTCAGTATACATACTACTACTGTAATTTTTTCACGTATCACGTAAGTATGGGAGCTACCCTAAAAAATTTTTTTCAAGATTTTTTTCTATCACTTTTTTGGCATGATTAATATATATACCCATACCAAATTACAACTTTCTGGTACTTATAGTCTCTGAGTAAAACCGCGGACGGACAGACAGACAGAGAGACATTACGAAACTATAAGGGTTCCTTGTTTACTACGAAACCCTAAAAAGGAAAGGAAACAAGCAATGAACTAATTTCCGTTATCGATTACAGCCTGTTTTTTATTATAAGTTGCCAAAAAGTAAACAAATTTCCACTTTACAAATCTGAATCGTACATCTCTAGAAACGTACATGACGAGTGGTGGCGTCAAACATCTCCAAGGCCGTACTTTCCGGCCGGAGCGAAAATCCGGACAAACGCAGACGGATGGCGACCCTGCATTATCACATTCCCATTATCCGCCTCTCTTATGGACACAGCATAATGATGCTAGCTATCTCCATTATGTCTGACCCTCGTGGTGAAGCGCAAATAAGTTCGCCCATATTTATGAAGGTAGTTGGGGATTGATGTCTTATGGGGTGATAGGAACTGTTCGATCGCGTTAATGTTGAGATTTTGTGAACTGAATATTAAAGTAGTTGAGGGTATTACATTTTGTGGGTATTTTATCTTGTGTGGGACAGGTATTTTGGTTCTACAGTAAAAATTGTGCGTATTGACGAGTTGGGAAAATATCTCTTTAGGATTAGTCTACTTTTGCTGACCATGAAGTAGAATCAACTTGATCTAAGTAAAATGCACTGCTCTTTTAATTCTAGTTTCTTGAAACCAGGGATTTATTTATTTAAGAGAAGTAGAACCAACAAATCGCTTTTCTATTTATTACATTCAGGTCTTGCAAATCTTTGTTTTTTATCCCAATCCCAACTAATATTATGAATGCTAAAGTGAGTTTGTATATTTGTTTGTTACCTCTTCACGCTTTATCTAACGAATTAATTTTCTTGAAATTTAGCATGCACGTTGACGATTCTACGGAGATGGACATTGGCTAAATATCTCGTGGGCATCAGCATATGCTATATAAAAGACTTAATATTGTATCTGTAAGTAATAAAAGCGAGTTTAAACAGAAACAGTACGCGGACAGTATTTTAATGTCCTTGTAGCACTTCGCAACTGCAGAGTAATTAGAACGAGAGAACTTGAAACTCATGTCACGCTGTTCCAGAAATTTCCTTGGGGATTAAGGTTAGGAAATATTTTCTTGTTTTTAAAAAACAGAAGATCATAGTGCTTACACGCTATCACACACTGGGCTAAAATAGGCGGCCTATGTGTTGTAAATAGCTCACAGAAACAGTAAGCTGGCAACGCACTGTTGTTCAATAATTAAAATGTTCTGTGTTATACGTGTATGAAATCGTTAGTATTTGTGAACTGAATAGGTACATTAGCCGAAAAGAGCATCACATACTTAGTGGGTACCTTATTTGTTCAGATATTTTTCCTGATTTTAATGTTATTAAAAATGTGGCAGTGGTGAAAAGTTGAGAATATCCTAATCACGCTATGAAATGGCAATTGCATGAAAACTTGTACCTATTCCTATTTCCACATTACTGTCATGCTAAACGCAGTTTTTGGCTCTTGTAAACCTTAACTTCTGACCTCCTGAATGCCGCGTGGTTCCCGGCAGAGATGCCGCGTGGCTCCCGGCAGAACAGAATAGGACCACTCCAAGTCTTCCCGTGGATGTCGTTGAAGGTGACCTAGGAAACTCAAGCTAAACAAAGCCTATAAACATCTAAGAGACCTCTCCAACCTGTCTGGCCAGCGTGGAAAGTGTAGGCCAAATCCTCTGACTGCTTTGGCTAATGTATGGCTCTGGTGGTACAGAGAGGGTCGCGCTCGTGCAGTCGAGACTAAAAAAAGACCTGATGATGATGATGAAATCTTGAATTTATCTACCCTTTAAAGGATAACACGTTAGACATAAAACAGAGTTCAAATAGAACCTTTGCGCGCGGACAGTATTCAAATGTTCTTGTAGTATCTCGTAACTGCAGTATAATTAGAACGAGAGAACTAGGAATTCGTGTCAGCATTTTCCTTGGGGATTAATGTTAAGAAAACCTTTCTTAGTCTTTGTATTGCTGCAGAAGTAGAGCATTTACGGTTTCTTGTTCGAGAGGTTGGCGGTATCATTTGGTACATGTTATTATTTTTGTCTAATGATTACAAAATAAGATAACTACTATATATTTACTTCTATTCTTCTATTATACTTATTTTATATGTGTGGATGCATGGATGTATGTTTGTGTAAATTTATGGAGCTTTGTTACTACTTTACACTTAAACTTCTGGTTTTGGTGAAATTGCAAAGTTGATTAGTTTATACATTAGTTTAGCACGTAGGATGTAGGTAATTTACGCTGACCGAGTCGTGACAACAATTCGTTTAATATACGGCGTGTAAATTTATCCTCAACATTTTCTTAAAGGGGTGACTCAGCCCGTCAAAATGAACAAGTTTCCTTATGAAACCAATGCTGGAAACCCAAAAAAGCTGATTATTTCATGCATATTGAGCCAGCCCTACAATTAGTATGGTATTTTTTTATTTCCCAGGATTAGTCCCATAGAAAAAGTTGTTTATGTTGA